>MU867090.1:0-371499 GCA_033725935.1 Cladorrhinum sp. PSN259 | reverse complement strand
ATTATATAATAAATTTTTTTTTTTAAAAAAAAACCAAAATTTATTTTTAAATTTAATATAATTTTTTAATTTACCCATTCCCACAAAACAACGCCCCCCCCCCCCCCCCAAAAAAAAAAAAAAAACTAAAAAAAAAACTAAAATCAAAACAAAAACACCTGATCATTCGCCTTGGACATGGCGCCCGGCTGCTTGAAACCCAATGACACCAGATTTTTGGTCATGGCGTTGACCATGGGCGGCGGTCCGCACAGTAACATCTTGGTGTCGTCAGACGCCGCCGGCAAGTACTCCTTGATCATCTCGGCGTTGACGAATCCAGACAAGCCCGTCCACTCACCCTTGGGATGAGCCAACACGTGCCTGACCTGGAACTTGTGAGGACACAGCGCGGCGAAGCCATCCAGCTCCTCGCGGAGAAGGATATCCGCTTCCGAGTTGCTGGCGTACAACAGGCTCATGGTCGTGTTGTCGCTCTCGTCCTCGCAGATGGCGCGAATCATCTGGAACATGGGCGTGATGCCAGTGCCGCCGGCGATCATGCCGATTTTCTTGGCGTAGCTGTTGGGCTTGTACTGCATGGAACCCTTGGGGCCTCGAATGTCGATGGTATCACCGATGGACATGGTTTCAAGGTGTTTGGTCAGGGCGCCCTTGTCATAGACTTTGATGAGAAGCTCAATGCGGCCGAGGTCGCTGTTGTTGGACACGGGAGTGTAGGAGCGGGCTACGGGCTTGCCGTCGATGATGGCGCGCAGGGCAATGTGTTGACCGGTGGGCAAGCCGAGGACCGAGTATGGCTTGGGAAGGGCAAAGACGATGCGGTAGACGTTTGGAGAGACGAGCGTCTTGCGAACAAGCTTGAATTTGCGCCATTGTTGGGGGTCGATGACTGGTATCGCCTTGGGAGCGATGGCGGCTCTGTAGGAGCCAGAGACGGTTGGTACGTTGAGGATGGGGACATGTTGGCTGGGACTCGCCTTGCGATGGGCAGGGTAGTGGGTGAATTCTTCTTGGACGTCGAGTTTGGACCACGCCCATGCGCTGAGAGCCAGCGTTCCGGTGACTTCGGCAATGGTTGCGAGGCCGATACCCCACCAAAACATTGATCGACCGCCAGATCCTGAGGTCAAGGATGTGGGGAGATATTTGATAGCCAGAGCACATGGCTGGCGGATCAATCTGACGATCAAATCACTGGGACCCCCGACAAACAATGGTGCATTCCCCGCCCATGCTGCAGCCCCGGCACCGAGGGTAAGGGCCACGGCGAGGGATGGAAGAGCTCGACTCCTCTTGTTCTTGCTCTTCTTGAGCGTGACCTTGACTGCTGCTTCCTGGCCGACATCGAGATAGGTTGGTCGGAAAACCTCCAAAGTCTCGACGTGTTCTTCTTCGGCCAAGTTACCGACAAAGAGGAGTTTCAACTCGTCATCGGCCTCAGCTGAGTGGCCTACCTCAGCAAAAGCTTGGGTGGCATCGGCACCGCCAACCTCAGTAAGGACAGCAACGCCACCGGGATGGTCCTCGAGGTATTTTGTTACGTCGTACACTGATTTCGTCAGAATCCACCCCTAAAAAAAGAGCAAGAAGAGCCACATACCCTTGTTGTTGATGATGAGCCAAAGGTCATCAGGTTTGCTGTGCTTCTCAACATCGGCCAACGTAAATGTTGGTGGCACGAGTGTGGTCATTGTGTCCAGGTTGATGTTGTTGTGTATAATTCTACAAAACCCAGCGTGAGGAAGTTGGACGATATTATTGAAATGATATGTGCCAAATAGAGGGTCTCGACCAGAAGCCCGGGGGGACCACTAATAATATAATCATCACAGAGGAATGCAAATCCGGCTCGATCCGAGCCCAACACGGGTATTTTCTCTCCAGTTCAACTCTTCGGGACGTCCGTTTTGGGGTCCGATATGGGTTCGTCCTGTCGGTGTCTCGGCTTTGAGTCAGGGGTAGCCCACGGAAGCTGCCGCGATTTTCAAACAATGCTACCCTCCCACAATCTACGTACTTGGCTACTTGGTGGCAACATCATCGGTGCCCCACATCCCGATACTTCCACCCACTTGCATGCATGCCACTGACAGGGGCTTTGATCGACAGCGAACTTGGTCCGAACTTCTCGAAGCCGCGGGTAATGATACCGAAATCCAACGGCGAACAGAAAATGCAGGCCATCCGAATGCCGATGGGATATGCTTTCAGACCCGACACGGAGCTGTCTCCGCTGAGAGGCACCGGCGGATCGCGTCCCGAGCGGACCGATCGACGGGATGCTTAAATATAAAGCTTGGTCTTGGCCTTTATATTGTTGTTTCTATACTAGCTTTTCAGGTGTTCATTGGTAAATCTGTTGATCAGTTGCGACGAAGCACGCATATACCACACACATACCACGACAACCATGGCATCCAAGCAATTCTACTTTGTGGGTGATGGTGCCGAGACGGCCAGGACGGTTCCTGTGGATGTTGGGGGAAAGCTCGACGATCTCAAACGTGCTGTTGCTCTGACGCTGCACGCTGCCGTCCCACAAGGTAAGCCCCTTTTACCCATTTCACCCCTTTCAGTCTTGACATTTACTGACCTCAGTCGCCACTCTTCAGGCCTTTCATTCCACACATCAGAGTCCGATCTCACCCACATCACAACTCTCAACGATGTCCTCTCAGTACCCGGCCCCGTCCCGGTTCGCGTCAACAACATGGCCGTTCGCTCACCCCAGGGCCCCGAGGGCCTCCCATTAGTGGGCTCATTTTATCAAGTCTTCCCAGACCACCTGGGCAACCACGAGAGACTGTTTGCCCGATATGGACATGTTATACGGACCGTGAACCTCGGAAAGGTCAACTACCTCACCAACGACCCCGACGTTGCTCTGGTTGCCTTGGCCGAATCACAGTACTTCACCAAAAAGATCAACGAAGACCACCCGCTCTGGGGCATCAAGGACAACACGGCCATCTTTATCTGCGACACAGAGAACGAGAACTGGAGACTCGCCCACAAGTTTCTCCCTCCCGCCCTCGGTCCCAAAGCAGTCAGACATTACACCCCTGACATGCAGGCCTGTGTGAGATCATCCTTCAAGGTCTTTGACGAGCTCGACTTGCGCGGGGAGTCCTGGAATGTTTACCAATACATGGTCAAGCTCGCCTCGCAAACGGTTGGCAAGTTCTCTTTCGGCAAAGATATGAGACAGTTTGACAGCATCGACACGCCCGTGAACCCGCTGGTCACCAACATTGTCAACATGCTCGCCCTCAACAAGAAGGTCACGGCCCGCGGAGAATGGTACCGCAACCTCCCGTTCGGCGACTCGGCAAAGCTCAAACAGGTGCAGCGCGACGTGTACCACATGCTGGCCGAGACGATCGAGGGTGCGCCCAGCTCCGGCATCGAGAATATGCCGCTCAACGAAGCCGCCACTCGCGCCTCGTGCGTGGCCGACTACCTCGTGAACGCCGTCGACGAGACCGGCGCGCACTTCCCCATGCCCCTCATCCTCTCCAACATGCTCGTCGTCACCGGCGCGGGGTACACGACAACCTCGTCGCTCATGAGCTGGCTCATCTACACCATTGTCACCTATCCCGGCATTCAAGATAGACTTCTCCAGGAACTCGTCGACTACGGCATCTCAGAGAAGACGGAGTGGACTCCCGATCTCGCGCACGGGCTTCCCCTCCTCGACAAGTTCGTAAAGGAGACGCAGCGCCTCCACAATGCTTCCTTCCAGCCGGGCCGGACGACAAAGACCGACGTGGTCGTTCCGGGCGGCTACCGCATCCCAGAGAACTCGGTCATCATCCCCGCCCTGTACGCAATCCACACCAACTCGGACCACTGGCACGACCCCCTCCGCTTTGATCCCGACCGTTGGGACACGGACGAGGTCAAGAAGGACAGACACAGGGGAGCGTACCTGCCGTTCGCCACGGGGCCGAGAGGCTGCATCGGCTTCAACTTTGCGCTGCTCGAGGTCAAGATTCTGATGTCGGAGCTGGTGCATCGGTACGAGTTCTCGAGGGAGGGGACTGATGCGATTCAGTACGATCCCGAGTTCCAGCTGATTCGGCCGCTGAATTTGGTAAGTTCTGATTTAATTATTAGTACTTTTTAGCAATTTTCCCGTTCCAAGATGATTTGAAAATGCTAACTTTTTTGTGTGTACTTAGTATGTCACCGCAAGGAGGAGAAAGACTTACCCGGCGAGGTCGGCGGATGCGCCGGTGGAGGTTCCTTTTTGAGGCCAGGGTGTCGTCGGATTTAATTGAATGAAAAGGATTTTCGGAAGGGCTGGAGGTAATTGGGGGGACTTTGACAGGAAGGCGTTTTTTTTTCTTCTTCTTTCTTGTATATCTTTTCTAGAATTGTAAAGTACTACTTGAACATGTTAATGATTATTTCTATTTTCTACGAAGTGCTGATATATCTTGCATTTCTCAAGATATACTTACTATACATCCCTTATTTTCCCAATTTAATTTCACGGCTACCTATTAATTTATTTTTCTGATTTACTTTCCCGGCTTTCTTTGAATTATGGGTTCTCTCAAAGGTTCCCCCTAGATTAAACATTTTCACTACAAGGTACATATCTGTAGAGTGAGAACCCATAATTCATGCATCTCTGACCAATTGACACATGAACACAAAAGACAACGAGCAATTATAATATAAAAGGCCGTTTGGCGCAATGGTAGCGCGTTACTTTCCGGTTCAGTCTCTGATGGTAAAGGTTCTGGGTTCGAATCCCAGGATGGTCGATTCATTTTGCCCATTTGGATTTATTTTTGTTTGAGATTTTAATTTGCGTCTTGGGAGAGCAGGCCCCCCTTCACTCTTGGAAAATCAACGGACGACGAGTGAGGATGCGAATTTGGAACGTTCGAGCTTCTGTTTTATAGTTTATGATGCATAACCACGGTTGTCGGACTCCCCTCGAATTGTTTGACCTTTTAACTTTTTAACTTTTTTTATTTGTTTGGATCAACATGAATCGCCAATTCCACAACATTGTGCAAAAGGCAATTTAAACGATGGGAACAGAAGGTTCGATTTGTGAACTCGGCACTTCTACATAATTCCGACTGCTCCCTTGCCTGACAGGTCACAAGCACCCGACTGGTTCCCTTCGCGGTCCAGCGGTCCAGTCACTTCTAATATCCAACTTCAAGCCAAACCGACTCTAAATCCTGTCTTGAATTTTAATGAGCGAACCGGAAATCAAGACGCTTGTTGCCCTCATCAGTCGTGTTCGCCAGGTAATTCAACCTCTGCTCCTCGGTCATGGCATTCCACTTCTTATCCCTCGACTTGTTACGCCAGACATAGTAGGCCTTGACGAAAGCATAAATTACAAAATTCATGCAGCAAATACCCAAAAGTTGACGATTTCCCCGTCGATAGAGCGGCGCATCGTCCTTTCGATAGATGTTGGACGAAATAATTCCCGAGGTCTGCACCATCATGTTGTAGGCCGCCGCAGACACCGTTCTCGACCGGACCGCATTGGAGTTTCGCGAGTTCCAAGCCACTTGGATCGGGTGCGGGTTGGGATATGAAAGCAAGACGGTGATGACGGCAAAGATGACCCATCTGCTGACTTGAGAAGTGTCGACGGCGTTGAGGTAAATGAGGATCGGCAAGATCCAGACCTGTGCCGACACAGCGAGCAGAGTTAGGTTGTGGAACATCTCCGCAGCGTACGCGACCCCCACCATGGTGATGACTGTGAGTTGCAAGTTAGCTCCATCCTGCTCTTCAGAGGCAACGGACAATAACTTACTGTGCCCAACTGTGTAGGGAATCAAGAGAAGATTTGTCTGGAAAGTGTCGAAGCCCAGGCCTCTGAGTGTCAAAGACAAATACTGCGCAAAAGGTACCGCGGGAATTTGGAATGTCAATCCAAGAATGTACAGCGGCCAGAGATCCCAGTCCCACAGGCTCTGGAAGAGCAGCTTGGGGGTAATTGGCTCCCGATTATGCATGCTTGATTTAGTTGGGTCCTCTCGAAGCACTCTGTTGACCATGATCACTTCCTCTCTGCAGTAGTGAAAAAAATAAGTATCCGGTCGTGCCTTTAAGTGGTGCTGTGTGTGTGTCGGGGCGGATGCTTACCTTTCCGTGAACCAACCCTTCTTACCGCGGAACCAGTTCTTCGTTTCACATGGTCCGGGCGGCATTAACCCAAATGCGAGAAGACCAACTATCAAAGTAATTAACCCTTCCACCAGAAAGAGCCAACGCCAACCGGGCAGACCATGTACACCTCGCATATGAAGAAGGCCGAAGCCCAACAAAGCGCTGATAATGTCGGCGATAGACATGGCCGTCCAGAAGAAGCCCAGACGAATGGTCAACTCGGCATGCTTATAAAAGTAGCTCAGATACAGAATGATATCTGGGATGAAGCCACCTTGAATCATTCCGAGCAGAGCTCGACAGGCGAGGAAAGACCCACGACCTGATAGCCAGAACTGAGATGCTGCTACAAGCGACCACAATGTCATTTGAGCAGGAATCCATCGGTCAGGCCCAACCCTATTCACCTGTCAGCTACATTAAGATGCCAAAAAGGGGGTGAAGAATGTATAACTTACCACTTGGAGATTAGCTGTGAGGGAAGTTCCGCAACGAGGAACGAAAGCTTGAAGACGGTATTTCCCAAGTTATAATCTACAAGCAGGACCTGTCAGGACTCAACACAACCCAAGGAAAGCCCAGCGGAGGCTCTTACCATTCGTCGTCATCTTCAAATCTTTCAAGAAGTTGTCAGTCAAGGCTTGGCCAATGTTGGCTCGATCGAGCTCAAGAGCCATGAACATGATACAGGCCCAGACCATGATCTTGAAATCGATCTTGCGGATAAGCCTGTTCTCTTCTCTCCATGTCCAACGGGCTAACGGGTCGAATCGATGGGCGTTCTCCCTATTGAGTTGATGTCAGCATCTAACTAGCCGGTAAAACTGAATGAAAGTATGCAGCACTCGAACTCACCAGTCAGGTCGGGGATGATATTTCTCAGCAGTGTCCGGATCGTCAAAGACACTGGGAAGCGTTGCAATGGCATCTGGATCATAGGGTTTGCTGCGCTTGAACCAAGAGGTTCTTTGCTCAATAGGCTCTCCTAAGGGAGGGATGTCGGAGCTGATGGAGGCGGTTGATGCAGAAACTTCGCCGTTCTTCTCACCATCTGAGTCGACAGTGGGCCTCTCGGCCCTCGCGGGCCTACCACGAGCCAGAACCGTGGCCATTTTGATGGAGATGGCGATAGTAAGCTCTGCCCGATATGATTGTTTCTTTTCATCTCCAAGCACAGACGGCGCTGATGCCCTTTATAGAATTTGGATATACTGGCGATAACAATGCCTATTGTCGCTGCCGACGCGGTAGCAGACTTCATGGCGAACACTATGCACAGAATCACGTCTTCCATGAGCTCTACCACATTTTCTAGGATAGGTAGGGGTGGCAGAGAGATGGGTTGCACATCTCCGACCTGAACGCACGTCAATCCTTGCAGAATGGGAAATGGCAACTCGCCCCCGACCCCCAAATGTACCAACGCATGCACGGCAGTAGCAGGACCAGGAGCAACTGTACCTCGTTACGTTTCTTGGTCCTCCGCCCCCCACCCCCCCAACACGGAACTTTGCCCCCACCAAGACTGCAACATGTTCAGGGTGGATGGGTAGGAGCAACACTGTGTGCTCCTTCGCTTGTTCCCGAGCAACCTCAAGACAGCTTGAACCGCCGCTCTACAGCAAGTATTGCAAGAGCGAGAACAAAATGGGGTTCTAGACCCTGCTTTGACGATCAGCAAACAACGCCACATTATGAGAACGTGGTCCATCCAGCCAGCTGGGACGCGGCTCGAGATAAGCCATCATGCATCGTCGGACCCGGTATCTGGTTCTAGGCTGTCCAGCAAGATCTTGTCCAACCAACCAGCCCTACGGATATGAAGTGTTTTGATTCTCAGAGCGAAAGGGGAGCTTGATGGTGTGTGAGAATCTCTTACTCGGATCGTCCTGACATCCGGGGTCCCGGGGTGATACCAATGATCTGGTAGGACGCCCGGATATGTGGCAACGAGTTGGACACCACCATGCATAATGGATGCAGAACGTTGGCAGTCTGGGCCATGAATATTGAATCTTCCGTCCTGCTCGCAGGCTGCCGACTACGGAGACTACTGAGAGGAAATTCAGAGACGATCCCCGTTTGTTGAAAGGCCCAAGGTACCAGTATCAGGGCAACATCACAATGACCACATAAAAGAATCGGTAACTCGGCATCAGCATCGGCCGACAGACGGTGACTACTAATCGATTGTGTGGTGCGGGAGTTGGATCGAGGGCTTAGTGAGTGGCGCAATGAGGCGTGATTGGTGGGGTTGTTGATGTGATTTGGGAGGTTTGATGCCAAACTCACTAGCGGGCCAAATTGGTCAAAAATACAATGCAGGACGGGATCTGATTGGTCAGTTACCAGTTTCATTCCAGGAAAGGTATATGGCGACATTTGACAAGTTCGCCGTTGCAGCGCATTATCTCCGTGGTCAGCAGCAACGGCAGCCGCACTGGAGAAAGAACCCCGAGATAGAGGACCTGGGAACGACGGATTGCCCAATGAGCTTCTCGGCATTTCAACAAGCATTGCCAATCCACGGCACCGTGTCGGGCGCGGAAGACGTGGGGGAATGGCGCCTTCATGCCAGACCACTAAATCCGGCATTTTTGGTTTCTCAGCTGTCGCCAGAGACAGCTTTGTGCTTCATTGCGGCATGGGCTGGTGCAAGCTCGTCATCCATCTCTGGCGACATTGATTCGACGGATGGCAGTCTATCAGATACCGTCTTGATGCAACATCGGCCAAAGTAGCCGCTGGGTCTACACACCCTCACGCAATAGACGCGGGGTTGATGATACGAATCGGCATGTCAGGATTGATGGATGTGAATGTGAACAAAGGTGTTGGGTAGCTGTATAAAGGTAGATCAGGACGTACCTACAGCCATCACAGCATCTTTCTAACATCATCACTTAAACAAAACAGAATCAGACACATACAATGGCTCCTTCAGCTGTCGAGACTCAGACCGCCGAGGTCGTCGTCCCCATCGTCACCAAGGGCTCCACAGCAGCCACCAGCCGTCCTCAACCACTTAAGCTCTCTGGCGCTCTTGATGCTTACGAGTCCTTTGAGGTAACTCCCATCATTGGAAAAGAGTTCCCCAAGGCCAACCTCGTGGAGTGGCTCAACGCTCCCAACTCGGATGAGCTTTTGCGAGATCTCGCCATCACCATCTCTCAGCGCGGTGTCGTCTTCTTCCGAGCCCAAGACGACCTCGACAATGAGCTCCAGAAGAAGTTGATCCTGCGTCTGGGCGAGTTGGCCGGCAGGCCCGCCACTTCCGGACTTCATATTCATCCCTTGCTCAACAATGAGCGCGAGTTGGGTGGCGAAGACCCCGAGATTTCGACCATTTCTAGCATTCAGAGCAAGCAGTTCTACAAGCGCCAGAACCTCCCCGAAGAGTTGAGCACCAAAAAGCAGACCAGCGCGCAATGGCACAGCGACATTGCTTTCGAGCCCGTCCCTGCCGATTACACCTCTCTCAGGCTTGTTGAGCTCCCAACCACGGGCGGCGACACCCTCTGGGCTTCGGGTTACGAGCTCTACGACAGAATCAGCGAGCCTTATCAAAAGTTCTTGGAGACGCTCACAGTCACTTTCGAGCAGCCTGGCTTCAAGAGGGTGGCCGACGCCGCCGGGTTCAAGCTCTACGACAAGCCGCGTGGTGCGCCCGAGAACATTGGCGATGAGCTCAAGGCCGTGCACCCCGTCGTCCGGACCAACCCTGTGACGGGCTGGAAATCAATCTTCCCCGTGGGTGGCCACGTGAAGCACATCAACGGCGTGACCGACGAGGAGAGCAAGCACCTGCTCGAGTGGTTCTTGGACTTGGTCTACAAGAACCACGACCTGACTGTCAGGCTCAAGTGGCAGAACAAGAACGACATTGCCATCTGGGATAACAGGTCCGTGTTCCACACGGCCACTTTTGATTACCTTGATGGGAGCTATGGTGAGAGATTCGGTAACAGAGCTGTTGGACTCGGCGAGCGCCCGTACCTCGATCCCAACAGCACCAGCCGCAGAGAGGCTTTGGGCAAGCAGGAATAGGGTTTTGTACAGGTTTGAATATGTATACCAATTTGAATCTACCTATGTTTTTGATTATTTATTTTTGGTTACCTCTGTGCTGCGTAATGCATTTCTTGAAATATCGTATGGAACACGTACTTGGTAATCATAAGACTGATGGATCCGCTTGGTGGCGACTCCAGGCTCCTGCCATTGGATAATTGGGTCGTTGGTATTTCCACTTAAAAACATCAAATTTCAACAGATGCAACAACCATGAAGCCACCACTTTCGCCGAGGACGGGTTTCCAAGTGCTTCACAAACAGATTACCCATAGACGACATTTTTCGTCTTATTTCCGATCGAGCCCAATCAAATACACCGAACTGTCACGGTTGGACCTAAGGAGCCTCAAACCCGACAGGTCGCAACTAGTCACCAGCAATGGAATCGAGAGGCCCGATGTTATCTCTTCGTTTAACCACGCCAGCTATGCACCCTACGTGACGGATGATTTGCACGTCCCGGGGCAAGCCCCAATATACGATCCCCCACCCCTCCTCCAAGCTTCACGCCAACTAAACACCCTCTACCGTGTGCCCATGCGCATGACCGAGTTTCAAGCGGTATTCGTCCACGCATTTGCGGCTACCAAAATAATGAACCCTTCATTCAGGTTTGACGACATTCATCTGCTCGTTGGGCGAGGCTCTCTGAAGCATTTTTTCCGTCTCTGCGAGGCTGTATCTTCCGGCCGCAGAGACTTGCCAAAGAGCAGCTTTCAGATGTCGGTGGTCGGCGATACCCTCATCGTTCAAGTGTGGAGGCCCTCAGATACGTCCTCCTCGCGTGCGGCGGCCGGCGGGCCGGCTTCCGATTTTGACTACGGCAAAGACTTTGAGAAGGTAGTTACCCGAATCCCTGAACACCTCGATCGACCCGAGTTTGAGAATCACTCGCGCTTGGTCCGCTACAAGCTGGGCAACCTCGATATGGCCGTCCTCCTGAATTTGGATGCTCTCTATCCGGGGGTAGATGCCGGTGGGGCTTCAACGTTGTCGTGGGCAGAGATAAAAACAACTTGTAAAAATGAAAGAGGCGAGAATATTCAGCGGGCAATCGTTCAGCAGTGGTTCGGCCGCACATCTCACTTGATCCTCGGGGTACACAGTCGCGGCTTTTTATTGAGCACCCGGGTTATGGATTGCACGGAACAACTGCTGCTGTGGGAGAAACTCCACCAAGAGTCTTTGCAGATGATGCCGGCACTGTTCTCGGAGCTCCGCAACATAGCCAAAGCGACCGAGTTCAAGACGATCACGGTCCTGTCCGGGTACGGCCCCAGCAATGACGAGCCCAACCTCAGGATTTACGCGCACAACTTGGATCAAGGTGCTCCTGGATTCTTTTTACCAAAGCACCTCATTAATCAGTTCTGGACACCAGACCCGAATGGACTGGATAGGAGGTTTGCTTGATAAGGAAGAAACTAGAGATAAAAAAATCGATTGTGCAGAAATAAAAATTCAAGTCATGTGATTGATAACATGTATGTACTCCAGGCTGTACAATCACATTGTAAAAATGATTCAAAGAAAGGCCCGGCAATCTTGATACACGCTTCTTTGACAACCCTCTCTTATAGGCAACACACCTTATTTTCAGCTTTTCAGCATTTCAACCTCATTTTTTCACTTTGCATTTTTTTTGTTCATCAATTCTTTTAATATATATATTTTAAAAATAAAATAAGAAGAGCATCCGTTATGTCGTGTAGGTCTTTTGTGAAACTTTGGTATCCATTTTTGGATGGATTGAAAAGGGTGTGACTTGTGTGTACTCTGCTATATCTAGACTGCAAGCAAACTTGAAGGCAGGGTGTATATATACATGAAAGATGCCACTATTCGGAGAGCTCCTGCGGAGCTCTCCCGGCCTTGGCTAAATGAGTCTATTTCCACCTACGGCTCTGCCTTCCATACTAGAAGCTTTTCCCCTAAAGCCCAGCTAGCTCCCAGTGAGCAAGGAGCTTGCTCTCGGAGCTGGCCGTGAGCCTGGAGAGCCGGCTCCCGGAGAGCGAGCTTCGGGAGAGTGGGCACTAGTTCAACATCTTTCATATATAAAAATCATTAATATATATACTTGATCTTTGCCTGTTTGGATCCCCTTTGAAAACATTCCCTATTGACTCTCTTTTCGCCTGCCGCATTGTTTCGCATAGGTAAGCAATATTATTGACTACATGACGGATGGCATTGTACACGTACAGTACAGTACATTGCAGACAACATTGTGTAATCACAAAATCGCTATATGGTATTCGCTACCGAGCTAAACTACCTGAACTGGTGTATACTTTCAAAACTTGGGCTGTTGCCATTTTCCGAGCCATTTATCTTCGGACCCCGGGGGCGTATGCCAGTGGAGTAAGGAAAACGCGCATCGTTAGTTGTTGTCGCCACAGGGCGGGTAATCATCCAAATGAGTCTACGTCGTCAAAGAACCTTAGACGATCAATATTTGCCTTGCATAACTAGAAATAATAATAATACTCTTCCATTAGCGCGTATTCTTGACCACCTAAAATAAAAGGGAAAGACACATGCCAAATACTTACTTTGAGGGAAAGAAGCATCACATCTAACCGTTCCCGAAATGTTTTGCACTGTCCAACTTGAACATTGTTTGTGAACAAATCTACCCTACTTTCTCCGGGCAAAGGACGCCTCTGACCCAATATCGCCTGTTCCATCTGAACGGAGTAGACGAGGCCCAACACCCTCCAAGCCATCATTTCCCTCTCATCATTCGTCATCTGTTTGATTCGATCAGAGTTTGCCGATGGCACTAATACGTTGGTGAAATCAAGCATTGCCTGGCATATCTCTTCCACATAGCCTCTCTGGGCGGCGGCGCTCTAGTCCGGCATCTCCGAAGCAATTAGCTTAGCTCCATTTAGATAATTGTAGATGTAAGACTGCGCGTCTCTAAAAGTTGATATCAAACCGGGGTAATCTTGAGTGGTCGGGATCAATAACAGCTCGGCAAGTGGCCGTCGGTGCTGGAGCCTTGCGGGATTGATAGTCGGGCTAATCGGATGACCCCGTACAAGGGCCCGTGGCAGCGTCGGTACTATTTGGCTGAGCAAAGACTCCGATAGTACTTGGTTCAAGCAAGGATTCGATGTTTTAATTTGGGAGCGTACACCCAAGTGCTCATTCGTCAACCACTTGCCGTGAAACCCTGTCTTCTGAGGCTGTGGCTTAGAAGATGGCTTGGTGCCATGGCTGGTAAAAAAGAAAGGTTCGAGTGATGAATTGTCAGACATGTCGATCACGTCAATAAGATATTTAAGTGTCAAGTAAGTGTGTTTGTAGTAGACGAAATTGCACAGCTGCTCAAGGAGAAACTGTTTCCAGGTTGGTCACCGACTCACCTCAGCCAAGTCCGGTTGGTTAGGACGCTAAAGATGGTGTCCTACCCGCAGTATCTGGGTTGGAACTGCCGGGAAGGGAAGCATGGAAAGCACCCGACGGGACTCCCCGCCTTCGCCGTCATCCGCGTCTGAACTCCAATTGAAGCCCCAATTAGCCATGACATCACGACAACATGTTTCCAGAAGGAGAAGGTGGGGCCTAACTGTCGGCAACCACACACACAGCCTGAAAATTCCAAGTGCGTCCGGGACATCGGATGCAGGAACTGTTGCCATTGCCACAACCACCATCAAATAATCGCCGATTCCGTGTCGTTCCCGCGATTCGGGGCATTCATTCCAGGCGGCTTACCCAACCCAGAGCAAGTGGAGCGATCTGCCACTTGCATCCCGCCCGATGCAGCCACAACAGATCCCAAATACCTATTCTTAAATACAAACATGCAGCAGCAGGACCAAAAAAGAAAAATCGCCAACATGTATCTTATTGGTCTTTGAACATAAACCCGATAAATCCGTGCATAAACTAAGCATCGTGATAACCCACGTGGGCACGGGGTTACAAAGGTGATGTCCACAGATGGAGGGAAATACCGTTTAAACCCCGTGCCCCTCCTCGGACCTGCCGACCTGGTGGTCCCCTGCCCAGCCGTCATTGCGGGGCCATTTTCCCCTCCTGCATACTGCATAGGAGGCGCGAGGTATCCACATCCAAACCAAACTGCCCTGTTTTGTCAAAACGTCATGTCAATCAACTCTAAAAGCGATTTTCCCATTTGGCAAAAACCTAACCAACCAGGAATTTTATGGCAGGATGTTTTTTAATCCTCATGTTATGATACATGCAAAAAATATCTGCGAGATATCTAAATAAGAGCGAATATCTCAAATGCTGGGGATTTTGATTATTGGGGAATAAAAGAATGTCTGAGATGAAAACGTTCAGTCAGCAAACGGGCAAATTTTCCATCTTCAGCCAAGACATTCCAAGCCATTCGGCCGAGAACAAAAAGCGGATGGAGACCTGGACCTTTTTTTTTTTACTTTAATAGCGCCGCGTGTACCCCACGACTCCACGAGATGCCATCATTGGCCGTGTGATTCTTAAAGCTACCAAACATTCTTCCCTTCTCTCGTCCGATCGTGAAGTAAGTGGATGTAACTTCTCTTCAGTTGTATTTATATATATTACAGTGGTTTTTCCCCACGCTTTTGTCTTCGCCTCTTTTTTTTGCGTGAATAATTTGTAAATTATTCATTATCAATCAACCCACTGCACACTGCTCTCAAAACACATTATCCAAACTCGCTTCTGCAACAATCCCACTCTTCCCCCCAAGGAGATTACCTCGACGGGAACAAGAAAACAACGCCCCCTCTTTTCCTTCTCTTTGGATTTCACCAACGCCCACTTAAACATATCATACCCTCATCACCTCGATCAACACAGCACATAACACGCTCGCAGAGAAGAGGCGCAATGTTTAGTGACATGGCGGACATCCTCACCGCCCCTCGAGCGGTGTCGACAACACCCCCATCTACAAGACCCACCGTCAACTCGACACTCTCGTCCTCATCCATCATCTCCCACAAAAGACAACAACAACAGCAAAATCACTTCCCCCCGTCATCTTCAGAAATTCTCTTCACTGTCCAGCCGTTACTCTACACCGCCATCGGCTTCCAAAAACTCGTCCTCACAACCGCCTTCCATTTGCTGTTACGCACCATGGTGACGGCCTACCTCGTCGGAACCACAGTTGCCTGGCGAACCCTTTCTACCTCGAAGCTCGCCGCGGTAACAGTGACGCAATTAATATGGCAGGCGTGGGATTCGAAACGGTCCAGGAGATTCCGCAAGCGACTTGAGTTCGAATTCTTCGTCTTGATTCTAGGTCCGCTTGGGAACATGATGCTTTTGTTACTCTTATGGCCCGGCTGGGCCATGTTGGGACTTGGAATCTTTTGGGGATGGTGGAAGTATTCTGGGTAAAGGGTAAGCATGACCACCACACCCACAGAGAAAATCCCCAACAAGCTCTAACTTAAACATACAGATTTATATCACCTGATCGATGATCAAAAATATTCCCTTTGAGGCAGTTCCTCATCTTAGGGAAACAACGCCTCAGTCTGTGACGCCCTTATTTCAGGGCCATCAACCACGCAGCGCAAGACCGATTCAAAACGGCAATCACCAACTTCTCGTCAACCGCCTCATTTCGAGTAGAAGAAAGCATTCCCGCCCGTATCCCGTTTGATCTCGCTCTGGTAATCCTTCTCAGGATCAAAATCCTGCCAGGTGCTCGCCGGGTAGATGTGCTTGTTTCGCTGATACCACCGTCTATCCACCACCTTGGTGAAGATCGGGCTGTCCCTGCAGCCCTCAAGGAGGGATATATCCGTCAAGACGCGGACGCCACCAGCGCCATTACCAGCCTTTTTAGGTTGCGAAAGCCCCGCTTCTGCCGCCGGCTTCGAGTCTGACGCATCAGGGACGGAAGTGGCGAGGGCAGCGTTTCGGGGAGCCTCAGCGCTATAGTCAAATAGTAACTTGTTCTCCGGTCCTACGGTCCGGTTCATTATAAAGTAGTAGAATTCATAATGCTATAGAATATTAGCAATCTGTTTGTGCAGAGTGTGGAGTGATTAAAAAAAGACTTACATGAGGAATAATGATACTCCCCCGAACGAGCATCAGATCATCCACCGAAACCCTCGCCCAGTCTCTCCTCACGTTGCTGCTTTTGTCTGATCCTACACCCAATTCGGCGCCCACTTTTCGCGACTTGTCGAGGAACAACCAGACGTGATCGCCCTTTTTGACTCGCACGATGCCTCCGGGCGTGTTTGTTCCGTCGTAAAAGACAAAGGGGATGGCGATTTCGGTGGCTTTTACTGCCGCCTGGATGGCGAGGAACTCCTTTCGGAGCGCTTCCTTCTCTGCTGCTTCTTTTCTTAAGGCAGATTTTGTGAGAGCGCGCGGGATGACGGTCGCCGAGGGGTTGATTATTTTCTTTTTTGCGACTGGAGGTTCCGAGCTGTTTTCTCTCGTTGTCGTTGCGTCCGGTGTATCATCTTCTCTTTTATCGGCAGTCGGTTTCGTCTTGGTCTTGGACTTGGACGGCCTGATGGAGAGCGCCCCGGGTTCTTCTTCTCCTCCTTCTCCTTCCTCATCATCGTCGTCCCCGCCAAAAGAAACTAACGCCTTCGCCGTCGGGCGATTGTTCTTCTTCTTCTTGCGCACATGTTGTTGTTGTTGCTGCTGCTGCTGCTGCTGTTCGTCTTTGGAACTGGTGTTGCCGCTACCTCCTGTTGCTGTGACCGCATTATTGGCACTTGGAGTGGAAGTTCGCGATCGTTCTGCTGGGGCAGTTGCCGTCGCTGTCGCTGTCGCTGTGGCTGCTTCGCGGGCTTCGCGCTCCTGCTGCTCGAGGACCTCGGCGCGTCGCTTTCGGAAATCGGAGAGGGCGACGAGGCCGACTGTGTTTGTTGTGAGCCTCTCGTGGGTTGTTTTGTTTTGAGGGGCGAAACGGGAGGTTGACTCTGACATTTTTTGGCGGTTAGGAAAAAGAGCTGTTCAATGTGTGGTTTATTTAATTTTCTGTTTGAGAAACGGCAACTTCCAAGGTTGCTTTGTCGCACATGGAAATCTTGGGCATTGGCATGGGGTGTCCGTCCTCCAGCTGGACTTTGGAGGCTTGCCCCCACTTTTGGCACTGTGTACTGGCGCTCGCACCGTGCTTTGGTACCTTGAGCACCTGAAAAAAAAAAAAAAAAAAAAAAAAAAAAAAAGGCCGAGAATTGACAATTGAGAAGAATATGAGTGCTCAGAAACAATAATGACGGATGAGTTGTGTGCAAATTATGGTATATTCTAGTATGATTTCGTGGTGTGACAAATATGATGGGGTATCTGTGGCTGTGAGCATGGTTTTGTTTACCTTCCCCTGAATGGCTAGAAACTCACATACAGACCTGTCACAGAAGTCTTTAGCTGTTAGTTTATGAGATATCCGTTTTCCTCACTTTCAAGACACCAAATCCTTGAGTTTCCCTTGCAAGAAACCACCAAAGCTCTCAAACAGTAATGGGTCATCTCCTTCGCGCCAATGCAAGGAAACCTTCGTCTCAGCTTTCCCAACCTCAACAGTAACAGCAAAACCTATACGGCATTCCTCTTCTTCCTTGCACTTCACAGCCGTAATCTCATCTTGAGCCGCAGTTTGCTGTTGTTCCCTCACCTTCTTCCTTCTCCAGGCTCTACTCCAAACATTCTCTCTCGCTCTCCCCATCCCCTTCAGGCTCTCTGCTTCCCAAGCCCAAGAAATTAATTCTAGCCCGCTTACCACCGCTTTTATTTTCTCAACAATTGGCCCAACCTCCTTCCCCGCGGGCAAAGTTGCCAGTTCCAGCCTCAAAACAGGCGGCAACAACTTCCTCCACACCCCACCAGCACTCATTCCCCTGGCCACATGATCAGCCGGTCTCATCGTTCCAAAGGTCCACCCAATCGCCCATCTCTTCGTCTTGTTCCCTTGTATAAACTCCGTGACCGCGTAATTATTAATCCCATTCTCTTTTAACTTCCCCACCAAGACCTCAAGGCTGGTCACCTTGCCCAGCATGGATGTATACCACCGAGCCCCTCGCTCACGCAAGACTAACGACTCTTCCAACAGCCGGCCGACATGAGCGACTTCCCCTCCCTCACAGACCATCTCCACTGGCGCGCCCGTACATGCTGAATGTGGCGGACGAGACTTTTTCGCAGCCGAGGAGAGCATTTCGTCTGCTGAGGTGTAAAATGGTGGGTTCATCATCACGAACCCCAGAGGAGACATCGGCAAGTCGGACTCTGATGGAATAAGTGAGTCTTTTGGAGATCGCAAGAGCAAACGAACCTGACCGGAGAGATCATTGAGCTCAACGTTCCGTTTGGCATGAGCCAGACTCTGTTCGTCAATGTCTGTAGCCACAAAGTGCCACGAGGACCGCTGGACCGTGCCCAGTAGTGGGTAGATACAGCTTGCTCCCGTGCCCACGTCTAAACCACACACAGGCTGGCTGTCAGGCGGCGAGTAGGATGTGCTCTCCAGGAGATCCTTGAGCCAGAGGATGTAGTTGTGTCGGTTGGGAACGGGAGGACAAAGCCTGTCATTTGGCAGTTCTATTTCGAGACCAAAATCTGTTCTTAAGAGGGTTTTGGTCAGCTGCATGACTGCTGCTGGGTCTGTAAAGTCAAGTTGGCCATTTTTTTGAAGACTGCCACCGAGCTCGGTCAGTATTTTTCCAGAAGCAAGGTCTCAAATGGAGCGATACCACATACACAGAAGCAAACTCTGCATCTTGCTTGGAGAGTTGCTTAAAGTCCGGCTCAGTATCATACAAATGTCGAAAGTAGCTGTCGCTAGATGCGCCTGTTGTTATGTGACGTCGTCGATGTCGGTCTTGACGATGTTTATGGGCTCCGGAATTGCCATCCGAGGCGAATTCGGCCGCATCATCCGGTATCTTTCTCTTTCTGCTGGCCATAATGAACTTGCGCTGATTGCATTGTTCGGGTCACCGTTTCTTTACATCAAGCAGGTTGGTTAAATCCTGGCGAGTCAAGTGCTTTCCAAGTTGACATGTTGAAATTGGAAATTGGAAATTCAGGGTATCAAGCCGCTGTAATCACGTGCAGTAAATTGCTGTTTTAGTGGGTAACATCACCTACCATAGTACAGTACATAACTACCTACATACATATTTCCAAACCATATTTTTACATCCTTCTATCCATGGATCTCGATCATCTTCGCAGCAACCTAGAATACTGTTGACAATATTCTGTTTCTTTTTCCTTATATTAAAAAGTGCACCGTTCATGTTCCGGTTTTCCATTCTTTCCCACTGCCGTTGGAGCAACGTTGCATTTTTGGGAACACTCCCTCAATCTGGCACCAGCAATCAGAAGTGATGAGTGCAGGCTTGTGTTATGTATCGCGCAATCCTTTCTAGAGTCGGCGATGCTGGCTGTGCTCATCATCTACACACACCCCGCCTTGGTGTTCGGTTACCTTGCTTGCCTTTTCAGATATCTTCAACATTCCCCGGATGTTACTTGTGTTAGTGGACACAGGCTTCGTGATAACGCTGTGCCCTCTTCACAAGTTGCCACCTTCGCGGCGTTCACAGTGTGACCTGGTTGAGGCAACCGAGGCGAACTGGCTGTGATGCCCGTCAGAAAAGCAGAAATTGCCATCCCTTGCGTGTTCAGTGCCAATCATGGATAATTATGAGGTCGGATTTCTTAGCTTAGCTGACCCCGAGCATAACACCTTTCAACCAACCACTGCGGCAGGCAAGATCAAAGTATCGACCGCACCGAGAATGGCCACTACAAAGATATCCCAGGTCGTGGAAGAAAATCGGTGAGCTAGGGTTCCTTGTCTGCATCAGCGCGGATATCTCTAGATCATGCCGGTGGTTTGGGCCACACATGCAGTATACCTATCCGATACGGTTGCGGCTTCTTGCATAAATGGCTACCTTGGCCGCTTGCTCAAAGACTACCGGCAACATGGTGTCTCAGTTTCCTCTGGAAGCGGGGACTTTTTGTTGGGAGTCCAATGGAAGGAGGGGAATGACTGTCCTCAAATTTGGTTCGGTAAACAAGGGAGCTGCTGTTAGCTTGTGGAACATTTGAAATCAAGGTTGGACCTTGGTGTTTGTGTAACCTGGCGCGCTTTGCCTTCCTGTCGTGTTTTAGTGTTTACGCAAGCATCTCATTTGGGTTCATATCCAATCTAGAGTGAGAGGCGAGCCTCAGCCTTGCTGGCTGCCTGCTGTCCCGGATCAGACGTTTGAAGACTAGTCTCTCTGAAGAGCCTCATTTCTGCCTCTCGCTTGGGTTGCCTGAGATGCGCCGCTGCGTGTTGAACCCCGGTCAACTTCATTCGGCCTAATCGACAAGGTTATTGGGTCAAGGACAAAGTTGGAACATCCAGTGGAGAGTGGTTTCTGCCCCCAACAACGGATCTGAGCAAGGGAGATGGATGTACTGTGAAAACCTTGACGCCTCCAATAACCTGCTTGCCTTGAAAGGGGCAAGAAATACGGTCAGCCTACAGTCAAAAGTCGAGATGAATCCTCTTCTCCTTCTTTCTGCTCCATCAATATCTTATCTGGCCTATGTAATTTACATCTTGACACTGGACTGGCAGGAGCTTGAAATCCAATATGGCGCGCGGGCCTTTTTCGGTTGTCCATTTGTTGTGGGGACAAGCGGGACGGGGGACGGGAGCTCGCTCTGGGCTGAATGATCCCCACAGTTCGTGGTGATGCTCCGCTGTGGGGCGTGTGTCAAAGAAACGATGGGCCCCCGGTCCTTGCCAGGGCTGTTGTATCTTGGAACCACCATGTTCAGCATCCAACATCCAATGGTCACATCATCTCTTCTTCCTGTTGAGCTGGTGGTGTACCCAAGCACCTGGTTCATGCCGCCATCTCATAGTGACGTGCAAAGGGCAGGGCCCCGGCCCCGTAGCCAGTGAATGGGCAAGGCTGCTTCTGTCTCATTGCGGCGTCCACTCTGCACCCTGCCTGGACTAGTGGAATGGCAGATGGGATGGTGGAGGGGAGACGGCAATGTCTAGATTTTCTCGCTGGGTATTTAAGGCAAGCAGATGTCCTCCTCTTCGTCTCTCAACATTTCTGGCGGGTAATTAACCTCCCGTCATCCTTCTCCCTTCTCTGGCCATCTTACCTGGTAGTGAGAGTTTCGCATTCCAGTTTGCTCCACCTCACCACGCTCATTCTCGTCAGGTTCGACCTCGGAAGAAGAAGAAGCTGCTGCTGCTGCTGCTGCCGCTGCTGCAGCAAATCACCTGCAACCTGTCTGCAACTTCCAGAAAACCCCACGCTCCCGCGTGATGCCCCTGTCGGCCCTGTCGTCTCTCACATTCCACAACCGCAACTCTTTCCCCCATTTGAGATATATCATCTCTGGCCCGATTATCGATAGGACAGAGCTGCAGCTTCCTTAAAAAGGTTCTTCAAAACGTTCTTCGCATGGTTTGAGTGACGGATTGGCAAAAGAG
Organism: Cladorrhinum sp. PSN259; assembly: GCA_033725935.1. Taxonomy (NCBI): domain Eukaryota; kingdom Fungi; phylum Ascomycota; class Sordariomycetes; order Sordariales; family Podosporaceae; genus Cladorrhinum; species Cladorrhinum sp. PSN259. The sequence goes on along the minus strand of MU867090.1, from coordinate 349,811 downwards.
CTCGGGCACTCACAGCAAGGTACGTCCACTGGTTACTTTGTCCCCCAAGGTTGGCTTGGCATTGCAGTTTCTTCAACACCGCATGGCCACGAAGGTGAAAGACCCTCTCAACAAAGGCAGAGATTGCCAGCATCTCACCGACTCGAGTTTCGCAGAGGCAGGCTGGTAGATGCACGAGAACGGGGCTACACTTATTCGTCCTCTCCCTCTCTTGTTCTACTTTGCTTTTGCCCCCTCCTACCCATCAACCCATTTGACCCCCCATTCTCAGTGCGCAGCCGGTGCATCCTGCTGGACACCTCACCCTGCATCACCCTCTCGGTTCCCACCACCAGTCAGAAGCTCCCGACTAACGAGACACTGCAGTGCAGCATCGGACTCTTGACCAACAACAGCTTCATACAAGTCATTTTTTCCCACTTCGCTCCCTCCATTTACCGCTTCACGACATCAAATATTGACAGATTCTGCCGAGAAACTGCAGTCGCCAAGCCCTGCTCGATTAGGTGGTGCATCCTGAAACTGGCTGATTCAAGGTAAATCATTTTCACACCTAATCAAGACCACCCCCCCCCCCCCCCCCCCCTACGCTTGAGTCATTCTTTTTGGGCTTACTCAACTCCCACTTACCCCCTTTTAACTCCTTTCCACGCCTGTTGTGCTCCTTCTGTGCCTACTCAGCTCCTCTTTGCGCATGCCATCCAGGTCCTCGTTCGTAACTAACAACAGCCTAGGTTCCTCATTCACTGGTACAGGCCTCGCCTACCGACTCGCAGTCCTTCACAGAACTTTTGAACAATCACTTTATCTTGGCCTAGGGCATTATCTTTAATCAACATGGATCCAGAAGGCAAGAAGTCTCTCGAGGTGCGCGAAGGAGACCCTGCAGCTCCTGCCAAGGGTGAAGAACCAAAGGCCGCCGATGGTGCCACTCAGACCACCCCTATCACTGAGACCAAGCCGAGTGAGGCAGCGGATGGGAACAAAAAGACCAATAAGGATGGGTCAAAGAAGAAGTCGAGCCATAAGAAGAGCAAGAAGACCACACCTCCTCCTGAATCATCCGACAGCTACGATAGCGACCAAGATGTCAATGCCTCTCAGGACGACTCAGACTCGGACGATAGCGATTCCGAGTCAGAGGATGCCAAGAAGAAGCGAGTGACTAAGAAGCGCCAGGATGCTACCAAATCCAAGAAGAAAGAGAATGCGCCTAAGAGGCAGAAGAAGTCTACCAAGGCCACTTTATCCTCGGATTCGTCATCTTCCCATTCCGATTCATCAAACAGCGACCTTGACGACTCTGATGACGAGGAAAGTGGTGATGAGAAGGCCAAGAAGATTAAGGAGCAGGAAAAAATGATCAAGCAACTGCAGCAGTTACTTCTACAGCAACAGCAGAGCCAGAGTGCATCATCGTATCAGCAGACCAGTGGTTACGGATATCCTGGCAATGTCTATCCCGGTGGCGGCGGATACTACACCAACCCGGTCCCACAACCTGGGCTTATCGATACTTCTATCAGAGGTCAGCCACTTAGAAGGGCCCGCCCTGCACTTACCTCGTCATCGCACATCGACCCTGCCTTTGGCGACCCGAAGCAGGGTAAGGAAAAGAAGCGAAGAGCAAAGGCATCCAAGCTTGACTACAAGCGCGTAGATCAGGTCTGGGATAACACCATTCATAACTACAAGCTGCAGGATACGGCTCAGGGGTCGGTTGACGCGCAGTATGACGAGTTCCTCTTCCACGTGCGCCGGACCTTCGACTGGGAGGGCAAATATAAAACCACGTACCTCGACATCAAGAGCAAGCTCCTGCGTGAGTGTCTACAAGACGTGATTGGCAATGTCAAGGGTGTCAGTTTGGTTGAGGAGACCCCCAAGTTGGACCCCAACTTGGTCTTTCTGTATCTCGACGATCTCCGGAACCACTTGAAGGAGCTCAAGCGCAAGGTAGCCAAGGGCGGGAAGCATGACCGGAAGAAGGAACAGAAGCGGGTCAACAACAAGCGTCAGCACCTGAAAGTTTTGATCAAGTACATCGATAAGGACTATGCCGAGGTCAAGAATAACCTTTATCCCCTGCTAGAGAATGGGCTCATCAGCTTCGACCTGCTCTGGGCCCTTTGGAAACCCAATACGCTCGCGTTCACGACCACATATGGGTCCCCCGATCAGCCCCGTGTCTTCAAGGTAGAGGTCGCTGAGAAGCACTATAGCATCATGAAGGGTGAATATTACTACATCGAGGGCAAGTACTTTGAGTACGACGGGAAGCAGTTCGGCTACGGCAACATGTCCGAGGAGATTGGCGAGTTTCGAGGCGCCCGAAAGATCACGAGCTTGGGTTGTTACCCGCTTAAATACCACAAGAATGAAGCCAAAGTCCGCAAGGATCTCATTGAACGTGGCAAGAAGTTTGTCTCGCTTGGCGGCGTTCATTACAAGAGCCACCATGGTATGGCCTACTATAAAAAGAAAAAGTCTATCATCAAGGTCAATATCAACGGACGCATTATGGTGGACCCGAGCATTCATCGACGTATCAACCCGAACTATCCCATCTCACTTGTTCGACCCAAGGACCACGATATCATCTCGGACGATGAGGATTCGGAAGAGGAGTCGGGCTACGGCTGCGGTCAGGATAGCGATGATGACTGCGGGGGAGCTGGCGGTATCAAATTTGTAACAAAGTTGTACAAGGATGCGAAGGGCAAGACCGCGTCGATTCGGGTCGCTAAGCCATGTGATGAGGACGTGAGCAAGGAGAAGTTCGACAAGGTTCGTCCTGAAGAGGATGAGAAAGCAGAGAAAGAAGAGGACACTGGCGAGGGTGATGACAAAAAGATACCGGAGTTCAGCGACGAGGAATATCTGATCGCCTCTCCTGTGGTTCTTGGATTTGCGTTTCCCGAGAAGCTGTGGCTCGAATTTACTGTTTCGGGTGTCAACGAAATTCAATGGAATGACACAGCATACGAGTCTTTGGTGCAGGAAACCAAGACCAAAGATATTGTCAAAGCACTTGTCGAGTCGCACAAATACCACGCTGCCGAAAGTATTGATGACGTGATACAGGGCAAGGGCAAAGGTCTTGTTGGTAAGTATAGTCTTGACATCTTGCATGTTTAGCCTTGCTAATCGGTCACAGCCGTTCTTCATGGCCCCCCTGGCACCGGCAAGACACTCACAGCTGAAGGGATCTCTGAGCTGCTCAAGTGCCCCCTGTACATGGTGTCAGCAGGAGAATTGGGCACAGACTCTCGTTATCTTGAGAGCGAGCTTCAGAAGATTCTTGATATCTGCCATGCTTGGGGTGCGATTCTTCTTCTAGACGAAGCAGATGTATTCCTAGAGAAACGGAACATGCAGGACATTCACCGCAACGCTCTAGTGAGTATCTTTCTGCGGCAGTTAGAGTACTTCCAAGGTATTTTGTTCTTGACTACCAACCGTGTAGAGGTGAGTTTACCATCTTATTATCTCTCGAGGACGCCCGTTGCTGATATATGTTCCCAGACCTTCGATGACGCCTTCCAGTCACGTATCCATATCGCGCTCCGCTACGATAAGCTTGATCACAAGGCCAAGCGGGCCATCTTCAAGATCTTTATCGAACGCGTGAGGGTGCTCGAGAAGATCAAGCTGATGCCTTTCACCGAGGAGGACTACATTAACCTTGCTCGCCACGAGTTGAACGGACGCCAGATCAAAAATACGGTGCGTACCGCTCAGGCTTTGGCGGTCAATAAGGGGGAGCCGCTGTCCATGAGCCATATTAAACAGGTCCTCGACGTCCAAGTCAACTTCGATCGTGATTTCAAAGGCGGTCTGGGGTACAGTGATGTGATGAGAAGTTACATTTAGTAGAGTAAAGCGGGGGGGGGGGGGGGGTGGGTGGATGCATTGGAAGAGGATGGAAAGCAGAGATAGGTGACCATGCATAGCATTGCATCATTTTGACTTGGGGTCGAAGTTCTTGTATCAGCGATCTGGAGTATTAGCACAGCGGCAGCGTTTAGTTAAGTCACTTTTGTGCTTTGTTCTTTTGCTTAAAAGCTGGTGAGAGGTAAGGTGTCAATTTAGGAAGTAAACGGTCATCTCTCTGCAAGACCTTTTCTCGGGTCCTTTGTTTGATGTTGGTGATGGGACATGAGTGTTTTTCCGGAATTGTTCTGAGGGTGGCACGGGGAGGCCTCTGATATGTTGGCCGTCATGTTTGTGGACACCAGACATTACTTCGGCTCCAAATTTGTTTTTTGGCTGTGAGGGAATATTTCATGAAGACGTGGTGTGATACACTTGTGAGAGGTTAGTATTCCAGCTGGGGCTTAAGAATTGAGGCAACCTTGAGATTCCATCACATGAGATCTTGGGGATCGTGGGGTATGAATGCCGAAGGTCGCAGTGGTGAACAAGTAGTCTGCGGTTGAGGGGCACGGGTTGGTTCTTTCTGTCTGGCGGGTCGGTCTAGAACCTCGCTCGCCTTGTGGTGTTCAGCTACCCTGGCACCCTGTCTGCCGATTTCAAGCTTGGGACCCCTGTTCTTGGCCTGCTAATGATTCTCCAAAAACATAAGGCCATAACAGTACATCAGACAGTTTTGATCAGTAAGAAGATAAGGAAGTATCTGAATGACGCCGAACCCTGCTAAAAATCGACGTCATCCGTTTCTTTTTACCACATGCGTTGAAATTCAATTCCCTGTTGGCCGCCAAGGTGCGCCCACACCACAAACGATCCCTTTGATGCACAAGCGTCAAAACGGTCGGGTTACCATCAGTTCAATGGAAGCAGAAACAAGGAAGGGCGGCGGGCGGGGGTGAGGGGGACCACGACCTGGGATTTGGGAGAGACCATTTTACTTGACTACTTCTTCTTTTCCTTATTTTTTTCTTCTTCCTCTTCTTCCACTACAGAATCTCCACCTCGGTTGTGATCTTGACAAGCGCATCGGCTGGCTGTCCTGCGTGGACTTTGGAATAGAGCCTTTTGTTGAAGGGTCCCACCCCCGCATTTCCAGCTTCGGGACAATCCCAGCCTCCCTTGTCATTGACATCACACTTTCACAAACCACGACAATGGGTCCACGCCTCAGTTGGCGAAAGCTACTCGGCTGGGATAGACACCCAACCAGCGGGCATCACGGCGATGACTACGACGACTGGTGGAGCGGGAGTCGACAACGACGTCAGTTTTGCACTCCTTGCCCCTCGCTCCCGAACTTCCAGACTAACCATCATACACTCCAGTCCTTCCCAGATACCACAACGAGCCCATCGAATCTGCCATTGACCCAAAAGCAGTCACCGAGGTTGCCCTCCGCCTCCGGCACTTGATAGAAGAATGCGTGCCCTGCGAGCTCAACCCTGAACTTGTTACTTGCCCCCACAGCAAGGTCATCACCACCAAGGTAATCAAAGCCGCCAAGGAAGCCGGCGGCGAGGCCAATAAAGCGTGCGTCATCTTCTGCCTGCTCGTCAATAAGCGGTGGTGGAAGCACCAATCGCTCGTCGAGCTGTGGGATGCCGACTTGCACAACCTCCGCGCCACGGCGTGTGAGGTGATCGCTAAGCAGATCATCGAGACGGAGGACGACGCTACTTACCTGCTTCACTCGGTTCTGCTGAAGCGGTACTCGATTATCATCAACGGGCATCCGACGCCTCCGTGCAATGTGGTGGAAAAGGCCGTTGATTTGCATGCGCTGAAGGTAATCGGGTCGAGTGGGTACCAGAAGTGCATCAATTTCTTGTGGAGGGGCTGGTTGGTGCAGGATGAGGATGACACGGCGAATTTTGTGGATTACAAGGGGAGGGACGACACCTCGTACATTGCGCACTTGGATCCGGACAGGATGAGGGCTCCCATGTACCAGAACGTGGCTCAGATGCTGATTTCGTTCTCGTACCTGGCGCTGTATACCTTTGCCATGAACTCGGTCAACCCCGTCGGAGATATCGACGTGGTAGAGGGGTTCCTGTACGTGTTTACGCTTGGGTTCATTTGCGATGAGCTGAGCAAGACTTGGAAGGTTGGGTACCAGATCTTGAGCTTCTGGCATGCGTTCAACTCGATCCTCTATGGGTTGATGACGACGAGTCTCGTGCTGAGGTTTATGGCGTTGAGCCACGGGGCTGATGATCCGAATCGGCACAAGTACAACACGCTCAGCTACAACTTCTTGGCGGTCAGCGCTCCGATGTTTTGGGGGAGGCTGTTGTTGTACTTGGACAGTTTCAGGTTCTTTGGCGCCATGTTGGTGGTTCTAAAGGTGATGATGAAGGAGTCAATCATCTTTTTTGCCCTGCTGGCCGTCATTGTTATTGGGTTCCTTCAAGCGTTCATTGGACTGGACTACGCGGATGACCAGGTCGCCGGGGATGTTACGTTTATCATCCAGTCCATGGCCAATGCGCTGATGGGAGCCCCTGACTTTGATGGGTTCGACAGGTTCCAGCCGCCTTTTGGGTTGATCCTGTATTACATCTTTTCATTCACCGTCATGGTCAGTTTTCTCCCTCTTTCTTTCCTTTCCCTGGTTTACTCGCTAACAGCTACGCTCTAGGTTATCCTCCTCAACATCCTTATTGCTCTGTATAATTCGGCCTACGAGGACATCTACGACAATGCCAACGACGAGTATCTGGCCATGTTTGCCCAAAAGACCATGACTTTTACACGTGCACCGGACGAGAATGTGTTTATACCTCCTTTCAACTTGATTGAGATTTTATTGTTGGCTCTCCCGTTCGAGTGGTGGATGGATAAGAAGATGTATGAACGCCTCAACGACTGCGTCATGGCGGTTCTATACTCGCCCCTGCTGGTGGTTTCTGCATATTTTGAGATGTGCACCGCTCGGGAGATCAGGGGTAACCGAGCCAGGGGCGAGGAAGACGACGACACGGTCGAGGAGTGGGAGCAGATGAATGGCAGCGTGGATTTTGAAGCCGACGGCTGGGCAAAGACAGTTGCCACGGCGAAGAGTAACCTCGAAGTGGATCCTGCCGTTGCGGAGGTCGTGAAGCTGAGAGAAGACGTGGAGAGGTTGACGAAGCTGGTTGAGGGGTTGGCTGCTGGGCTTGTTGCCGGTGGTGGCGGGCCACAAGGGAAAGGGGAAAAGTTTAAGGCTGAGGAGGAGGGGGAGGGGAGCGGGAGCGGGGAAGGGAATTAATGTTTAAATGCGGGTTATTTTTTTCGGAAATTTCCATACATGCATTTCCTTGGTGGCATGGCGTTTGTTGATGGATTCATTTTTGTTTGTTTGTTGGTATCAAAAAGATTACTTGTTCGAAGAAGAACGTGACAAATCACTGCACATAGACTAGATAACATGTGAAATTACCATAAGACGTCTGATTCTAAGACCGGACCGTCTCCCCTGTCAGAAGTCGGAAGAAACCGACAGAGCAGGAGACATGCTTTGGCGGCGGTGAGATAATAAGAGGGAGGCCGAGGGTGCCGATCGGAATGATGACTTTTGTTAGGTCCCGGCGGACGCGTGAGAGGTGGTGCCGGTTCCTCAGGTAGTGTATCCCCACAACCCGACGTACTTTTAATGTGCCCCGATCCCCATCCATCCAATCCATCTTCTCCATGGCCCCGAGGGAGTAACCTAAGGAAGCGATAAAAATGTGCGACACAAGTTTTTGAGTAAAAAGCCGACCACTATTGGGGGAATACACACTTCGGCCGATTGAAATGGGGACCGACCGGTGTGCAAAGGAGATCGGTGCGGTCGGTCGGATGCAGTTGGCATTCCAAGGCGAAACGCTCGGGATGAAGCCGTCCGTCCATGCCGACACGCAACAGGCAACACGCAGCGACACGCACAGTGTGTGAAATTAAATCACATCACCAGCCGGAAGAAAGTGCGATCGCCCAAAATAACATCAATCAACAAGAAAGTGGCATGGCATGGCATGGCATGTCACAACAAGCGCCGACAATCTTTCTTTTTCTTTTTTTTCTTTTTCAGCTTGCCCTGGGTTTTTGTTGGGACTGGATGTGGTTGATATCGTGAGACTCGCCGTGCTGCTGTGCCGCCCCCCAATGGAGGCGTTCAGTTTTTTAGTTTACTCGTCTCTGACATGGGTGGGCTATTCTTGGTCACGGTGTTTCCTTTCCTTCAGGCTCCGTGGTTGACGTCGCGGCCTGATTGTGAACAGCCCACTTACTGCTTTTTTGCATTTCGGATTTTGCACGTCATGTCCGCCCCGCCCCCCCCCCAAAACCGAGCGAGGAGAGCACGGAAGGCTCGGAAAGACAAATGGTCGCACTGCCCGGTTGGTACACGCGCGACGAGACAGGACGGAGGGAGAGCGCAGGACGCAACCAAGAAGAGCACAGGCCCAGCCTCCAGACAACCACCGGGCAACCGCCACCACCAGAGCGTGTGCCACTCAGGATAAAAGAATCGGGGAAGTCAATTGCCGTCCCGGGTTGTATGTGCGTGTTGTGTGTGTATGCATGCTTGGTGTCTTTTTTTCATCATCTTGGTTTGATGGCTGTTAAAAAAGAGAGATTGTTCCCAAGGACCTTATTATTATTAGCCTGCCAGGCCGCCGCCGGCGATTGAAGAGGTGGGAAGTTTCCCCACTTATCACGGAAGCCCCTTCCCGAAGCCGTCTCTGTCATCCCCCTTTCCATCCATCATTTCACGTTTGAGGCTTCCACCCTTCGCCCGCTCGCCCGCCCTCCATCATTTGGCAGCTTGCATTTCTGCACACCCGGCTGCCTGCCGACAGGATGTGTGTGTTTGAGTGTCCATTGGAGAGAATATAAACGAAAATGAGTCAATCTGTTCCATTTGAAGTGAAATGTAAAATGGCGATGGCTGTGGCCTTTTTGGTTCAAGTGGCGCCCGAAGGTCCGAGCTCTAATTTTCCGGAGAAGTTAGAGGGCCAAGTCCGGCGCGTCAAAAGGCCGACGTGGTTGGATCGTTTGCACCACTCCGTCGAGCGCCTGTCGGGCGGCGTAGCAGCAGCTGAGGTACCTCAAACACGGGTCATTGCCCGAGAATGCCTGAGCCGAACTGACACACACACCACACGCACGCCTCCCGCTATGCGCCTCATCATTACGGATAATCCAAGGGCCAAAGTTGCATCGCACAACGAATTGCCCTTCATCATCTCTTTTTCTTCTTCGATGCCGAGCTTGGCGTGCGACCGGACCCTTAAATATCGAGATCGCGGGAAGCCTCGTTCACCATCGTCAGTTGTGGTGCCGACACTTCATTGATCACATCTCTTCAATTTTCAAGAGTTCCCGGAAGGCGTTCTGCTCGGCGGTTGCGGCCGATGGGCTGCACACTCCATTGTGTGGAGAAAAAAGCAGAGTTGAAAAAGTGGACAAGCTGCCATGTCCGATTACAAAAGTGAAAAAGCCTCATGAGTACCTACCAGCCGACAATCCGGTGTAGCGGGCGACCTGCGGAGAGTGGAGTGCTAGGCCCTCGAGCCCGGGGCCCGCTTCTTCAGCCGGCCGCCGCCCCATCCAAAACCCCCCAGCGTCCCTCCCCCCGTCTCCGGGACTCCTCTCTTTCCTGGTTTTCTGTTCCAGCTTCTTCCAACCTCACCATCCTCCGGTGTCTTGCTGCTGCCTCCATCACCATCAAACCCATCGCCATTTTTCGTTTGCGGCCTCGGCGCCGGATATCCTGGAATCCATTTGGCGCTGTTGCGCCCAGCTATCACACCGATCTTCTTTTTGATCCATCTCTCTCTTGACTCGCATACATACACGTCAGCCACACACAGTCGACACGTCTACCTATGATGGCTACCGCCGTGCGCTCAACCGCCCTTAGGGCCGGCGGTGCTTGTGTTCGCTGCCGCAAAGGCAAGACCAAGTGTGTCTACGAGAACGGACGCGCTCCTTGCAAGAATTGCGCGAAGGGCTTCCACGAATGCTATCTTCCCTCGGAGTCGATGGCTCACGGTGGCCACGGAGTCTCGCCGGCCAGAGTCCAGCAACGGGTGCGCGAGAGTCTTCCCGACCGGGGGGTTATCTCATCGAGCACGGCAAGCCAGGTGCCTCCTACGTCAGGAGTCGCGCGTCATGTGTCGGCGACGGCGGAAAAGTATGTGATTTCTTTCATTGTTTTTTGCTCCTCTTTCTTTTCGGTCATGTTGTCTTTTTTTTGGGGGCCTTCCTCCGAAAGGTTCCGTTGCTTCTTCCTCTTTTCGGACACCAGAAAATGGCCCCATTTTTCCCGCGCTCCGGCCGCCATTTCCTAAACGGCCAACGCCAAATTTTCGCGTTTCCGTTCGTCACCCCGAGGTCTTGGCCCCACATGTCGCCCCGCCATACCTTGAGGGGCCCCCAAATTCAACATCAGGGCGTTGTCGACGATTGCTTGGCATTCTTTATGGCGACTGCGAGGTTGTCGACAGGATCAAAGCGGAAATACTCGCCTTCTATCTGATAACTTGTCAGCAATTGTTTGACAGCAAACGACATTCATTTACCCTTTTTTTTTTTTTTTTTTCCCTCTTGTGGGGGTTCTCTTGATCCGCACAAGCGTGTATTCGATCGATCCGTTTCTGTTCATCATTTTTCAATTTGTTCGATTACCAGCGACTAACAAGATGGCACCCATTCAACGCAGACTTACACCAGAGCTTATGTTGGAATGCGAGAGAGTCGTTTCCAAGACTCTGCCGGCTTGCGTAGCATTTCACAAGCCGTCATTTCTTCAACAGCTCAAGAATACATCCATGGACCCCACCATGGTCAACGCGCTTCTTACTACGGCAGCCCGGTAAGCGGACCTCCATGGCACTCGTTGATTGGTCAACTCCCACTAACGGCCTCAATGACAGGCACTCCCCACCCATGATTCGCCGGTATGGAGCTCATGGGGGTGGCACAAATGCCGCTGAGCACTTCGCTACTAAAACGATCGGCCTGATCATGACTGCCCTGGACCAGCCCAGCCTGGCTGACATTCAGGCATTGTGCTTGCTCGTTGTACATGAGTGGGGCTGTAGAAATGCTGTGCGGGCTTATGTCTACCTCGGCCAGGCTGCGAGGATGGCACAGATGTACCGTGTCGTCCACACCCAGATCCATCAAAACGACCCAGACCAGTTCCTACAGGACGAGTCTTTCCGGCGCACTCTTTGGCTAATTTATATCCTCGACTGTTTCCTCACGAGCAGCCCCGGCCGTCACCCAGCCCTCTCATCACACGATGTTCAGGGTGTCTCGCTTCCTTGCACAGACACCAACTTCCATTTTGGTAATCCCGTCTATGTTCGCACCCTTAGCGGTGAAGCACCAACGGCCATGCCGGCGTCGAATGTGGGCCTTGGCGACGTTGGTGAGTTTGGGCACATAGTGCTGGCGACCAAGGCTTGGCGCAATGTCGTCGAAATGATGACTACAACCACCCTCGAGACATTTTCCGAGGAGCAGTGTCTGAGACTTGAGCAAGATATTGACACCATTCGCCAATCCTTGCCCCCGCATTTCGCCGACAAGCCCGGTCAGATTACCCTTCACATCACCATGGGCAGTGGTTACACTTACGCCATGATTCACTCTCTGCTTAACTGCGGCACCATCTTTGTGAATCGCCGCCGCATACTTCAGCTTGTCACGGATGAGCAGTTTACAATGGATGCCTGGGCCGCCAACCCCCACGCCAACGCGTCTGTTGATTCCATCTTCGCCGCATCCCACAGCATCATTCACTCTCTCTTGTCTCTTGAGCATGGTGCTGATAAGGATGCTATTCTCTGCTTCCCCATATTTATGCTATTTTCGGCTTTTACTGCAGGCTCAACAGTTGCATACCTCGCCCTCAAGGGTCTGGCTCCAGCGAATGCTACCGAGACAGCCTCCAGCATTGTCAAGGACAGCTTGCGGCTTTGCCAGGACGGCTCGGAGTCCTGGCCTCTTGTGATTCCGTGGCAGCGTCATCTTTCGGTTATGTCCAAGGTCCTCCGCGATATGAACAACGGGCCTCCTCCTCCTAGAGAAGTCCGTGAAGACAGCAAGCTCGCCATCCGTTCACCTTCGTACAGAGATGACGCCGTCAGTCAAGCTGAGGCTAGCCCCGATGTGATGGATTACGATCAGAATCCGGCAACCGAGCCTCAAATTCAGCAGCAGCACCCTTCGGTGGAGGGCCGGGAAAGCGAGCCTCCGCTCCCAAGGCGACCTGGCATCGCGACTATCAACGGCGGCTCCGTTGGGACCACTACGCCAGCCACCGCCAGTCCTCCTCCAGTTGTTCAACAAAAGATTGAGTCGCCTGAACCATCATCTGTATCTGCTTCTGGGGCACCTCAAGCGAACGCTGGTGGGCCCGATGTTGATATGACGGGACACGAGCTGTGCCAAGCGTTTGAGCGGCAGCTTCTGGAACTGGATGATTTAGCAGCCTTTATGGGGGGTGGAGTGTGAGTTTATTTTCCACTTTTCTCCCCCTTTTTCCCCCTTGTTTGGGATGACTGGCCTTTGGAATAGTCCGGCTAAATGTTTTCCCAAGCGCTCCCAGCTAGTACCTTGAAATCTTCTTTCCTCCTCACACCCGTTTGTTTTATTGATTCGATTCGCGGACAGTGATCGTCACCTACTTTTCGGCAAGCCTTTCTTGGCGAAGTACACGACCTACTACCGATAATCAATACGAAGCAAACTTCTTGGGTCAACGGTGATGAAACCTTTTTAGACTGTGTACTAGAACTCTTTTTTTATGAGGGGATTTATTTTTCATGGCAAGGCGTGGGAATAACTGGTGGGCCTTGGGGAAATAATTGGCAGGCCTGGATGTCAACCTTTTTTTTGTCTGTTACGGGTAGCTTATGGGTTTGCTTTTAAGGATGTTGGCGGGGTACTTTGTATCATGTGAGATATTGTTCGGGTTATGGTTTTAAAGGGTGGTAGCTTTTCATGGCGTTTCATGGCATTTGTTGGACTTTCCATGGGTGGTTGTAATTCTTGTTGTTTGTAACGTGTACAAAGATATCAAAAGTGTTGTCGCGGTTACCATTGTAGCGGTTCACTCAGTTTTATATACCATACAAGTTTTCTGTTTTATCATGCTTCTATCTTGTGTATCACACACATATCATTTTGGTTATACCCTTGACATCGGCTCTCTTCCGTGCAAAGGGGAACCATGGGATCCTGATTACATGGCTGGGATTGAAGGAACAGACGAAACCCGTTGTTTTGGTTCGCAGGAAAATAATCAAGAACCGGCCCGGAGCAAAAGATGGATTTGCCCCGGTCCCCTCTTTTGGAGGGGGGAGGTCGTCCGACGGGTAATAACACGGTGATTAGGTTGTCTCTGACTCGTTGATTTAGGAAAAGGCTCCGAGGTGTTTCCAGGTTTTGTCCGTCGGGGACGGCCCACCGGATTCGTATCAAGAGTCGCCGGCCGCCGGTCTCTCCCAGTCTCCCTTGCTGCTCATTCGAGTAATCGAAACCTTTTTTTTTAAGTTTTTTTTTTTTGGAGGGGGAAGGGGGGTGGGTGTGGGGGTTTATAAATCTCCGTCTTGGTGACGTCAACCTGCCGCAGATTTCTCTAACACCTTTTTTTTTTTTTTCCACAGACCGTACTTATCTCACTGATACCCCCTCCATACATTGAAGTATAAAAGATTCCCCGGTTGAGGTCTTTTTATTTATCGTTTTATTTATTTTTATTTCATTCATTTTTCTTTGAATGGATGGGCTGACTGATCGTCATCAACTTTTTGGCTCACATGTGGGTAGTTTAGTTTATTCGCTCCGTTTACTTGATGAGTATTAGTGCGTGGGCTGCAGGGTAACCTCAACTGATGTGCATGATGCGTTAATGTGAGGGAGCTTTTTTTGGTCTGGGAGGGGGAGGGGGGGGAAGTGCAGATCTTGATGGGAGGGGAAAGGGAAAGGGTAGTGAGTGTCTGTCCCATCACCCCCCCGGGCCACCTCCTGCCCTCTTGATATCTGGGGTTGACAGGCATATTCATCTCACTTTCTCACTCTCATCAACGGGCAACTCTCAGCTTTTTCTCGGTCCCGTTCTTTTAACATTGGGAACTGGGGCTCAGAAAATCTAGCCTCAACATTACACATCATTTTTTTTGGTATTGTATTGATGATATCCTAAACTAAAATTCCCTTTCTCTTGAAATCTTTGCATTTCGTTTATTGCTATTCCCACTAATTCCAACACTGAACATGGCCGCCTCCCCTTCTCTAAGGGACGACGATTCCCTCCCACCACCTCACCATGGCATGTCAGCACCTACTTACCTCTCCACCCGATTTTCCTCCCTCGTACCCCCCAAAACGCAACAAAACCGAATGCTACCGAACCCAATCCGCCTCCTGCAGAGACTCAACACGAGACAGTGGTGTTTTTTCGGGGTGGCTTTTTTCGCCTGGACGTGGGACGCCTTTGACTTTTTTACCGTCTCCTTAACGGTATCCGACCTGGCAGAAAGTTTTGGCAGGACGAGGACGGATATAACGTGGGGGATCACGTTGGTGCTGATGTTTCGAAGTCTGGGATCGGTGATATTTGGGATCGCGGCGGACAGGTGGGGTCGACGGTGGCCGTTTGTGGTTAATAATGCGTTGTTTATTGTTTTGGAGTTGGTAAGTTTTTTTTCTTTTCTTTTCATGAATATGAGGGAAGCAGGACAAAAGTGATGTGAGGGAAAGGCAAAGGGAGGTTGATGTGAGGGGGTGGGGGGAGAAGGATGTGATGTAAGGAAGGCGAAGAGAAAATAAGCTTTTTGATGGGATCGCCAAGAAATCCGGGGTTGGATTCGGGGAATCTAATTATCTCTTGGCGGAGGAGGGGGGATGGTCATGCAAGCCAACCCCCCCCTGACGGCCATATTCTTCTTTTGTAAAAAATCTGCATTGTCAATTTGAGACTGACTTATATGGTTTAGGGCACCGGCTTCTGCAGCACCTATACCGAGTTCCTAATATGTCGAGCTTTATTTGGCGTCGCGATGGGCGGCCTATACGGCAATGCAGCCGCTACGGCACTTGAGGACATGCCGCCGGAAGCGAGAGGGTTGATGTCTGGTTTGCTTCAACAAGGATACGCGTTTGGATATCTCTTGGCTACAGCATTTGCGCGCGCTCTCGTCAATTCGACACCTCACGGTTGGAGGCCACTGTTTTGGTTCGGCGCTTGTCCGCCTGTTTTGATCATCCTGTGTCGGCTTGCTCTACCAGAGACGGATGCATACAAACAACAGCAACGCGCACGGCGAAACCGAGATGATGGTCAGGATAATAATGTGTCGAAAAGTTTTGTGAGAGAGGGAAAGGCGGCGCTGAAGCATCATTGGTTGCTTTTGGCCTATTTGGTGCTGTTGATGGCTGGCTTCAATTTTATGAGCCACGGCTCCCAAGATTTGTATCCGACCATGCTGCAGAATCAGTTCGGTTTTGGGCAGGATGAGGTGACCATCGTTCAGGTTGTTGCTAACTTGGGCGCAATGTTGGGAGGGACGGTTGTTGGATTTTGCAGCCAGGTGTTTGGGCGCCGGTTGAGCATCATTGTCATGTGTGTTGCTGGTGGGGCATTGCTTTACCCTTATACCTTTGTATCATCCTGGGGCATCGTGGCTGCTGCGTTTTTTGAGCAGTTTTGCGTACAGGGTGCTTGGGGGGTTGTGCCAGTGCACCTGATGGAGCTGTCGCCGGGGGCGTTTAGGACTTTTGTGGTTGGAACGTCGTATCAGTTGGGAAATTTGGTGTCTTCGGCTTCGTCAACTATCGAGAGTACCATTGGGGAAAGGTTCCCTATTCCTGGAGGGGAGGGAAAGTATAACTATGGAAAGGTTATTTGCATCTTTATGGCTTGTGTGTATGTATACCTTATTGTCTTGACGATCTTGGGACCAGAACATTTGGGGAGGAGGTTTGATGGTGATGGGGAGGGATCCGGGTCCGAGGTATCTTCGGCTTTTGTGCATGATGAAGCTGTACTTGAAGGAGATGGAGTGGGCGGGCAGGCAAGTGACGGTACCGGGAGGAAGCCTGTTAGTGGGCAAGATGTGGATGTTGAAAATGGTAGCAAAGAGAAGGACACCGGAAGGACAGGTTGATGAAGAGGTTGATTTATCGATGTGCCAAAATAAAACATACTGTTATGAAGGTTATCACGTATGTCCCAAGTATATTTCACGAACCAAACTAAACCTGAAAATGAAAAGCTTATATAACAAGGGAAATAAACATGCCTCTTGATGTTGAATTAAAATGCTAACATGAATTTGTATTGTATATACCTGAATAAGGATCAAACATGCTTGTAAAAGGTTGAATTTGGTCCTTCAAGTCTTCAAAGCGGAATATAAAAGAAAAGTAATAATTGTGCATCCTCAGCTATAAAAAAAAACTTGGCAGGTCTGTCAAAAAAATGAGCAGAAGAGTGGACAAAGTGTGCGTGGGTACGTGGTGTGCTCAGTAAGCCGGATGCATGATGAGGACGATGATCTGTGCCTGAACGTGGTAAAGCAACTGCTTGACTGCATCCGTGATTGCCGATGATCGTAAAGAACATTTTTGTTTATTTTTTTTATTTTACTGCATATATATAAATTTGTGCACCCAAATCGCGGTCAACTTGGTTAAATCAAGCAAAATCTTTTTTTGTGAGATAACGGCATAGATTTGATGGTGTTTTTTTGTTGTCAGCACTAGCTATGCCGTTGGTTGTTTTTATGGTCGACACTAGGTATGGATGTATGTCTCATGCAGGGACGTATTTGTGACTCAATACTCTATGGGTGTATGTACATGTATGGGCGTATTTAATGTCTTGGATATATCTTGGGTGTGGTAAGCAGAAGAAAATAGTATGAATGAGTTTAGACAAGCAATTTTGGTGATGGGGGTTTTAATATAAAAGGAAGACGATAGGATAACCGCTTTCTTACTATTGGTTTTTTTTCTGTGACACAATTTCTTCTCTTTCTTGCTAGAGTATTCACATTGATCTTTTTTCTTTCTGTGCGACATTAACAAAATCTCCGGCCGACTCTGCCGAAATCATGGCTTCGGAAACATCAGCACCACGGACACCACCCGCCGAGATTGATGAGGCTCTTCCGGCTAGCCCGGCGGATATTACACCCGAATGGCTTGGTTCTAAACTGGGACAGCAAGTCGAGAAGGTTGAACATACGAGGTCGATCTGGGGAACGGCGAGTAAGTTGTTTTACGACGTTACTTACTATTCTTCTGCTTCTTCTTCTTCTGGTCCAAAGCAGATATGCATCAAAGGAGTGTTTGACCCCGCCATGGTCGCCGCTCAACCCTGGACTGTTTCCTTAGCTCAGAGAGAGGCGGAGTTTTTCGGGAAGCTTGCGCCGCTGTTGAAGGGAGTTGATATAAGGTTCCCCAGCGGATACTGGAGTGGGACTTCGAAAGTTCAGGGGATCTGCGTGATGGAGGATTTGACAAAGTCCGGGTGTACCTTTGCGCCTGAGGTGGCTAGTTATGGGGTGGAGGTGGTGATTGATGGGGTTGAGCAGCTGGCTGCTTTTCATGCGAGGTTTTGGGGGAAGGGACAGGAGGATGAGGGATTCGAGTGTAAGTTTTCTTACGAGAAAAAACAAGTGAGTTGAGTGCTGATTGATTGAAAATAGGGATTTGGAACAACTACGATCCGGCAGTGTCCTTTATGGTTTCTGCTTGGGATCAGATTGTCGGCCAGCCGGGGAGGATGAAGTTGCCTGAGTGGTTGGCGGATGGGGGAGAGAGAGCTAATAGGGCGTTGAAGCAGTATCTTGCAGGCAGAAACCCCAGGTTCAGAACTCTCTTGCATGGCGACACGCATATTGGAAATGTGTACTTCACAAAGGGAGGCAAGCTGGGGTTTTTGGACTGGTCTGCCTTTCATTTTGGAAGCTGTTTTCATGATGTGGTTTACTTCATGACTGCTCTGATGACTGTGGAGGATAGGCAAAAGCACGAGATGGAGATTCTGGATCGGTATCTGGAAAAACTGGGGGAATGCGGAGGGCCAAAGTTTGACAGAAAGGATGAAGAGGTGATGAAAGAGTATAGGAGAAGTTTGATGACGAATGCGGTTTGGATGATTTGCCCGCATGATTTGCAGAGCAAGGAGAGGGTGAACATGTTGTGTGAGAGGGCTTTGGCTACCTGGGAGGATCATGAAGTGCTGGACAGAGTCTTGTCAGAGATGGAGGATAATGCTGCTTGAGAGGCAGAATAGATTAAAAGTTATTTCTGATATACTCGTCATCGAACTCCAAGAAACAAAAAAATACAAAAGCTAACCGGGCAACTTCCCCTACCAGATCGCAGCCAATCATTCAGTAGTGAAGGTGCTCGGGTACGAAACGCATTCGGTGCGTTTACTCCGTGGGTCGGCCGAGGATTCGAACGGGGGACCTCTCTCGTTGGGTACAAGGGAGGGGGGTTGGCGAGCATTGCCCCCAGACCATTGGGCTATTGCCCAGTGTTATGTCTGGGGGCTGTTGAAACATGTGATCAGTATGGGAACTTATATATTGGCAACATTGCAAAGTATCCCTAGTACTGTATGATCTCGGATGGATTCATTAATCTCAGCTTTGAATGGCCCAGAAATAGTGATTTATTACTCGCTTTTCAAGGCAAAGGTCTGATCATAACGGTCAATGGGGAGATGATGATACCTAAAATATCATTAGTCCTTTCCTTTCTTCAAAGCCTGCCCTGCTGTATTGTTGCGCTTGTACTTTTGATTTTACATTCCATTTTTGATCCGCACAGATACCCATCAGTTTTGTCAAGGGGCTCCGTAAACTGGGTAACTGAATCCCAATCCATTTTACCTGGCCTGTTCATTTTAAGGGTATCTATCATACAAAAACTCTTGTGCTTCCTTTTACCACCGTCTCCCTCTTCCTCTTCCCCTTCCACCACCGCCCATTTGATCATATCCTCCATAGCCCTGGCCCTGGCCATATCCTCCAGGACCACCAAACCCTGGCTGTCCTTGGCCACCCGGACCTCCAGGTCCTGGACCCTGTCCCGGCCCCGGACCACCGCCTTGTCCACCAAACATGGCCGCCATTGCACCCATATCCATCTGGCTCGGATCCATACCACTAGCCATCATCTGCTGCATCATGGCTTGCATTTCAGGTGGCATTCCTTCAACAACACCTGGACCAGCACCGGGACCACCGGGGCCCTGAGCTGACCCGCCAGGCCCTCCCATCCCCGGCATCATACCACCCATCATCATCATGTTGGTCATCTCCTCCATCATCTTCTTGTTGTTTTGGGCGATGGCATCCTGGTTGTACTCCCCGCGCATAGATTCTTGTTTCTGAGCGTACAAGGCCCAGGTGAACTCGTCAAAACCGTAGTTGAAGAAGTCCGACAGGTCGGTCCCGGGCTTGCGCCAGGGCTTGTCGTTGTCGGGAAGATCCTCATCGATATTGAGCTGAGTAAGAGGCTTACCCGTGGGTTTGTGGATTGGAATGGCGTGAACATCGATTTTGGACGAAGCGTGGGCTGGGGGAAGCTCCGAGTGCGATTGTTGTGGTTGTTGATCATGCGGTTGTTGCTGTCTGGAAGGTTCCTCGCGCTTAACAGGTGCAGGCTTGGACATTTCGTTGGTGGTGGTTCGTTGAGGAATGTTGCGAATCTCTGAATATTTGGATTGTCTGGTCATGAAAAAGGGAATGTTAGTCTCGGATTCAGTCAGGGGAGTAAAGTGTCCGGGAAGCGACGTACGGCGGAGGGGCGGGTTTTGAGGGGTCTTTTCTCTCAGTAATGATATCAATATCCTGAAGCCATTGTTAGCAATTGATGGACACAATGAAATTGCGATTAAAGAGTGCGCACCGAATCATCATCCTCATCCATCTCACCACCCTCGTCCTCCTCCTCGCCTTCCTCTAGCTCCTCATTTGCGTCGTTCTTTGGAGCGGCAACTTGGGCTGCGGCAGCTGTTGTGGGTTGCGCGGGGGCGGCGGGGGCCTCTGGCTCATCCGGGGAGTAGAAATCATCGTCTTCGTCGATATCCATTGTGAAGTGAAAATTTGGGGATTTTGTGTTGAAATAACTGCAATTGGTTGATGCGAAAGCAAACGAGGACAAGAAGCTTCACAAAGTTGGAGAAAGACAAGGCCATCAATGAATTGGGACGATTACCTAACCACGGAAACAGTCCCCCCTAGGCAGGCGGTCAGTCGCGTCTCCACGGGCTTTGGCGCGACATGGCCCAAGCTCCAAGCTGCAGATCCACACCGTGTGCGCTGGAACCTGCAGTTGCCCAGTGTGAATTGCCTGGGCAGAAAAAACATCAGCAACCAAAACACACGCCAACCTTGCGACCGAAACTCCACTTCTTTTGAACATTCCAGCTTCCCAATTCCCGACAATTCTCACAAACTGACACACTGCCTTAGCCGCACCTGACTTAGACCGCATCGCTGTTTGGAAGTCGCTCGTCGCATAAAAGTTGAAGCCATGCTTGCACGATCAGCGAGCGGCCCCGGCGGCCTTAGCATCAATACCGGCGGTGCCAATTTATTGTAAGTCAATGTCAATCGATGCATGAAACAAAAAACATGCCCATTGCCCGCAGGGAGATCCCATCGAGACACGCATGCGCTGACTCGTCCCGCACAGTGGCGGCGCAACAACCCAACCCCCAGCAGCCGGTGGACTCTTTGGGCAAACAACAAACCAGCCTGCTCAGACAGGCAACTCGCTGTTTGGAACCGGCACCACAACTGCCCAAGCCCAGCAGAGCGGAGGTCTTTTTGGCACGGCCGCAGCCCAGCCAGCAGCACAATCTCAGCAACAAACAGGAGGACTCTTTGGAACCGCAACTACACCAGCAGCGAAACCAGGCGGTCTCTTTGGGGCTACGGCGACTACACCTGCACAGCAAACTGGTGGTGGTCTCTTCGGCGCTTCGACGGCGACACCGACGCAAGCGGGAGGTGGTTTTTTTGGGAATCAGCAGCAGCAACAACAGCAGCAACAACAACAACAACAACAACAACAACAACAACACCAGCAGCAGCAGCAGCTACAGCAACAGCAGCAACTACAGCAGCTACAGCAGCAGCAGCAGCAACAGCAACAGCAGGCAGCGGCAGGAGGTGGATTTTTTGGTGCCTCAACGGCGAATACCGGTGGCATGTTTGGTACCAGGAGCGCGGCACCCACGGGTGGCCTTTTGTATGTGTTTTACCCCTCAGAATCCCCCCCTAAGAAGAGCAAACCGCTGACCTTATTTCTTGCCGCAGTGGCTCCACGTTAGGACAGCAACAAAATCAGCAGCAGCAGCAGCAGCAGCAGCAGCAGCAGCCACAGCAGGTCGGCCTAACGATGGGTGCGGCAAACAAGCAGCAGCAGGTAGTCCCCGGTGTGCGCATCGACCTCAGCAACATTCGCCCGACGACCCGTTATAACGACCTCAACGAGGAGCTCCAGAAAGAAATTTCCCTGATCGATGAGGGCATCCAGAAGTGTATTCGAGACTACGAGGCCGTCGAGGCATTCCTCCCGTCGCATGGCGATCAGCTCTCTGCCATTCCCACCGACGTTAGTTTCGTTACGCGGAAATCCGAGGGCGCCCAACGTGCGCTCGGCAGTGATGTCGAGGCGATCAACCAACTTCGGGAAATCATCAAGCGCGATGCTGATAATGCTCGCCTCTCGTTCAAGGCTATCGACAATCTCAAGCTGCCGATGCAGTACCACCAGGCCGGCCTATGGTCCAAGCCAGGCGCCACCGCCGGGTCTGCTGACGCCAATGCCGAGAGCAACTCTGACCTAATCACGTTCTTCTCCAAAACTGCCGGGGAGATGGACGAAATGATGCACAAGTTTGAGAGGAATCTGGGAGAGATTGAGGTCCACTTGCACGGAGTCCAGGGTAATATGATGGAGCAACTCCAGCGAGTGGCTGCCCAATCCAAGAATGGCAACCAAACAGGGGTGGATGAGAGGGTTGTCGAGTTGGCGGCTGTGCTGAGGGACTTTGAGGAGAGCATCCTCAAGGTTGCCGGTGTTGTGGGTGGTGTCAAGGAGGGTATTACGGAATTGCAGTTGAAGGATTTCATGGGGCATGGCAATTAAAAGAGTCTAGGGGAAAAGAGCAGGGAGATTGGTGGTGGTGTTCTTTTTTTTTAACCTGTTGATTTCAGTGGATAGGCATGGGCATTGGCGTAAATGGTGGGCAACACACACGCCCACATTCTTTGAGATATTGGGAAGAGTAGGAGGGGAAATGGAATTTTTGTTCTTCTTCTTTTTCTTGTACAAACTAAAATGCTGTTAGGAAACCTTCAATACCCCCAAGCACATATGGATTTTTTTATGAGTAAGAGTAAAAATTTACGTTGTATATAACCTATGGCCTGGGGCAGCTTTTCAATTAACGAATAACCATATCCCTCGTATCCTCATTTGTTGTTGTCGTCGGAGGCAAAATCTCCGCCAGCCACCTCCTCAACCCGTCCGCCTCATCCTCCACTGTCCGATCCGGCAACGTGACCAACGCCTCCCTGAGCACCTCGTCGTTCTTCAACGCCTCCCGCAGCAGAGCCTTGGTAACCTCCACTTTGTGCAGCGAATACTCGGTCAGACGCATCAAACTGACAAATGCTTCAAAGAAATCCACCAAGCTCAAGTGCATGAGCACGTCCTGCCTGTCAATCATGTGCAGCGCCGCGAATTGAAGCAGTCCTTCTCCCGATTTCGGCCTCGAAAAGATTTCTTGCACGTCGTCCGGAGACGACGAATGACCATGGCCGTTGGTAAAGCGAGCGGGGGTGGAAGGAGGAGGAGGCGGGCGCAGAGAAGACGTACTTATCGCCCGCAAATTCAGGCACGCCAGCCTCGGCAAGATGCGCAAGACGCGCCCCTGGGCGAGGGATAACTGGCGGGGGTTCCCCGACGTGGCAGGGTGTCTTGCCGACACGAGATCGAGAACGAGGGTGTAGGTCTGTTCAGACTCAAAAAGGAGGTTCCAGAGGGCTCCCTTGCCGGGCGCTTTGCGCAGGACGAGCTCCAAGTGAGTAGTCCCGCCCCCCGTCGAGATGGGCGACGGGGCTGCTGGTGGTGGTGGTGGTGGGGGAGGTAGAGGACAGTCGATGTCGAGTAGGTCGCCGAGGACTTTGAGTGCTCTCTGGCCCACTTCCACGTGCGGCGAGCCGAGCCATGTGACGAGAAAGGTTGAGAACAAGAAGGGCATGATGGAGAGGATGGCTGCGTCTGCGGGGGAGGCGGCTGCCTTGTGGAGGATGGTGAGGGCTAGGAGGTTGACTTGTGGTGAGGAGGATGATAGGGCCGCGACCAGAGATTCCTCCGAGGCGAGTTGGAGGACTTGGGTAAATGGGATCGGCCGGAGCAGTTTGATGGAGAGTGTGACGATGGCGGCGGGGTCCTTTGTGTATTGCTGGAGGAGCGTGGTGAGCCTTGGTAGGAAGCGAGGGATGAGAGGCGGGATATTGCTTTCTGTTAATTGAAGCTCGACGTCGTCAAATATTTTGGGGGTGAGGGCGAGGTTTGCATCTTGGACGAGCTCATCAAGGTGCTTGTCAAGCTCTTCCAGGCCTGAGATCGGGACGTTGTCCATTTTGAGAGTTTTTCGTTCTTGTTTGCTAAATGTGTATTTCTTGAAAGGATGGGAGTTGGAGGCCTTTTGAAGTGATGAATTGTAGGCTTCAGGAAAATGTCGTGTTCTATGATGACCAAGACAACAGACACATTCGTAGGCAGTGGTTGGCTGATGAAGCTTGGAAAGTTCATGGAGGGGCCCAGATCTCCAGTGGCCGGCCGGCCGTTAGGATTGCGGGGCATTCTAGCTCCTGTATCATACAGGCTGTATGATAGGAATCAGCGACAGGGATCATGGCCGGTTGCTCTGTGTACGATACGGTAATGGTACATGTTTGCAGAATAAGCAAAATGAGATTTTTTAAATATGTAACAAGATGAAGGAAGCTATGATAGAATCACAACAAGTTCAAGAAAAAACCAGAAAACAAAAAGATCTGCTACAATAGTACAACCGTGCATGCCATGCCATTCCATGCAAACCTGTTCTTTCTCTCTCCCAATCATCACCAACGACCCGAATCCCATTTCTTCTATCTATATGCCGGGTTTGTGATGCGAGCAAGGAAAAATAATAACTGAGACTTTTTTTTCTCACCAGCATTACACTACTACCCCTCTTCCTTTATCCCCTCCCCATAACCAACCTACTTGGATCATCACTCAAGCTATCAACACTTGGCTGCTGTCTGGGAACTTGACCTCCACTAATAGTCAACACACTATTACTCCTCCCATGCCTTGCCCCCGAGTCACCACCGCCATTAAGTAGAACAGCATTCATATCCTTAATCCCCAACCCAACCTCACCAACCCTCCTCAAAGCCAACAGCAAAGCACCCCTTAGATCAGCACCCAGCTCTTTACCCAGCAGCTCAACGATCAAAGGATAAAAGTTCTCAATGTGCTTCTTGAACGCATCAAGAGGGAAACCTGCGAAACCCTCCAAAACATCAACAACCACTGGCCTCCAGGCAACAATATTCCTGTGCTGACTTTCTTCATCAAGAGCAATATACCCCCTAACAATATCCTGGCAAAGGGGCAGAAGGGCAGCTTCTACGTCCTCTTTGGACTCTTGCCTGCCCGGCGAAGTATCGCCAAACATGCGGAAGAGTATCGCAACGTACGTCGCTGCGCTTCCCGATTCCTGCTTCAGCAAGTTAGGCGGCTGCTTCATGAATCCTTCCCTCCACAGGCGCATGCGCAGTTCCTTATCGGCATTGAAACGCTTAGCGAAGAGGAAGGATTTCTTGAGCAGAGCCATGAGACGGAGTAACTCGGATGAAGGAATCTGCGCGTAGACCGTGTCGTTGCTGAAGAGCTCGTTGACCGTTTCAATCATGAGGAGCTGCAAGACGCAGCGGCTGATGATGCGATTGAAGAAGCGCCTGCGAGCGGCGGTAACGACCACTGGCTGTTGTTGGAGGGAGATGTTGGGCTTAAACTCTTCCAGTTGTGGAGTAGCGGGTGTTGGGGGAGCAGAAGCTAAGACCGCTTGGGCTTCGTGGTGCTCGCCGACCTCGGTGGCAGATGAACCTTCAGTGTCTGAGAAATACCCGTTTGTGTCGGTGCCGTTGATCTTGAGTGACTTCTCGTCTGGTGGTGCCTCAGTTGTTGGGCTGAGAGCGGGACCAAACCCTAGTCCGCTCGGAGGTGGTGACAAAGAAGCGGTCGAGTTGATGGTTGTGGCAGAAAACAGCTGATAGGCGGTCGTCCTCTCGAACAACTCGCAGAATGCTCCAACAATCTTGGCCCAGTGGTCGGGGGTAAACTTGGTCACGTTCTGGAGGATGAGCTGTTGGAGACAGTTGCTACCAATCCGTGCGATTGTGTCATTCTCTTGGCAGATGCAAAGGGCAAGAAGCTCCAGGAACCTATCCAACATGTACTCCAGAGCATCAAAGTAGTGAGTGAAGAGCGTGATCATGTTGCGGAGGGCCTGAATCATGGTGGTCGAGAGCCAGACAGAGAGCTCCTCGTGGTTGAGAGCATTGGTCATCTCAGGTCTTGAGCGGAGGACCAGGAAAATTGGGTACAACTGTTGCCTCCAGAGGATGTCCCAGAACTCTGACGGGAAGTCTCCTCCGTAACGCAGGAGCGCTTCGAAGAAGTAGTTGAGGGCATTTGACCGCACCTCGAGGTCTTCTCCGGTCATGAGAACATCGTGGAAGGCAAAGAGGACGGGGAACCAGAATCCCTCCTCCACAGATGTACGACTTGACTGTCCAGGCGACTTAACTGGAACCGCGTCGGCTTGGCCAGGCTGCTTATTGACCTTTTGCGATAAGGGACACTCGGGCGTCTTGAGCATTGTGGGGATAATGGATTTGAGGGTTTCCATTGCCTGCAAGCTCTTCTTCTGGAACTTCATGTTCTTGGAGAACTCGGTCAAGCAAACAATCAGGTCTGTAAACGCACCCTGCGAAATGACTACGCCAAATCTCGTCTTGTAGACTTGGATGACGTTCTCATAGGCCAGGTTGACGATGCTGTCGAACGGCTCGCGCGCAGCAACAGTAAAGACGCCGAACATTGTCCTCCAGCCAGACCGGATGTTCTCGCCTCTGGCCTGGATCATTTGAATGAGACAGCGTAAAATCATATCCTTGACCGAGATGATGCTCGAGTTTGACATGACATGCTCAAAAGGCTTCAGGAAATCCTTTTGGAACTTGAAACCCGCAAGCTCCTCAATCTCCATGAACCGCATCGAAAGCTGTCGAAGCGAATCAAGGGCGAAGAAGACGATAGCCGTATTGGCGTGGCACCCAACTCGGTTGAAGTGCTCTCCAAGAACATCCCAAATATGGCTCCACTCGAACCTGACACGCGTCATATTGTAATAACTGATCTCGACAATCTTTTGGAGACTGTACGTGCGCGGAGACTCATTCGAGCCAGAAACCTTGATCTCATCCCAGCTGACTTCGCACAGAGCACGAGCAAAATGCACGATAGCCTCCCTCGATAGGTTGGCGCTGTTGGTAAATATTCTGTCGACACTCTTGATCACTTCATCTGACCTACTCTCAAGAGCAATCTCCAGCGATACACCTTGTGGGCCTGTTTGAGCTCGTGGACGGTTTTTCCTTGCGGATGAGGTCGACTTGCGAGGATCAGGGTTCTCTTTCTGTGCTGGTGATGGAGGCACAAAGCGAGCCTTGGAGACATCGGGAACGGTGCTCTCATCCACACCTCCGGAGATGAGCTGCAAGCGGTCAAGCTGGCTGATGCATAACAACACATCCTTCCAAGACTCCTTCAGCAGGTCACCCTCTGTTTGTCCCAGATCCAAGATTACTTTGAGGGCCTCCACGTTCTTGGCCTGCATCTCTCGTGGATTGTTGAGGTTCGCAGTATTCTTCAGGACGGAGATAAAGGCCTCTCGAGGCGTTGCAAGATCGAAGAAGCAAGCAATCCTGGTAGCCAACTTCATGCCCTCCAAGCAAAGCTTGTTGACATCCAGATTATGTGTCTTTTGGGTCAGACTGGACAGTGCAGAAAAGAAGGACATCCAAGTGACATCGAAGATCGGGCCAACATGCTTGAATGAGGTAGCTGGAATGAACTTGATGCCAGTTTTCGATGCGCTCTTTCGTTGGCTTCGGTAAAGATCCTTGAAAAGTTGCTCTGACCGCAAGGCAATCTCCTCAGATTGCTGCACATATGCTTCTCTCTGAAGGTCACGGCCGACATTGGAGAATGCCTGCCCAAACCCAGCTGCAAGTCCGCTTGATTGCGCCGGGACCTTCCCTGCCATAGCCGCGGCTTGCCTTTCACTGTACAGGACGATCTCGTTGCTTTGAATATCCTCATAGATGCCAATCAGGTATTCCTCGGGTAAATCAGCATTGTCGTTGATGCCGCGGTTATTTTTTATGAAGTCCTCCTTGGTCATTCTTTTCACGACTTGGGCGCTGTGCTGATCCGTGTTCAACATGATGACCGAGTAAGCGAGCACGTAAGGGGTGTCGGCGTTGGCAAATGCGTTTGGGTTGCCAGTCATGTAGCGGTTAGCAAACTTCAACATGAACCGATCGATCTTTTGGGCTTCTCCTGGCAGACGGAAGGATTGGAGGAATTCACGCAGAGATTCGACGAAGCGTTTCCTGGTGAAATCCATCTGGTCCACAAAGGCGTGCATGACATCGATATTCTTCTGGTCACCTTCGCCCAGGTACTCGCCGATTTGTGCCTTGTCCAGTCTATCCTCAGCCAGAAGGAACTTGGCAATATCCTCTGGCTTGTCACTTGCAATAAAGCCTTCCTTGATCAAAAGCTTGATGCCGTTCTTGGGTTTGTAGTTGAACACCCTGACGCCATTTGCGAGTGCCGTCTTCCTGGCCTTTTCCTTTTCTAGCTGGTCCGGGTCGTCGTCAACCACCGGTGTCGATGGCGGGATTGGTGTGTCTAGCCGAGATGCATTTTCACTCATTGATGGGTCGATCGAGTCTCTGATCTCGTCACTTGATGCCCTCCTTTCAACCTCGCCTCCGTTGTTGTTGACTTCTGGCCGCCCGGGTTGCGACCAGTGGACCAAAGATCTCAGGGTCTCTACCAGAGAGTCGATGGCAACCCGCTTAATAGCATATTCTTTGGGGATTTCGTGGTCGTTGTCATGCTGGGTAGCAATCATGGCCACAGAAAGTGGTGGAGGCAGCACATTTTTGAGTTGCCATTCGTTGCCGGCGGATTTAGCGTGGCTGTCTTCGAATTGTTGCTCTTGTATGGGCGTCACCGCGATCGGGGCCGTCGCAAACTTTGAAAGGTCCTCTACTATCTTTTGAAGAATGTTGTCCACGTTTCTATCACAGTCATAATTCAGATATATCTCGACCAATGCCCGTGGATCGTCACATAGCCTCCTAAGAATACCGACAAAGGCCAATTTCTGAGAAACAGGCGCATTCTTCCGGGCCAAGAGTGCGAGATAGATCTCGTTCAAGAAGACCTCAATTTCTTTCTGTACCTTGATGTTAGCGAAGGAAACTTCACAAGCAAACCTCGGATACCGACCTTGAAAGGAGCTCTCAAGAATTTCATCATTAGCCAAAAGATCTCACAGCAGACTTCGAACACCCTGTCCACCGAGCTGGCACCATTTCGAGTGATGCTCAGACAAAGGTAATATTTGATAGCCTGCAGGAAACTTGTGGGCTCATTGCTCTTGGTGTTGGTGATGGTACATAGCGGCGAGGTGAAGACGCTAATGTTGTTATTGAGCAAGGTATGGACGATATAGAGCGAGATGAGCTTCGAACGCATGCCCTGTCCGCGAAGGTCGTAAAGCTGATCTGGCGAGAGAACCTTGGTTGAGAGGTTGCAAAATGACCGGAAGACCAGGTATGCATCCCGGATGTATGCCTCATCCTCCTGATCCAAGGATTCGGGAGTCTCCTCATGCGCCGTCTCGGTAAGACTTTGCTCTGATACCGACCTCGAGCCCCTCTTTGCGGGCTTCACTTGGGTAACCATCGTGGGCCCATCGCCCATGTGTGAATCGTCGAAGCTCTTTCGTTCCAAGTCCTTCAGTGTAAGCTTGGCACCAGTTTCACCCTCGCCCTCGTTCATGGGTTCTGAAGAGGCAGCATCAGATGCACCTTCATTGCCCTCGTCACTGTCGGGCTTTTCGGCCTGCGATTCTTGGTCGTCGGTCCGGTCGACAGTGACGCTGCTCTGGCTTTGATCTCGGCCCAGTTTCCCCAGTTGCGCCCGTGCTTCCCTCATGTGTATCCTCGTTTTTACTCTTTCGAAGACGGTGCCGACCATTTGTGTGAGGGTACCTTGAGCCACCTGCTGGTTCGCCGTGCTACGGGAAAGCAAGAAGATGTTGTAGACCTGTCGCACCGCCTTGAGCAAGCCTGCGCCGTGCACGATGATCTTGTCGTTTAGCACCGCGGCCAACAACGACTTGACAATCTGCAATTGGATCTCCACCAGTGTGCCCTCGCCCTGGAAACAGTCGCAGATGGTATCGATCGCCCTCTCGATGAGGGGCGCAGGTTGTTCGGCGTCATCTTGGGTTGGGGCTCTGGAGGAGGGCGCCGTGAAATAGGAGTAGGAGATGAGCTTGCCGATGCAGTCGAGGGCGGTGGTAGCAAGCGGGATGGTGCCGGTTTTGGTGGCCAGCTGCAATGGCGCAAAGACGACTTCGGGATCGGGCAGCTGCTGATCGTTCTCTTTTATGGCTGCGAGGGCCTTCTCGGCGAGCTCGGCCAGTTGCTTGTTTCTGCCGGCATGTGCAGCAATGATGTCCAAAGAGGACACCACGAATTTGAGGGAGCTCATGGCGCGCCGGCGTAGGAAGTATGGGAATTAATCGCTGGCCATTCGCGAGGGACCGATTAGCGCATGGGGACGGGCGTTGGATGGTCGAGGCTCGAGAGCAGGTCGCCTTTTCCGAGTGCAGCCGTTGGATGGTGTTGTGTCGTAAAGGGGTGTGGATTCGTTTATTCGGTCGTGGACGGTGGGTTCGGCCGGCTTTGTCAGGGAGGGGGGGGCTTTTTTCTCCGTGCTTGTCGATTGGGCAGTTGCGGGATGATAAATGCAAAGAATCAAAAACACATCTACAAAATCAATTCTGGCTGACTGTCGCTGGGATTGCGTTGCTGGTATGCTGATACAGCAAGCATGGAAATTACTTTACAGTTTAAAGTTGACCCCAAGTCCCATTCGAAGATGACAGCAAACTGCAGCCGTGGACTGCGCGTCCAATTCGTAGGGATCCACTTTGATCCTTGTATGTATGCCCGGCAGCAACAAGAGGCCTGGTTACTGGTATTCCCATTGCACATCCAGTGAACTGCCAGTTTGAGCTGCCTGCCTGGACAAACACGTTTCTATAGAGGGAGTAAATCTACTCTGCAAAACCTTGCATATTATTCATGACATAGCTGCAAAATGACTGGCATTTGAAAAGACAGAGTGCAAATATTCAAAAGACAGGGTTCGCCAGCTGCCAGTCTGTCGCAGAACTTCCCAAGAAAAACCCAAGCGGATACCAAAGGGCCCCTTGGCCCTTGTCGGGCTTATCCCGGCAGCCTTTCGTAGCGCGCACTCCACTGTCAACTTGTCATCGAAAGAATTCTAGCCGCAACTCCACCACAGACGGAACCTCGCGAACTGAGAATTGCATCGATTGGAACCTTGACGTGGGATGATATGTGTCTTTCGGTGTGTGGCTGATGGGGGGTTGATGGAGGGGTCGTGATAGCTTCGTTATTCTGGACGAAGGAAAACTTGACTGCTGTGAGCGGTATAAAATGTCACGGATGCGGTATCTCGGGGAGCACCCCGCTGACGGGTAAGATTTACTTATACAAAGTTGACAACATAAAAAATGTTGAATGTGAGTCCCCGAAGAGCAAAAGGGCACGCCAAGACATAAGGTGTGGCTTTCTTCGGAGTTACCTTGGCCGCAAAAAAGGGTTTAGCGAAGCTGCTATCGGGCGCTGGGCGTGGGCACGTCAAGACTGGTCCCGTTTTTGGTGAGCGCGAGAGCTAGACTAAGCTTCCCAACGAGTTGAATCCCACGTCCCACGTCAAAAAAAAACCGGTCCCCAGCAGCCACAGCTTTGAACCCGACTGGCATCACCACCACCCTCACTCACCTCCGATCCGGGCCCGGCCTTTGGTTTTTATTCCTCTCCAAACCTTCTCGCCATCCCTCCGTCCCAAACCCCTTCGACGGGATAATCAATTGGACGCAACATTCGCAGCGCATCCGGGTATCGGGCATCGTCCATTTAATTCCCCTCAGCTATCGTAGCTACCCCAACCGAATTTCCCGCCCTTGTCAAGAGAGTCATTTTGTTTAATTCTTCAAGATGATCGTCCCCGTCCTTAGAAGGCAAGCTCTCCAGCATGCCCGCATCGCGCGCGTCGCCCTTCCCAGCCTTACAAGATGGTATGCATCATTTCCACCCCATCAAGTCGTCAGGATGCCCGCCCTATCCCCGACGATGACGGCGGGAAATATCGGTGGATGGCAGAAGAAGCCCGGCGACACCATCGCACCCGGCGATGTCCTCGTTGAGATTGAGACCGACAAGGCCCAGATGGACTTTGAGTTCCAGGAGGAGGGTGTTGTCGCCAAGATCCTCAGGGAAACTGGTGAGAAGGATATCGCAGTCGGCAACGTAAGCTATATCATGTCTTCCCCACTGTCCCGAGACAGGAATCCACCTGACAGTGAAGACTAACTCGTGCTCTCTCCACTGCAGCCAATTGCCATCTTGGTCGAGGAGGGAACTGACATCGGTGCCTTCGAGAACTTCACCCTCAAGGATGCTGGTGGTGATGCCTCCGCTTCCGCTCCCAAGCCCGAGGAAAAGTCCGAGTCTTCCGCGCCTGCTCCAGCACCCACCCCCGCCCCTGAGCCCGAAGAAACCGGACCCAGCGGCAAACTCGAGACTGCTCTCGATCGCGAGCTCAACATCACCGCCGCCGCCAAGAGCCTTGCCATTGAGAATGGTGTCGCCCTGAAGGGCCTCAAGGGCACCGGCCCCAACGGCAAGATCACCGAGGAGGATGTGAAGAAGGCCAAGTCCGCCCCTGCCGCCGGTGGCGTCGCTGCCGGTGCCGCTTACGAGGATGTTCCCATCAGCGGGATGCGCAAGGTCATTGCCAACCGCCTCAAGGAGTCCGTCGCCGAGAACCCCCACTACTTTGTTTCCGCCACTCTCTCCGTCTCCAAGCTCCTCAAGCTCCGCCAAGCTCTCAATGCCGATGCCAATGGCAAGTACAAGCTCTCCGTGAACGACTTCCTCATCAAGGCCATTGGCATTGCCTCTAAGAAGGTTCCCGCCGTCAACAGCTCGTGGCAGGACGGTGTTATCCGTCAGTACAATGGTGTTGATGTTTCCGTCGCCGTCGCCACCCCAACCGGTCTCATTACCCCCATCGTCAAGGGCGTTGAGGGCTTGGGTCTCGAGGCCATTTCAAACGCTGTCAAGGATCTCGCCAAGAAGGGTCGCGAGGGCAAGCTCAAGCCTGAGGAGTACCAGGGTGGTACCGTCAGCATCTCCAACATGGGCATGAACGCTGCCGTTGAGCGCTTCACTGCCATCATCAACCCACCTCAGGCCGCTATTCTCGCCGTTGGCACCACCCAGAAGGCCCCTATCCCAGTCGAGACCGAGGATGGCTCCGCCAGCTTCGAGTGGGATGACCAGATCACCGTGACTGCCAGCTTCGATCACAAAGTTGTTGACGGCGCTGTTGGCGCTGAGTGGATCCGTGAACTCAAGGCTGTCATTGAGAACCCTCTTAAGCTGCTCCTTTAAAGGTTGATTCTGCATTTACTCGGATTGAAAAGTCGGTGGAGGCGTTAAGGAACATGGGCGGTACGATAGGAGGTGACAATCTAGAACGTGGGCCAGAATCAGTATAGAAGGAACACAAGGGACTGGGCCAACAGGGGAACAAGGTGTCCTGGTGGATGTTTCTTCCAATATTTTAAGGGGACATCAGGGGCACAATCAGTCGCCACTAACTGCCCCCTTGGATTGGGCGGAATAAACATGGTGAAGGGACACTCCAACAGGACCCGGCAACACGTGTATAATGACCAACACCTAAAAAGGCAATATTACACTTGGTGCCGAAAACAACGGCTTTGTGTTGTTTTTGCCCTGTTGATTTTCTGCACGTTGGTCTACGATAATTGCGTATTCGTTGTTTAACCGAGCATGGAGGTGGGCCATCAGTGCTCGGTGTTTATGCAGAAGAGAAGAGGATCAAGCTCTTCCTCAAAACTCAAAATTTAGACAAGCATCATCATGCAAACATAGCAATTTCATTCAAGCCACAGTTTGTGTCCAGGAACGCCGCTCAGAGAGTGGCCGCAGTCAACACATTTTCCCCATTGCAGGGGAACTGATAAACAAACATCAACGTCTCATGGCATGCACTCCAAAATCGGATTATTTATCAGTTCGGCACTTGGTCCCATTGCGCCTTCATTGACGTTGTGGATTTCTGCTCGAGATTTATATTTCTTGACTGAAGGAGAAATAGCCGCCGTAACGGTTTCGGATATTCCTTAAGAGAGAGCTCGGGTTTAACTTTTTTTGGTATCATTTCCGATTTTGTGATGATTGAAATTCGAAAAATAGCCTGGGAAGTTCTAATAAAGCTTGTCACCACCCTCTCTCACTCAGCACGGTTATGTATTACTCTGACAACCACTGTACCATCTCAATGGTGGTCGTGTAAGCACAATTTTGTAGTACGACGGTTGGATGGGATGTGCCAAGGAATCAGCATACGCGGGTGTGGATGACACATCATTTGCACAGCACATTGCAGTGCAGGGAAAAAAAATGAAAAAAAAAATGCAATGTTTCTAACACCGACGTGCGTGTTGCTTGTGCATCGGAGAAGTTCCGGTCACCGAAAATCGAATGTCAAGCACTCCTCCGGGGTACTGTTTGTTACACAACATGGGAATCTAGACCCCGTAAGCACATGTCAAGATAAATTCTTTATTTAACCTTTTGCGTCAATTCTTTTTTCCTTCTTCTCCTTCTCTTTCTCCTTCTTCTTCTTCTTCGGCTTCTTCTTCTTCTTCATTGGCTCTGTCGGACTTGTGGGTGTCTTTTTGGCCCCCACCCTTTTTGTAGGGTGCATATGTGTGAGTTTCGGGTGTATCGATTTGTGTGTGCGTGTGTGTACCCCCCAGCCAAGTGCCGAAGCTTGAGCGAGGGCCTTGTGCGAGCATCCCGGCTTACATGCCTTTTAAGGGTTAGTTTCTCAAACCTTTCTGTTCTGGGATGACAGTTTTGGTGGGTGGGACAGAGGATGAGAACGGCACAAAACGAAGAAGGGTTTTCTGCAGGGTTTATTTCCGAGATTTTCTATGGCAATAAGTTTTTTCAGGGACGTATAAGAAACGAGGGGTGCATGTAGTGTATTATGCATGTACCCTCCGTACGTGCATGCACTAGGCAGGTTATCCTGTGAGTGGTTCGTCTTTCTTTGTTGGTTTTTGTCCTACCACACCACTCTGGGCTTCGCTGTCTCCGGCTTACACATATTATTCCCAGAGTGAGGATGCGAAAACGGTGAGACCCGAGAAAGAAAAAACATAATACATAAAAGGATAAAAGGAGAAACGGGGGATTCTCACCCCCAAAAAAAAATCTAGAGTAAAAGACGGGATCCCGGAAAACGGAGATAACGATGGATCAGGATCTCGTTATACCCTTCTCTCACCGGTCATATCTCTCGGCCGGACCCGAACGTTGATGGGAAAAGTCCCGTGGGGAGGGGTACAGTACCAGGGTTAGGGTTAGATGATCACACCCTGCGTTGTAGATACTGTAAAATACCATCACTTCTTTCAATCTGCCTGCCACCACATAATTGAACAATTGAGTCTCTGGCAATGGAAGTGATTCTGATATACACACCAGTGGTACATATGACTCTGGCACCCTTCACTGATCTCAGCGGCTTCCATAGCCAGACTCAATTGTGAGGTGTAAGTCTGTAACGCAGTTGTGAAATTATACCAAGGGCTCTAAGTGTAATTATATGTCGGATCCCACTAGTGTGGTTCTTATCGAGGGGTGGGACCCCCCCCCCCCCCCCGGAGCGCATAGCCCGGGAAAAGTAAGCTGATTCCCCGGGCTCTTTTGGACTGCCGTATTTCCGCAGGTGTGCACAGCAGCTGGGGCGTTGGGTACCGCGGTTCCGCAATCTGAGTGTAATGTGTATTTTCCCCACTTGAGTCCGATTGTTCCGATATCTGGGGATGAAGTCCGAATGTTGGTACTTGTCTGAGAAAAGGTAAACATGTGACCTTTTCTTTCTTTTTTGTTCACATGACTATATGAGAAAAATGAGACGTGAAGCCAAAGTTTGGGGGCAATGAATTATGCGCTTTGGGAAGCCCATGTGGACAATCAAAAGGATATATCGGCTACTTGATAACTCTAACTCCGGACACCAGGAAAGTCAAAGTGGGGAAGTGTTTTTTTTGCTTCGTTTCAATCCGCAGTTCCACCGTAACTCCGGTCACTCATTTCGCCAGCAATCCTTATTCCGAATGGAGTGTGTGATTTTCCGACCAAACAGATGACGGTAACGACTTTGTCGGAGGTTACGCCAGGCAGCTGAGATGCATGAGATCGAGATCCAAAACGAGAAATATAATATCGACATTATATCACTACGGCATTGCCTATCAGCGCGGGATGATTATCAAGCAAGGCGGTGGGTGACTTTGGTGATTTTGTAAGAGGTGGACGCGCATGTGTCAGTCTGATTTACGCCAGGAACGCACATCCCGCCAGAAAACCGTGCTGTACCTTGCAGGAAACGCTCCCGCCCCCAACGGGATAGCGGTGTGCAATCCCTCAAGATATGTACAAGTCCGATAGCAAAGGAAGACGACCCAACAGGTTGCTGTAAATGCTTATGTGAGAATTAATGATGAAAATTCATTTGCCCGAAAAAAAAACGCACCACGGATCTAAGATTTGGCAAGAGATCGATATATATGCAAGGCTGTTGCAACGCCTTCGGGAATGGGGAATTTCTCGGGCATTGAGAAGAACCTGGAAGGTGACGGGGAGGGGAAATTTATGGGTCCAGGGACCAAATCACCCGCACAACCTGCCGATTCGGCTCGGTTCCCCCTGTCCCCGTCCCACCCAGCCGGTCGGCAGCGGAGATAATGGCCCCACGTATTTCGCCGTTTTACCGTTTTAGGGGAGGCACAATGGCGGGTGTTTCCGTTATGACCTGAAAAATAGCCAGTCTTTTTCGAAATAAAAAAGCGATTATTCGGCAACGGTTTTATCCACGCTGACATGGCGGGATTGTCAAAGAATCCCAAAAAAACATCAGATATGCGCATACGGCCGGAGATGGGGGACGATGAGCGCACCCCTAGTGTGATAGGGAGTGCGTATACTGTAGGTTCCTAAGGGATGGGAGGTGTGAGGGGAGTGCATCCAGTGGGACGATTTCTGATCCCAATAACGTGAGGTGCTTCTTTCCTTCTATTTCATCAAATGGCTCTTTATCCCCGCGAATCTGGTTAAATCTGTGTGGAACTTCGTCCTCCCCCCCAGTCTCGCCATCCCATCCCCCGTTCCCCCAGTCCCTTACCATTCCACATCAACCCCCCAATACCCGGAATTTCGCGCCCGACGTTAGCCCAGAAGAGGCAAGTATCGGTGATTAGTTCCCAGCCCCCGCATTCTGTCCGGGATGCCGATCTAACGCCAGTTATCCTCGTGGGCGGCGGGCACGCAGAGAGCACACACAGCACACAGCCAAGCTTCTGCAACGAAAAACCTCGGACCT
The DNA here is from genome assembly GCA_033725935.1 of Cladorrhinum sp. PSN259. Lineage (NCBI taxonomy): Eukaryota > Fungi > Ascomycota > Sordariomycetes > Sordariales > Podosporaceae > Cladorrhinum > Cladorrhinum sp. PSN259. The sequence goes on along the minus strand of MU867090.1, from coordinate 312,923 downwards.
GCCTGTGGCACCTCTATGGTTGCAGGTGAAGTGGTGTCTGCTGCCCGCGGGGCGTGTGGCGGTCGAGGGAAATCCAGGGACACTTTGACGCGATCGTCCAGCGTCCCCGAGGCGTACCTGAAGCATTGGATTGTCTTGTCTTTGTCTGTCACTCTGTCTTGTCTTTTCAGCCTGTCGCCTTTTCTCCCCTTTTTTTCACATGCGTCATCCCGCGTGGCAGCCGACCATTGCCGTGCCAATTGCTCTCCAAGTCCGACGCCGATACCCATTCCTTACCCTTCCTGATACCCTCCCGTTGCGTCTCCCGCTCCCCAACACTCTCACTCTGGCAGGATTCGAGACCGAGCAACAGCTGTCGGCCGGACATCCTTCCCACGCGATCGCATTGCCCGGCGCCTCCACACAGGTGGTCGTTCGGACCGGCCCGGCCATGGTCATGGACGTGGAAATGTCTAATGACACGGACTTGGACGCCGCCGCAACGCCTGGACCTGCACCGACCACGCCCACGTCAACGGGTGGTGTCAATAAGCACACTGAGCCCAGACGGCGCAATCGGCCGGCCCTGTCGTGCATACAGTGCAGGACCCGCAAGATCCGCTGCGACCGCAACGAGCCGTGTGCGAGTTGCCTCAAGTCCAAAATTGTTAACTGCACGTATGAGGAGGCCCGGCGTCCGAAGCCGCGTCTCTGGAGGCTTTCGCCAGCGCCAACATCTGCAGCCGCAGGCCACCAGTCCGACAGCTCACCAACTGCCGAGGAGCAGCGCTTGGCCGTCGGCTCTGGTTACACCTTCAGGGAGGTGTCACTGGCTCCAGCCCCTGGGCCCTCTGCTGCAGCACCAAATCCTCCGTATGCGACCGGCCCCGCGACCGCATCAACCGCGTCTGGGGAGCCGTCATCTGCCCCCAGCCCGGCACCAACCCCGCGGGTGAATGTTGTTGATCTAGGACCCGGCAGCTCGGTACCGCCCGGCCATAGCAACAGCCTTAGCCACGCCCACCCCCTTATTAACAACAACACTCATGACGCCAACAGCAGCACCGCCGCACTGGCCGAGCGAGTTCAGCAACTCGAGCAGCAGCTCGCCGATGCCCTGAAGCGCTCAAGCCATGGCTCCCACAATCATTCTCTATCTCTATCGGCACCGGCTGCGTCACAGGACGCGGGTGCTGCAACCAAAGTCTTTGGCGCAGGTTGCTTGGTGGACGGGGATAAGCTCGTAGGTCAACTCTCCATCTCCACTTCCATGATCCTTTTCCTCCGTTTCTGGTCTGGCGGGCCCCGCCTTATGCAGTCATTCTTGGAAGTATCAGTACTGCGCATACGTCAGATGCTTCGTACTTATACGGAACACAAATATGTTTGTGCAACTGTCCATCTGCATAGGAATTTGTCGACGAGACTTTGGACGCGCTGACGGTCCCACAGTTTCCCCTGATGATCAGCATCGCCAAGAAGCTCGCATCGGACCGCACCTCTGATATCTACTTCCTCTTGAAAGAGTGCAAGGATTTGTGCAAAGCCATGGAAACACAAAAGATTCCTGCCCATGTTCGACCGCAGGTGGGCACCGACATACCCTCAGAAGCAGTTGTTCGCCGGCTTGTTGAGGCGTACTTTAGAACTTTCGAAGGTGTTTACAGGATTCTGCATCAACCCACCTTTTGGAACGAGTACCGAATATACTGGGAGAACCCCAGTGCTGCCGATCCCGCTTTTGTCGTGCAGCTTCAGCTGTGCATGGCGATTGGGACGTGCTTCCAGGACGACGTCACCTCCTTGCGGCGCTCTGCAGTTCAGTGGATCTACGAGGCCCAGGCTTGGCTTGTAGGGCCGTCTGATAAGGCTAGAATCGACCTGAGCCTCGTACAGATTATGTGCTTGCTGCATCTGGCAAGGGAAACCTGCGGCGTCAACTCTGAATTGACGTGGATTGATGCCGGGTCGCTGCTGCGGACGGCAATGTACGTGGGTCTTCATCGCGATCCCGATAATCTTGGCCTGCCAGGAATGTCAGTATTTCGTGCAGAAATGAGAAGACGATTGTGGACAACTGTTTTGGAACTTTCTCTGCAGTCGAGTCTAGATTCTGGAGGGCCTCCTCTGATTCTGCAGTCCGACTATGACACGCGCCCGCCGAGCAATTATGATGACGATCAGCTCAGCGAGGATGGCAAGCATACACCGGCTCCAAGGTCGCCAGGGTCCTTTACCCAGACGACCGTCCAACTGACGCTCCTTCGGTCGTTTCCCACACGGCTGGGGATTGCGCAGTACATTACACACTTCAAGTCTCCAACCAGCTATGAGGAGACGCTAAAGTGGAATTCTGAGCTGACAGCAGCATGCAGGGCACTCTCTGCCACTATTCAACAGTCGTACGACCCTGCAGGTATTTTCCCAAGGCGTCTCTCCCTATTTCAGCTTCGGATGGCTGAGCACATGGTACACCGTTTCTTTTTGCCATTGAACCACCCATGGCTGGGATCAGCGCAGCATAACCCTGCGTACTACTTTGCTCGGAAGATGTGTGTCGAGACTTCACTGAAGCTATATCGAGCTTTCGCCACTGGCACTCCGGCTGGAGAATTCGGGACGGCAAGTCAGGCGGATGACTTCACAAGACTATCAACCTGTGCCTATGGCGCGTTTCGGTCTGTCCCGACGTTGGCTGTGTTAACAATCTGTCTTGAGTTGTTATGGCAAGTACAAGAAGACCGATCTTTTCGGGAGAGGATGAACATCGATAACCCGCTCGAAAGATCGGGGTCTATTAGTGAGTCCGAGGTAGGCGGGTCTGTCGGGATCAGCATCGGCAGCGGTGCTGCACCTTGTCAGGATCTACTTGAGGCCGTAAAATACTCCATCGGATGGAGCATACGGCGCCTCAAGTTGGGCGAGACTAACATCAAGTATTATTTGATATACTCTGCGCTTCTCACTCAGGTCCAAGCCATACAGCGCGGGGCCTCGGACGAAGATGCCGAGCAATATGTACTTGCAACCATCGCCGACGGTCTCGACGAATGTCGTCACCTTTTGACAGAGATAGCGGGTAGCAGTTTGTCGCTCACCACAGCTCCCAATGGCGGACGGGCAGGATTCGAAGATGAAAAGTTGGGGTGGCATGAGGACCGGAAACCAGAGGATTTGGTGAGTTGGGACTGCCTGACAAGAGCTTGCGGGGTAACTGACATTTTACAGTTCGGCCACCTGGGACTTGGTTCCATCTTCAACTTGCATGATGCCGACTTCTTTATCGGCACTTGAAACCACGATAATTTGGTTCTTCAACATCCCAGATACCTCTATGCTTTGCTCGAAGCTTAACGCACCGAGCACCACATTCAAACAACATATCTAGGGGATGCCACCAGGTCTCCCAGTGATATAAATGAGCCTTCTGTGATTACACAGTTTGGTAAGCTTGTGGCTGACTTCGGCTTTCAGGTGTGCCATGACTGACCCTCCCAGTTGAAGCTTTTTCGGTTCACCCAGCGCTCAGATGACTCCATATCCCCATGGTGGCTTGATACCCAGGTTTTGATCAGTGTGGTTGGGTGGAGCTGCTCGTATTCAGGAGCATTTCCTTAAACCCGGTGACCTCCGACGTCACGATATTCTCCCAGTCAGACTCATGTCTCAAAAAAATCTGTGTAACAGTCCGTTGCCTATCGTGAGATCCACACGGAGGTTTCCGGACTTGCAAAAAAATAAATTATATGCCAGAATATACTCAATCACTTCCTGTGCCCCGCAGTGGCCTTGCCGCCGGTGAAACCTCGCTGCTCATGATCCGGCCTATTCTTGGAGTCGTTGCTCTGGCGGCTAGTGCTATTGCCGCCAGCAGCTCAATCACTGTACCATATGTGATTACTATTCCATACGCAACCGCGTTGGCGACGAGTCACCACATCAATGCCGTTGGGACGAAAGATCCGATCCGCACCGTCGTAACGGTCAACTCCAACATCATCGACGTACTGGCAGCAGAAGAAAATCATGTCCCGAAAGTGTTGGAGAAACTGCGTGAGCTTTGTGCTGGATCATATGCTACCATGTATCCAGAGATTTGCGATCATCTTAACGATAAGGGATACTGGCCGCTGACCGAGACTACCGTTGAGGCCTTGCCTACTACTATCACGATTGCGATAATCCATTCGACCACCGTGATCAGCTCCATATATATTCCTACAACTGTGACAGCGTCTTGGATGGCTGCTCCAAGAGAGACAGCCCCGTCGACGTTTGCCTCTGCAGTCCGACCGTCGTCGTCATCGTCATCATCATCATCAAGTGTCCAGTCCTCGAGTTTTTTACTACCGTCGAGTTCGATAACACCAAGTCTCCCATCGATGACAATGCGTCCCCAGGCGGTTTCTCCTGAGAAGGAACAAGAAGTTTGGGATTCGGAGCAGATTTACGAGGATGCTCCTGACGAAGAGAATTACGAACCTGAGCCTGATGTTGAGACTGAGCCTGAGCCCGAGCCCGAGCCTGATCTTGAGCCTGATCTTGAGCCTGAGCCTGAGCTTGAAGTTGAAGTCGAAGCTGTCGAAGCCGTCGAAGCCGAAAACAAACATGAATTGGAGCCAGAGTCCTCCGAGCTTGAACCTCAGCTAGAGTTTGGGGATAACAGCTCTCCCGACCCTGATCGCCCAGATCAAGATCCAGATCCCGAACCAGAATTCATTCCCGAAGTCATCATCCCATCACCAACCCACCCCCGGCAGTTCAAGAACCCGCAAGCGTACCCTTCCATCTCTTATTTCCGTTCGGCGACCGACGCAAGAGGATGCACGCAGACGGTGTCAAACTTTAAAAAAGTGACTGATTTTTACACGTCGACTGTCTACGCGGAGACGGTCACTACGACCAGAAAGTTTGCGTGTGGGGATTGTCCGAATATTATTATAGTGCAGGTTGGTGGTCCGGGGATATTGTTGGAGCCAAAGACTACGGAGCTGGTGCAGCATGGGACTGGGACTGTTACTGTGTGGGGGTGTAGGGAGAGTGCCAGTGCGTAGGTTGCTAATGCAGACGCGGAGGAGAGTGAGGGCGAAGGTGAGAAAAGAAGGGGAGGAGGATGAAGAAGGGGAAGAAGAGGTGGTGAGATTACAGTTCTGTGTGAGTTTTTGCTTTTCAAAGTTTGTGTTTTGGATTTATTGGTTTCGGAGTAGAGTTTGCAAATGGAAAGATTAGAAGAGGGGATTTCAATCACTGTATTTTTGAATTTTTGAATTTTTGAATTTTTGAAAGAGATTGTATTTGTTGTCGTTGGATATATCCCACTGGCATTGGGAGTAGGTAGTTGTTTGTTAGATTGGATGATACACGAGAACTTCTGCTTTGGTTTTCTCCAAGTCACTCTCTAAATTCCATCTTCATCTCGGCCCGTAATATTTCCGGACTCCCATTCATCTTGGCCCCTTGCTCATGTGCCCACCCGTACCTGACATAAGCACTGGATAGTGTAAACAGCGAGTGAGGTCAGAGCCCAAGGCCCCAGATGCCGGGGCTGCTGTGCAGTGCCGGATGGAGCTGAGATGGGGAGCTAATAAATAGCAGATTGCTAGATTACCAGGTTCTGAAGTATTTCGGGATCCGTGATGCACGATTTTAGGCTTGGTATGTCGACATTTCAATGGGGCTTCCCGGACTGTGTTGACCCATTCGTCCAGCCGGTGTCACGGTATCACCATGTCAGTTGACAGTAGCATTGCAGAGGATCGATGCGGAACATGATCTTTTCGGGAGGTGTTGCATTCTGGGGCAGTCCAAAAAAAGTTTAAATCTTGGAAAAGTCCTCAGAGCCCGTTGACGGGAGTGGAAGGTGACTTTGAAGCTGTAAAGCGTAGATCACTTTGACACCCAGAGGAACAACTTAGTCCAAAACTGGACAACAAGACATGCAGTCTCTGGACCGAAGTTGGATGGAAGAACAGATCGTCCTGAAGGTAGTGTATGCAGGACGGGTGGCCCTATTTTTAACTCTACAGCAACTCCCCCCTGTCCCGCCCCGCAATGCACTCCCGTCTTGGCAAGCACATCACATACTTTTTTTTACTCAACAACCCATCTTCATGCCGCCATCAATTTCCTCGCCTCCCACTTTTTTCACCCAGAAAATCTCACTTTTTACCACTCGCTCAATATGGCCGAGTACAACCAGCTCCAGTCTGCCCAATCTAGGCTCTCTCGGTCACGGTTCCGGACTTGTCTTTTCTCTTGCATTGATGACCCATGATAGCTCATCTCGCCCTGCCCCGATGCTCCCTTGCTGGGGAATCAACCGCCGGTTTCCGTGAGCTGGGAATAGATCCAAAGTGGTCAATGCTGCTCCAACGGTGGCAATCAAGAGCCATGGTAAGCCGTGATATCTCGTTTATTACCCGGCAGAATCACTCGCGTTCCGGCCGGGTCTCCCACACCCTGTCTTCATTTAGCCGTCCAATCATGATGGCATCTCAATGCCGTGACTATTTTTTCCACGTGCCACTTCTCACCAAGAGGGACCGCACTATCGTCTATTCGGCGAGAGACACCGAGAAAAATCCCACGAGATAGCATTGCAATATATCCCCGTTCAGCCCCCTGTGTGTGTGTTTCCAAAAATTGACCTGTGGCCAGATTCTTCCTGGGGGGGTTAATGGACCCTTTTTCACTTTGACATGCCTCGCTGACCTTTCCCCAGAAAGAACCATCATTCCTTGTTCCCAACGTCACAGCAGCGGTGCAATATTACCACCCTAACCAGAGATGCACTGCATAGGCGATTGCGACGCACCCAGGGACCGGTTTTGCTCCCCATCGCCCGCAATGGCCCAGATCCAACACTGACACCACCCCGACACCTGTCCGTCCGGTCGGTCCGCTGTCCGCCCCCCTTCTGTCTGCTGACCCGGAAACACTTGTCCGAGTGACGTTTGGAGAGGTGCATCAAGCTCATATATAGCTCTGGGCATGGTTGGTCTTTTGCGTCCATGGCCTGGATCGGAAGCGGCTCATCTGCATACTCGGCATCGGCACCTGCTGCACCACCAGTCATGGCCCTCCTGAGGCTTCTCCTTGTCTTGGTTGCTGTTTCCACACACGTCTCCGCCTCACCAGTTGCCTCGCATGCCTCTCCCAAAGGCCGAGATGTCGACGTCCAGGTCGAGGATGATCCCACTGATGGCCCGCCCAAGTTGCCGACGTCGTTGAAACCTCCCATCATGCCCGTCATCACCCAGGTGACAGCAACTTTTGCGACGACCCTGATCCTCAACCCCCGAGAGGCGCCAACCCCCCTCAGCGAAGCAGCAGCCGTTGCAGTCCCCGCCGAAGCAAACAAAGGATGCACAACGACTTACGCTCCGCCCTGGCTGGGCACTGCTGCCTGTCAATGGTCAGGAACATTGACCCTCTATCCGTCCACGACTGTTCAGTACAAGCAGCTGAACTGCAATGGATGTGATTCACTCTTCATCTCGGATTATTGGTACTTTTGCCCAAATATGCAGATCATCAAGACTGAAAAGGTCGACACAGCCAGCACATTCTGGAGCACGATATGCCGACCAACACCGGCTCGTCTTCGGCGCGATCAAGAGCATCGGAACGACGCTTCAGCAACCCCGACATCAAGCGGCCAGGGGATTGCTCCTACTGCGGAACCTGTTGTCAACCCCATAACAGCAGAATTCCCGAAGCCTAGTGCCTTGCCGGCTGCCAATGATCTACGGGTTCGCGAGGGCAACCAGCTGGAGGCCTGCCCGACCACCCATGTCGTCCAACCAGAACAATCGGCGGGGAAAACCTCAACCAAGTATTCCAAGACCACGACCACCACGACTTTGTTGAACTGCGACGGATGCTCTTTGGTAGTTACAACCGCCGTGGCAGGGTACGGACCACCGGTAGTGTTCACCACAACAACCACACTGCCTGTGGGAACGGTCACAGCGTATGCTTGTCGGCCATGAACTGGGTATCAAATTAGTCTTTTCCCTCATTCCTTTGTACGGTTACATCACTGCTGGCGTATCGGTTCAAGACTTTTAAGTGGTTAAAACAGCGGTTTTTTTTCTTCTCTTCGGATAGGTTGGGGGGCTCATTGTGAAAGAAAAGAGTAAAAGGGGGTTTTTGAGTTTTCAGAGGCATTTTCAAACTTGCCACAACGCTTGAGTTTGACTTTGCACAATCTAGGGTTGTTATTAGCATAGGGCTTTCCAACGAGATAAGCCAAAGATTACCATGCGCTTTTTTTTTTTAAACAGAAAAATTCCATTTTCCATACCATCCTCACGCAAATTCGTCGCTCCAACCGTTCTAGGCCAATATTCATTTTCTTCTAAGCGTCCACGCGCATACACTACCGCACATTTGCTCCGACCCCCATCATTTACTTGATACGAGTATCTGTCAGCCATCACGATAGAGCACGACGAAAACCCCGCCCCTCCCCCGCCAACACCTTCGGCACCCTTCGCCGGCCGCAGCCAGAAGAGAAACCGATCCGCTTACGACGAGGATGAGGCCGACAGCGGTTCTCGACCGCTCAAGACTCCGCGTCTCTCCTCTCTTGGTGATCTGCCAGCCAAGCAGCTTTCACCGTCTCTGGACGACGAACTTCGAGCCGAAAATTCTCAGCTCAAAGCCGACAAGCCTGAGGTCAACCTGGAGAACTTGGTTCGGAATTTCATGGACGAAATTAGACGATTGAAGGCAGAACACGAGAGTTTCAAAGACGAACTGGCCGAGCTGGGACGCCGCGTTCAGGAGAAAGAAGCCGATATCACGCAATATGTTGTGCACATTGAGGAGCTCAAAGACTGGATAGCGATAGCGGTCGGGGGTGGTCGCTGGTACAACGGGCTGCCACGAACGCGGCCTACCGAGGAACTTTATAACGGAATATCTTCATCGCCTGGATCATCTGGCTCAGATACCCCAAGCGGTCTTCATCCTGCCGAGGAGATACATGTGCATGTGCCGATAAAAGAAGATTTTACGCCCTCCCCCTTTAACGGGCTTCCCCAAACGCCTATATTATTCGACTCGGATACCATAATTACGAAGCTGGAAAGCGGCCATTATCCTGCCGAGGAGATATATGAATCGATAGAGCAAGATTTTACGCCCTCCCCCTTTAATGAGCTGCCCCGAACGCCTATTTTATTTGACTCGGTTACCGTGATAACGAAGCTAGAAAGCGGTTATCATCCTGCCGAAGAGAGGTATATATCGATAGAAGACGATTTTACGCCCTCCCCTTTTAACGGGCTGCCCCGGACGCCTGTATTGTTTGACTCGGATACCGTGATGATAAAGCAGGAAAGCGGTCTGGTTACTGCCGAGGAAATTTACAACGGGCCGCCATCAAACGAGCCCGTATCTGAGTCGCACACCATGATGCCCTTAAAAAGCGAGCTTCTTCTTCCTGTCGAGATTTCAAGTTTGGAGGAGGCTCAAGAAGGAGGAGGCACACCGAATTCTCCTGGGTCATCATTTCTTAAACCGGAGCCGCCTACCCTGATCCGGTAATATTCACTAGTTAGTCAAAGCGCACCTGATGACTCACCTATGGATGGGAAAATGGTTGTACATTATCAATGATGGATTAAAAACGGATTTTGTTGGAATTTCTTGGGGGGAATAACGACTCGGAGAGGGAGCTGAGACAAAGTGAAATTTGGATATGGGTTCACTTTGTTCGAGTACATACCGCATGTATGTACCAAGCGTAATTCTAATGTAGACATACTGGAAAATCTTGAAGACGGCTAATATATAAAAGAATTTGGTTCATCACTATTATAATGCAGGTTGGGCATAATACGAAGTTACCTAGGTACACGCAGGACAGTTGAATCATTTTCCATGCGTGAGTCACTCGAAATGAGGCCTCTCACAAACAAAAGGACATACCCAATGACAATGTACGCACGAGAAACTCTACAACTATTGAGGATGGAACTAGATATAATCGCGAGGCAGAAAATACTTGATCTCAATTGCTGTGCTGTCTAAGATGGGAAAGGTCAAAAGAGCGAGCCGGGGATACAAGTTCGAAAGGGCATAGAGTCAAATTTGCAAGACGTGATGAGGTCTGTTTGGCAACCAGCAAACAAACACTCTCCACCGTGTAAACAATCAGACGGCTTGCAAAGTACAAACGGTATTCGCTGCAACAACAACCTTCCGTCCTTCCTTTTTTCTTTCTTTCCTGCCTGCTACTAAGCCATCTACTTTCCTCAAGCAACTTCATCCGACCCGAAATCTTTCTTTCCCTCACTTTGATATTCTTTACTTTATTCCCTCGAAGTCAAGCTTTCAAAACAAAAATCTGAAGGCATTCGTCTCCATATAACCGGGTACCTGCAACTATTCCCCTCTCTCTCTTTCTCTGCGACCCCTTCGTTCCGCATCTTGATTTTTCTACCAAACACCTTCACAGCCCGCAACATACAACAACCAAGAACACCATTTCAATTAACTCACACAACCAAAACCCACCGGTGTAAAAAAAAAAAAACCAAAAAACCCCCCAAAAAAACTGGCAAACCCAATCTCTCCAGCAATTATGGAGGCCCTCTCCTCCTCCTCCGCCTACGACCCCAACGACGACGACGACTTCACGCCAACCCCTCGCTCCGCTTTTCACACCGACCCTGTCCTCTGTCAATCAATCCTGTCGAGCGCCACAGTGACCGCCTCGTCAGCCAAGCTGGAGATCAAGTCTTCCCTCATCAGCATGGGCAGCGGTCTTTTTGTTTCTGACAAGACTGACAAGGGCCATTACAACGAGAGAGGGATCCCAGCAGGGAGGGAGATATACAGGAGCAAACCTGTCATGTGGGCTTTGGATCACGAGGGCAAGTACCACGCCGGCGGCGGTGGGGGGTTCTGCGATGAGTGTGGGCAAGGTGAAGGAGGGGCGACCGTGAAGGCTTGTTCTGGGTGTTTGGTTGCCGGGTTTTGTGGCAAGGTAATGCATGCTCAAACCCTTTTTTTTTTTTTTTCCTTTATGAAGTACGTGACTGATGATGGTATAGAAATGTCAAAAAGCAGCGTGGAATAAATTCCACAAGGACGAGTGCAAGACTCTGCGGAACGTGCCCGTAATGAAGGCGCAGAACCTGCTCGCCCATCGGCTTATTTGGTGGCAGCAGAGAGGGTTCGTTACTACCAAGCAAGGCAAGGTGATTGAGAAGATGGAGAGTCATTTCAATGAGTACACTAAGGACAAGAAGCTGAGCACCGAGGTGTTTGATATTGCTGTGGCTGTCAGGTCGGAGACGGGCGGGAAGGTTAACGTTGGGTTTATGTGGAATTTGGTTCCCAAGGTGAGAGTTTTCCAGTCAATGTTGGGGAGTTGTTGTTGCTGTGAGGAGACTGACTTTGGGAGGTGATAGCTTCGCACCAACTGCGTCAGACTCCGCCCTGCTTCCCAGAAAGAGTCCATCGGTTGCGCTCTTGATCTATTGACGGCCACTATCAACCACTCCTGCGACCCTAATGCTTTTGTCTTCTTCGAAGGGACTGAGCTTCGCGTCCGTTCGTTGAAGAAGATTGCTCCCGGGGAGGAGATTACCATCTGCTATATTGATCCTACCATTGATGTCTCGACTCGCCAGGAGATTCTGCTGCGTGAGCACTTCTTCAATTGTCGTTGTAAGTACCGACACTCCCCGGCTTGTTAGAGTTACTGACAAATTACTCAGGCACCCGCTGCAAGTCCGAGCAAATGGAAGAGCAAGGCTGGATCAAGAAAGCAGGCGGCAAGCTCGAGAACCTTCACAAAGCCCAGCGGGAAATTGTCAACCTCACCAAGAGCGCTGTCAAGGCTTCCAAGTTCCCCGGCATCTACAAGGAGTTTGACGACCTCGGCGGTGTCGAAACCACGCTCCGAACTATCATGTGCAACACCTTCCCTGCCACTCAGTGGCCGGATATCATTGAGCCCGTCCCACTCGCTCGCCTCTGTCTGGCCATGCTCTACCTCGACCAAGGCAAGCCTGACCCGGCTCTCCGCAATGCCCTGCGAGGCAAGCTGGTGTCCCGTCGTCGTACCGGCCCGGAGTGGGTAAACGAGATGATGGACGTGATCCAGGTTCTCATGGTGGCGGGAAGCTTGACGCCGGACAAGATCCAGGATCCCACTTACCCGAATCCGATTGATATCCAGACTGTCACGTACGGATACATGTACGAGACTTGCAAGGGGGCCGGAGAGGCGTTTGGTGGTGATTCGGAGTATACCAAGGGGATCTGTGAACTCTTTGCGAGTTTGGTGGGGAAGAAAGTTGATGGGGAGAAGCCGGGTAGTAGAGGGTTTGAGAAGGAGTTTGTCGAGGCGCAGGGGAGGCTGATGGAGTGGGCTGTTATTGCGAAGGATTATGGGGTTGTTATTCATTAGGGGAGAGGGAGGTGCCGGTGAGCCAGTAAAGAAATAAAGGGGAGATTTGGGTGAAGATTCCGAGCAGAAAATAGGGGGGGTCGGGAGGTGGTATGGCGATGAATTTCAAATTTGAGACTGATGCTGGTGGGGGATGGTGAGAGTGAAAGATTACGTGGCTTGATTCCGTAGATATCTAGTCCTTGAAGATCAGATATCGATCTTGATTCCCGGCAGATGCCGAAACTGACGGAGATCTCCGCAGCTATTTTCATTGCGTTGCGTCGCTAATAGTTGAAGGCTGTATTTTTACTGACGTGGCTGGGGGTTTAAATGAAGACCAGATCAGATCGGGCAGGCTTCTCAGAGTTAGGACTGAAAGTTTTGGCTCTGCAGAATGTGGTGGTCTACTGGAAATCATTAGTCCATCTCAAGTGAATAAATCAAGTCAACTGTTGCCACTGAGCTCAGTATTTACTTTTGACATTTTGATTAGATGCCCGTTGCCGGGGTCGGTGTCACAGTGGCTTTGTCTCCCTAGTAACCTGGTAGAGTGCAACACAGATTCTAGATGTAGGTAGGTAGTCAACCTAACCGCAAGAGTGTCTGTCTGTGCAAGTGTGAGTTGTCAGTGATTTAATAAGCGAATCATTGCGATATTATTTAGAACGCAGGTAGATCGGATATGTGTTTTGTGGAACTCGATATCTTCTGTATTACTCACTGAGGCAATTTGGGTCAGGAGTAGGTAGGTAGGTAGGTAGAGTAAATCAGTCTTTGTATAAATACCCTCTCTCTCCTTCCTCGTCAAATTGGTAGAGCTCATTCTACAGAACAGACACATCCACACATCTATCTATCTATCTACAACCAACCTTTTTAGGGAAAAAAAACATACAAAAGCACCCACAAAAAAAAATTAAGCCCAAAAAACTTGACTTCCAAAAAAAGAATTGTAATAAATAATATCAAAAATGTGCTGCGAAATTACGACAAAGTGCAAGCACTGCAACAAGAACCTGGGCACCGAGGTCCAGAAGTGCACCGCGGCCGCCAAGAAGAATGCGACTTGCGACTTCAAGACCAAGACGACGAACGACCAGGGATGCTGTAGCCCTCTGTGCGACGAGGGGAAGAAGAAGTGATTAATCAGCAGTATTAAGGTAGTTTATTCAGTAGGTAGGCTGGTTTTCTTTTTTTTTTTTTTTTTTTAAAAAAAAAAGGGAGTGGAAGTTAATTTTTAAAGATGGGTTTTTAGTGGAAAGGGATGGATCATTAAAACAATAAACTGATATTTCCATATCTTCCTGCTCTTGCCCTTACTTAAAGTGAGGAATCAAATATTCATCGAACTTGGGAGGGTATCCAAACTAACTAGGTAATTACTACCTGCCCCTTGTTCTCACGCTTTCCTAACGCTCTTTTTTTTTTATTTTTTTATTTTTTTTTTAAAATTCCCATAAAATCCCACCACTTCGCTCGCAACAACAAAAACTACATAAAATCTTTTTTTCCACAGCCCAGCTACCCCAATCCCCGCCGCATTTTACCAATCTACAGAATGATGTACTTTTACAAAAAACCTCGTTCTGTGATGATCCACGTCAACCTTCTTCAGTAAGTAAATACTGCGCAGCATCATCATGATAATATTCCTCCTTATGCTTCTTGAGGTCCTCTTCACTGTCATTCATACATGCGAGAGGGCCAGTTCCTGTGTTTACAGAAACGGTACTACTCGTTGATAGTAAAGGTGAAGAAGTATTATCATCATCATCAACCCACGCTCGGCCGTCTCCAAAGTACCTACGCGACCTGGCCATCTTTTTTGCTTGACTCGATTCGGGACCGGCGAGTCCCAGGACGGCGTACACGTGCGGAAGGTATTTGCCGGATTTTGACTCGTCGTTGCCGTATGGGCACGCCTCGGCCAGAGCAAACATGGCCTGCTCCACAAATTGAGCCATGGCGGTGTCGTTCTGGGCGAGCCACCGCCGCGCGACCAGCTGGACGAGGCGGTGCATGCTGAAGCTGCTGCTGCTGCTGCTGCTGCCATCGTCCTTGTCTTGCGTGATGAAGGAGAAGGCTTTCAGGACGCCCAGGGCTTTGATGCGTTCGACCTCTCCTGCGGATTCTGCGCGAGTATTGCCGACGGACAACAACCGAAATGTTCTAGTAAGCTTCAGAGAGCCGACGAGTTTGGACGGCCAATGTCTCTTCTTTGGTTTCAATTGTATTTCGGGCCGGCTGCCAATGCACTTTGGCCGGTCGATATAGTTGTTCAGAAACTCCATCGGTATTTCCCGTCTGTCGAAGAGGCTCATGAGGGAGAGCAGCTGTCCCGCCAGAGGGTTTTGAAATTGAATCTGTTCGAACGAGCGAATCCAAGTTTGTGCAACTGCGCACCGAGACTCTGGATCCCTGCCGGCTGTCTCGAATTCTTGGCTGAGAAGGTCTGTCTCGCACTCACTGTTTGTGTCGACGAGTTTAATGTATTGCTGGACCGAGATGGCGTTCTCTCGGATGAATGCTGCAGCTTGGGCTAAGGCGAGTGGTAGATATTCTAAGCGTGACGCCAGTTTTAACAAGATGTTGGTGTCGGTATCACCCCGTTGAAGCCTCTGCTGTAAAAGCTTCGTCGAGTCGGCCTCGTCCATGTTACCGACTTCGATCAGGGGCCTGGCCCGAAGGAGCTTGATCGCTGCGATTCTGTTTCGGGTTGTGACGAGAACTGATCCGTGGGCACAGTCTGGAATGTGTTTACCCAGCCCCCGGGGCGAGGTGAAGAGCTCGGCATCGTCGGCATTGTCGATGACCATCATCCATCGATGCCCATTTTTGGTTTCTAACCACGTCTTGACCAGCGTCAGAATGTCGGCTTCGGAATTCTCACAGCCAGGGATATTGCATTCTCGAGCGATGGAAGCATATGCCTGCCTAAACCGCTCGGCGGTGCTTGCGTGAACCCAAAACACCGAAACGTCTGGGTGTTCCGCTCGCAACCAGTAGATGTATTGCAGTGCGATTTGTGTTTTCCTTATCAATGGTGTTGTTAGCAAGAGGTTATGAACTGGGAATTACTGAGCTTCATACCCGATACCGCCGAGGCCGTAAAGTCCCGCTCCACCCTGAGAGGTGCGCTCGGATGCTTCTTCACGTTTTGTGTGGCCAAGCTGGGCTTTCAGTCTTTCCAGTATCTCTGAGCGTCCTATAAAATCGGGGTTACTGGCGTAAGGGACAATGACTGAGCATAGTAGACGGTCAGCCACGACACGGGCGAATACTGGTGTGTTATTTTGTCACTTACAAGTTGTTTCTTCCCAGGGAACCCTATATCTCAAAGAAGAAGTTGAATTCATGTTCCTGTCCATGATCAGCAATTATTTCCCCAGCCAGCACACACTCGAGATTTGAACAACATACTCTAGCTTTCCAAACACATCTTCCAGCCGCGTGTTCAGCCATTCCTTGAGATCCTCAATGGTATTGCAGCCTTCCGGAGGAGATTCGAAGCCACCTCTGGGACCGTCGATTGGGACAGCGTCAGCTAAGCT
Source organism: Cladorrhinum sp. PSN259 (assembly GCA_033725935.1). Lineage (NCBI taxonomy): Eukaryota > Fungi > Ascomycota > Sordariomycetes > Sordariales > Podosporaceae > Cladorrhinum > Cladorrhinum sp. PSN259. The sequence goes on along the minus strand of MU867090.1, from coordinate 296,984 downwards.
CCGGACGAAACCTCTCGTACCTTGGACAATTTGTGATTGGTCGGCAGGCTCGGGTGTGTCTTGCAGTTTGTTCTTGAGAAACACCTTGCACAGTGTGTAAAAGCGAGCGGCCCCGTGGGCCATGTCCAAGACTTGTTCTTCCTGCAGATTAAGCTGTCCCGACGTCTTCTTGTACAAAAGCGGATAGCAAAGCTCGTTGTACAAATTCTCGTCAAAAGTCGTCAGCTGTATCTCGAACAAGACTCCACAGAATTGAAGAAGGGAGGAGGAGGGGTTCGGGTTCGGGTTGCTGTTGCTGTTGCTCGGGGATTCCATCAGGTTCGACTTTTCCAAGCTAAGACGATAATTGACGGTCTGGTAGGCACCAAACCACGGTTTCCAGAGATTGCCCGTCTCGCGGTCAGGGAGCCAGATCCTCGGGTCCCGCTCCTTGCAGAACGCGTCGTCGATGAATTTGGTTGCCCTGTGAAAGTCGTCGGGATAATGCAGCACGATTCTGAGCCCCACGAGGTCGTGAATTTCGTCCAGGACGTGGGTCAGGTTCCTAAATTCTTTCTCGTCCCCCAGCTCCTCCTGCTCTCGTCGCCGAAGGGACCTCTCGACAGAGTCGCGCGTTTTGGTTCTGCTGGAAACTTCACAGCTGATGCCGAGGTCGTTGAGGGTATTGGTGCAGAATTCATCCAGCTCTCTCCGCATGGTCTCATAGTCACCCTCAACGGTCGGCCATACTTTGTCCGCAAAGATCGTCTTGAGATCCAAACTCGCAAACTCAGTCTCGCAGTTTTTGATCCGATCACGTGTCTTTGAGCAGAGGTCTAGAGCCATTTTTCCTGCGTCTCGATGGGCTGTGCAAAACACTTGATGATTGAATAATTAGTTAGGTAGGTGGGTAAACAAAAGAGGAAACTATAAGTCGGGTAAACTGCTGTCGGTTGAGACGACGGGAGAAATCAAGCACAACCCCGAGGTTTTATGAATCAAGAAAATTAATCCCCTTGGAGATACAACCGAATGACTCTCCGTGATTATCAAGCAGTATCTAGAGCACCTATCTACCTCAACCGATTTGTGTTTCATCCTCAGCGCGACTGAATGGCCTGAGGGGCTAGCATAAGGCAGCCGGGCGGGTGTATAATACTAAAATACACATAAATATAATATGATAGTGGGAAAAGTACGGATGAAAACAAAACTTGGTTTGGCTCAACAAAGGGTGACCAGAGCTGGATTGGATTAGGTTTACAAAACTTTGGAAAAGCTTTGTTCAAAATCCGAATTCGATTGTTCAAAATCCGAATTCAATTGTTCATTTATGGGTCAAGCTGGCCCAGGCCTTCCAATTCCTTCCCAATTACTTTGCGCGGCGTGGCTGTTGTCTGTTTCACCTGGTACCACCCCACGGCCTGGACCGCAAGTGTGGTTCCATCAGTTGGATCATCTGATGGGCCGCTATTTTTTGCTTCCCTTGTTTCACTTGTTTCCAATCACTTTTTAGTCTGGGCTTGCGCAGGCCGTAGGTAGTCCTTGTGATAGAATACTATCAGCCCTCTCTGCAAACCCAATCCCCATTTAGTCTGCGCATCTTTTCATGATTACGCTATCAGCCTTGGAAAGCCTTGTCACTCCCCGGGTTTTCCCGCTGCGGCCTGTGCCTCACTCACATGTGCATCCGCCAATGGTTCACTCTCTCAATTTTCACCAAACGCGAATAGCAAATTTCACTATAATTAAATGGTTCAATAAAGCATTTGGAAGATTGCGCGTGCATCTGGGGTCCCAAGAACCATTGTTGCCATCTGCCATCTCACATCACTAGATAAGCCACCGAAATTCCAGACTTGTCTTGTCGGACCGTCCCAGAAGCTGACCTGACTCAACTCTTATAACTTTTCTGCAGCAAACGTGACCGGGAAGTTGAGACGAAGTGACATGAACAGTTAACAATATCACCGTTTTAAAGATTAACTGACATTCCCGAAACCTTCCGTGCAATACACCATATAAATGCCTATCACCCGCTAACACTCTTAGGGCGCGCACCCACGAGGGGGGCGTCAAATTCGACGCCTTAATATGCAAGATAAGGAGCACAACCACAGTTAGAATGCGGGGAAAGGTAAAGAAGTCTCCTTCCTGCGATCACTCTGTGAACCTGACCTCTCAAAGAAGCATCACCACTACCTTAGTCTTCGTTGACATGGCCACCCGCGATTCACCCAAAAGTATCCCTACCGATGAGGGTTCTCATAAAAATGAGGACGATGCGAGTCCCATGTTTACCAAAGACGATATTCGGGAGAGTGCGGGTTACTTTTGATGACATTGGAACTTTGTCCGACTGGGAAAGATATTGGTCTGACTATGCGAAAGGTACGTAACCTTTCTTACCCCTAGCAGCTTCCTAATGTTGCATCGACGCATCTGACATGTTCATTGTTGCCAGACTACGAAGCCACAACCTCAACCATCCCCATTGATACGAAAGGCGCCCATTCGGGCGAAAATCTCGATAAGCACGAGAGGGAGATAGACAAGGTCGAAGCTACGTTCTTGACCGCCGAAGAGAGTAGGTTGAAGCTCTCAACAACCTACTTTCAGGTAATAGGATATGGGAAGCAAGGTAAGTACATGTAGCCCAACCCCTGTGGCCGCCGTACGCTACTCGAAAATTTCTGACAAGCGATACACCCGCAACTGCACAGGAGCACGTTTTACCTTGCCCCTGGAGCTCCCTTCGGGACTAGTACTAGCCCCATTGGTGCGGAATCGAGACATGGGAGAGCTGCTATCGAGAGATGAGGAGTTTCTTCAGTCCACCGAAAATGGTTCTGGAACTATTGCGCCGTCTCACGGTGCAGAAGAAAGTGAAACAGACGCTCTGCGGCCCATCAAAGTGTCACCGACTGCCCAACGACAACACGGATCGCTCTATAGCACTCTCGACGGCCCTGGTGATCAGTTCCGCCTGCTCGAGATTCTCCCCGCGGACCAAGTGAAGGATCCGTTGCGATGCCGACTCCATGTCTGTGCACTTGGCGAGAATATTGGGGCGTATGAAGCGCTTTCGTACACCTGGTTACTCAAGAAGAAGTACACATCTGAGTTTGTTACACCAATCATTGAGTGTGACGGAGTCCAGATGACCATCGGCATGAATCTATTTCTGGCCCTTCAAAGATTGCGGAGGACAGACAAGCCGCGAGTAATCTGGGCTGACGGTCTGTGTATTAACCAAGGTGACCTCGCCGAACGCAGTCAACAGGTGTCAGTGATGGGGGAAATCTACCAAAACGCTTTTCAGGTGATTGTATGGTTGGGTCCGAGTCGGGAGGAGAAGCTCTGGTTGAAACAGACCCCAGTGGCGATAAAAGCATTTCGAGGGAGTTTGTTCGGTTGTGTCTTCATGGGCCGAATTCACGGGTACGGTTCTCCGTGACAAACCTCGATTCAACATCCGCGGAGTTGGCGAGGGAACCTCCCCGCCGCGCGTGCTTACATCGGAAAGCGACACTTGGTTCGATATCTTGAAGCTCTACAAACGCAAATGGTTCCTCCGGCTCTGGGTAATTCAGGAGATTGCGCTGGCACGTCGAGCCACGGCCATGTGGGGCGAATGCGAGATGCCGTGGGAATGGATCGGGCTAGCAGCAGCTATCATCCGGACCAACTGGAATCGCATCGTACCCAAGGGGCCCTTTTATGATCCGAAGGGCTATTACGATCAAAATGGCCGTCAACCCACGGACTCGCGGCGACAAGTTCCACCGGGGGTCATGAATGCCTACTTCATGTACCGAATCTCGCGCCTGCAGCGCTTCTTCCAGCCACTTCGTTTCTCTCTCTGCGAACTCTTGGCCTTGACTCGTCAGTTCCAGTGCCAGGACAAGCGGGATAAAATATTCGGACTATTGGGTCTACCCACAACGGATCAAGTGAAACTCTCCATCAAGCCCGATTATGCCAAGTCGCTTGATGATGTCTACCGCGACATCGCTTACACCATGATCGTCACTAACCCAACTTCTCTTGCGTTTCTATCCTTTGTTCAGAATGGCATTGAATCCGGAACCGCCCAGGCATCAATACCCTCTTGGATACCGAAGTGGGCCGCTGACGGGCCTCAGACTCTGGCACCTCTTGACTCGCACCCTGCGTTTGCCGCCGGTCTAGCTCAACCTGCAGACTTTCACCTTGCGGGACCCGAACGACTTGCCGTTCGTGGTATATTCCCTTATAATGAAGTTGTGGTTGGCATAAATTCACCAGGCCGGACCTTTGGCCTGGGAGTACTGCACCTCTCCGAACTTTTACAATTCGCTCGTTACTCGAGACGCGACCTTGAAGAACTAGCCATGACCCTCATTGCAGGGAAAGGATGGTACGGCACCCCCATGGAAAATCGTCAAAGCGCATTAGCTGATTTTGCTGATGCTCTGCTCGGTGATAAACTGCTTTGGGCGCTGCAAAGAGAAGTCTCCGGGACTCGATACATTCCAAACGACTACCGTGACGGCGCAGAGAAGAGCCCTGAGAAGAAGAGGAAGAGGAAGAACCCGGCTGCCGGCACAACCAACGACCACCGTGATATACCAATAGATGGTGATGATGATGATGATGATGATGATTATAATGCTGATAACCTTATCCTAACAGAAAAGGATCTGAAGGATCTTGCAAAAGGAGGAAACCGTAATCTCGCTGTTGATGCTGTCTCGACTGCCTGTGATGGAAGACGTCTGTTCACCACAAGTATGGGGAAGAATGGTGTTGGGCCGGTTAGCATGAGGCGTGGAGATCAGGTGTGCATTATATACGGCACGCCCACCCCTTTTATTGTCCGCAAACTTGGAACGGGGCCGGGACAAGAGTTGGAATACGAGTTGGTGGGGGAGTGTTATATCGATTCTTTTATGCATGGGGAAGCCTTGGAGAACGTTATGGCATCAAGCGGATGTTGGATTATCCTCGGAGGGCGTTCAGTTCAGAGATGAAAGAGGAGGATGCTGTTGATGAGGAAACACTGGAATGACCACCTGACTGACGTAATATAATGACTTTTTGCGGTAACAAATCCAAGTCCGTCATTATCGTTACATGTAGTTCTCGAAACATTCTCCCACTGGTGGCGCTGATCGCATGCATCTCAGGCTGCTTCCTCATTCGATACTGCGTGCTTCAGTCGAGCCAGGAGTTTGACTAGGACCTATCCTAACCAACTTCAAACATCTCAGTGTTGTTTGCAAATACTTTTACTCTAGACATATCACGCCGTACCTATTTCAAGTGAGCCTGCATTTCCCCATTGATCTTGTTCCGCAATAAACTGCCCACAAGTGTGGTCCCAAGTATACCTCCTGCTTGTTCTGGGTGCTCTCTGCCACAAGCATGCTCGGAGGCACTCACTTCGGCAGGCGAGTCCTACGAATCATGGAAAAAGTGGGGGTGTGACGCGGGTAGCTTTTACATAGGTAGTTGGAGCGGGGGTCCGCGTTTAACGTACTGTAGGTACATGTAGCTACATAGCTCCCCACGATGTTCCTTCTTCCCCTCTTTCCAACAATCCCAAGCGAACAGGAGAACTTGACATCTCAATATCGCAACTTTATACAACACATAAGAAAATGTGAGGTCCAATGCATCCCATATAAAGTGTTCCATCAATCAAAGTTGATTGTCGATCGTTGGCTGACCAGAATTCCAGCAACACCAGAAAGCCCCGATCCAAGCACACTACAGTGGGCGGCCATGAATTTCGAAATACCAGGAGATCCGCTCAGCAAAGGACCGTGGTTTTACCACGTATATGACGAGGTTTCAGAAACGCCATACGTGCCCTACGCAGGAATCAGGGCCGGCAACAGCACGCCCGTCAAGGACTTTTGCGAACGATCTCCGGCAGAAGGCGCCGTGAGGGAGGTCCTGGACCACCTCGACTGGCAGTTCCCTGGCAAGACACGCTTCATCTCCCTGTGGGACGACTACGAGAGGGCCGTGAAAGAAGCCAATCGCCGACGGGAACAGCCGCGTCCGTGGGACCCGAGGAGCAGGACGTGTCAAGATCGCGGAGACGTAGGGATCGCAGTCATTTCCGCACGACAGCTCCTCGCCCGCGAGATCGAGTGTTTCAACGTCCGCGACTACTTGATGTTTTATCAGCCGGATATCATAATCAGGAACAACGTGAAGCAAAACTATCCGATTTCTCCTGGTGAATGGCTTGCTGTGTCTAGGATTCCTGACCAGGCGGTCATCTGTACCATGGATTTCACGGGAGGGAGAATCCATTGATGAAAGTAACCCAGGAAAAGCATTTGTGTTCTATCTTGGCGTTATGAGGAATTTGGCATGTCTATATTAAGTGTTGTGAGGGTGAAACATGATAGGCTACTAGGAAATGTATGTACCTATCGGGCCTGTTCTGACAGAACCCCCTTGGCATTATTCGCGTTGGGGTGGAGCGTCGGGGCGACGGGAGTGTGTTGAGATGTGAGCTCTTGTGGACGTGTCTCTCGGCGGCAGTTGCCAGTAGGCAGAATACGCCGAGAAAAAAGAAATGTCTGCGAGGAGAAGTCGAAGCAGAGTCTAGGGGGTGGATGATGGGATCATGCATGGGGATAACCTGGAAGCGGCAGACATTGTCATCATGGAAAAGTACTTGTCTTTCTCGGCGCCATGCACAGCGGCGGAAAGGGCCTGAACCTTCGAGGGCGTCCACCCTATTTCGGGAAGGTGCCCACGGGTTGTCCCTCCTGGCCCGTCCCTCTGACGGGGGGTATTTTAGATACACCTTCCGCTTGCCCGGACAATACATGTCCAAAACGCCAGACTATCCTCAACCAACCTCAAAAAACATATAAAAGCACCAAAACACTTAATTCAAAAAAGAAAAAAGAAAATAGCAATAATCACCCAAAAAAAAAACAAGCATTGCAACAAGAACCTGGGTACTGAGATCTAGAAGTATAACGCGGCCGCTAAGAAAATGGTAATTTAAGATTTCAGAACGAAGACGAAGAAAGACCAGGAATATTATAACCCTTTATGCGATAAGGGGAAAAAGAAGTGATCACAGTACCAAGGTGTTTTATTTAATGGGTAAGCTATTTTATAACTTAATATTTTTAATGGGCGGGTTTTTAAACAAGGGATAAATAGATAAGTATAAGTAAATCACTGTATATTTCGGAACAAACCATGTGGTCCGATTTTTTTCTTATAGAAGATGGACACGGTTCAAAGAAGTACAAGGCTGCGTCTAAACGGTAGCAAAGGATTCGTCCGGGACAGGGGGAATCTGCAATCCCACAATAGACTTCAGAATATCACTGTACTTGGCAGTGAGCTTTGCAACTTGACCGGACCGCCTCTCCTTCATCCAATTTAGTTATTATGGCTGCCTAAAAATCACAGTAGACTACGAAACCAGCATCTCTCAAGCTTTCTCTGCATCTTGGCTTCTAACGGCCGAGCGGTTAATAATGATTGAACGATCGATGATTGCAACGTGATTAGTACCATCCATGATTTGCCTCTCATCAGAAGGAGGAAACGTGTGCTGATCGTTCTTCCCTTCGTCCGCGTCCCTCGAGTTGCGATCGTTGTGATTGATTTCATTACAAGTTCCATGTTACAGTGCATTTCTAGGAAAAAAAGGCCGATTCTGGCCAGAGTTTATCTGAGTATGGTGCCGAGTGAAAAAAAAATCATGTCGTTTGGAGAGTTCGTTGCCCCTTTTCTCTACCGAAAGCTTGCGGGGGGAGGGTTTCAAGGAAACTGTGATATGTATGTATGTGTGTGGGGGACAGGGATACTGTTCCTTCTGGTTCTGTGAACCAAGATATTAGGTTTCTTGGTTGTCCAGAAGGATCAGGCATGTGAAAGGCGTTCAGAGAAAGTTGGGAGTAGATTGATCGTCGTCCATCATCTTCGGGGCAACCCCTGAATTTTGGTTCACAGGGAATTATTGATGACGGCTACCCATTACCCGGTTTGCTAACTACCAAGTTCTATAATATCTCAAGACATTCAACATGGTATAAGCAAACTACTTACTCCCAATTCTCCGTTGATCTGGCCCGCGCCCGCTTTCCTTCTGTTCAACGACCGAATACAAAATTCCCACAATTGCCTTATCAGTAACGTTGCAGCTCACATTTTCCGGCACCTACCGTGTGATGTAACCTGGGTCACGCTTTGGTCTTGCCCACCCCCGACCAGGGTAGTATTGGGAAGTACAGGAACTTTTGGTGGGGTAAATCAATCTAAATCACCACAGACTCTGGGGTTTTATCTTTTTGACTTTCCTTGAAACCCCCCGTTGCGGCCCAGGCCGTCTGCTGTGATCTGCTTCGGTAGTTGTAGATAGATTACGATGCAGATTATCGGGAATCATTAACAGACTTTTGTTATCACATACAGATAGGAAAGTTTTTGATACCTTACCCTCTCTCTGATTGCTTTTTGGCCGTTCCAGTTCTGTGAGAAGGGAATTCTTACCTTCCGATACTGCCGAAGGAAAAGTTGCCCACGGGGTCAAATCTCCGATCCAAGTCATCCACAACATGACCTCGGCGCTTCCCAAAGGCGCTTCCCCGGACAAACCAGGCGACCAGGCACGTGGGCTAGCACTAGATGTTGTTCCCCAAGTTTTACCCCTGAGCTAGAAGGAAGAACAAGCACGTGGTGGGTCAATCTCGGGGCGAATCACCTTGCGGCAGTTGACATGGACCTTCCAGATTCAGACAGCTCATCCAGTAGCTCGTGGTTGGTACCTGGTGATCTCAGATCAAAATGTGGAGGTGGTAATCTTGAGCTCATTGGTTTTTTTCTGCTTGATAGCTCAGATAAGCCATCTAGATGGTGTTGAGTGAAGTTACATTTACTACAACCATGACCTTGGGGTTGACCTCCGCTACCATCACGGGAGGTAGATTCTGGACTCTCCAAGATATCGGGCATTTCTGAAATTGGCATCGGCGAATGGGTACAGATTCAGACATGGAATGGTGGCAACGTTGCTGGAACATGTTTTGTAGTTCAACTGAAGAATAGGAAAAAAAAAATGAGAGGCGTGACAGAAGCGTGTGTTGGAGAACAAGGTAGAGTGACCTCTGACAATTATAAGAACCCCCAAAGTCTCAGTTCATGAGGTTCTGCTAGGATCACAGCTACCGCAGTTGCCCCTCTCATCACTTGTGCCCTGGCATCACTCCTTTACCTCTGAAAATGGCACGCTTTTCTCTCAAGACCGCGGCACTGGCTGCCTTATCATTCTGTACTCTCCTTGTGCAGGCAACACCGGTTCCTCACAACGAGAACCATGTGGATGTCGACAAGCGGCAGACATCTGTTTACAAGAACATTGTTTACTTTACCAACTGGTTAGTCTCACAAAGCCTACCCCTTCTTTGAAATACCCCATTATTGACAATGATTCAGGGGCATCTACGGACGTGACTACCAGCCCGCCCAACTTCCAGCTTCAAAAATCACCCATGTCCTCTACTCCTTCGCCAACATCTGCCCCAGTGGCGAGGTGTACCTCTCAGATACCTACGCAGACCTAGACAAGCATTACGCAGGTGACTGTACGTAACCCTTTTACCACCCCCCCGCCCCCCCCCCCTCCCAAAAAAAACAAAACAAAAAAACAAAAAAACAACCACTAACATCAGACGTACGTAACAGCCTGGTCCGAAACAGGCACCAACGTCTACGGCTGCGTCAAGCAGCTCTTCCTCCTCAAGCGCCAGAACCGCCACCTCAAAGTCCTCCTCTCGATCGGCGGCTGGACCTACTCCTCCAACTTCGCCGCCGCGGCCTCCACCCCTGCCTCGCGGGCCCTCTTCGCCTCCACGGCAGTCAAGCTCCTCTCTGACCTCGGCTTCGACGGCCTAGACGTGGACTGGGAGTACCCGCAGAACCCGACCGAGGCGAACAACTTTGTCCTCCTCCTGCAGGCCGTCCGCTCCGCCCTGAACTCCTACTCGGCCCAGTACGCCGGCAACTACCACTTCCTGCTCACGATCGCCAGCCCGGCCGGTCCGTCGCACTACAACACCCTGCAGCTGCGGTCCCTTTCCGACACCATCGACTGGTTCAACCTCATGGCGTACGACTACGCCGGCTCCTGGGACAGCACCTCGGGCCACCAGGCCAACCTTTACTTCTCAAACTCGTCTTCGACCCCTTTTTCAACTGACAAGGCGGTAAGCGACTACGTATCCGCCGGTGTGCCCTCTTCCAAAATAGTCTTGGGGATGCCCATCTACGGCAGGGCGTTCGCCAACACAAACGGACTGGGCCAGAGCTTCTCCGGCGTCGGGGGAGGAAGCTGGGAGGCCGGGATATGGGACTACAAGGTCCTGCCCAAGCAGGGAGGCGGCAGCGTGATACTGTACGATTCCGTGGCGGGGGCTACGTACAGCTATGATCCCTCCTCCAAGGAGCTGATCAGCTTCGACACGGTCGAGATGATCCAGCGAAAGGTCAGCTATCTAAAGTCGAGGGGTCTGGGCGGGAGCATGTTCTGGGAGGCGTCCGGGGACAGGACCGACGGGGGAAGCTTGATCGGTGCGAGTTTCAGCGGGCTGGGAGGGATAGAGAGGAGCCCGAACCAGCTGAGCTTTCCCAACAGCCAGTATGCCAATATGAGGGCCGGGTTTGTTTGAGAGGAGACGAGGGAAGGGGGGTTCCAAGTATTGTATGTATGTATTTGATAAACTCGTTATAGTTTGTAACTAGAGTAGTAAACCCCAATAGGGGCTGCTTCTGAGACTCAACTCAGAAACGATTCAATGATGATGTAAGATTCTATCAAAAAAACGTACAAACAGCAGGATTAAGAAGTAGTTGAAAAGACAATATCCAGCCTGGTGAGATTAATGGTTCCATTTTATCATCTCTCCATCATCCATATCGAGCAAACAACTCAAACAAACACTCCCCAACGTCAGGACTCAACCGACCCGCCCATAACAAACAATGAAAAAAAGAACAATACCTTAACCCCAACACCCCCTTTTTCTCATCAGGTGGGAACAAACAACCCCCTTCATTGACCCAGCAACCACTTAATTAGCCTTCAAGTACTGCAGTGACGAGGCAGGATTACCATAAAATATTCACTAGTTCACAATAGGAACGCTGACTTTCTGATTCCCCTTTATCTAGATAGTTGAATACTGTCCAGTACATCACACCCCAGAAGTGATGAGAAAAGACGTCCCCAGTCAACTCATCCTTCAGCAAAAGAACATTACAAGATTAAAAAAATTTGGCTTCTTTAAACACTACAGTTAGGTATATCGATTGTTCTTTTCCAAAGAAAAAACTCCCACGAGTCATTACATCCTGTCTCATTCCGTTTCTGGACCCAAAAGCCCAACCATTCCTCCCACCTCTAAAATCTCATCGTCTTGCCCCCATTTTGATACAGAGTCTCCCTCTTCTCTACCTGCCTGCGCCCATGCCAATAGAGGGAGGAAAAAAAAAAAAAAAGAAAAAGAAAAACTCCAAAAACGCCACGCAGATGTAGCATTCGAATTTCTATATCGTTATCAAATCATGCAGAGTGTGCTGCCCAAGAAAATAAAATAAAACGCCCACCCAAAGAAACCAACTCCGTCTCGAATCAGTCTTTGAAAAGCTGATCAACAACCTGGGTAATCTTCTCGCACACATTGGTAAGAGTGGTCCGTATGCAGTAAAGCTGCTGCGAATCTAACCATAAAAGCTTCTCCACGTCCCTCCCCGTGCGCTCAATTATCCAGCCGGGATCTCCCCAAAACCTAATGAACTTCTCCTCCTCATCTGTCGAAGCGAGAGCTGACTGGGAATCCAAAATTTTGGCAAAGTCTGGCTTGATACCGTTGCTGTGGAAAAACATGTAATGGCTATCGTTCCACTTGAGCGTCAGGTTCCCCGTTTTCTCCAAATACGACGTGTCGGCATGGAAAGGTGTCGTATCGAATGGTCTGCGACGGTCTACAAACGAGTCCTTCTTGGTTTGGTGCTGCTTTGCCTTGGACTCTTGAATGGCCTTCATGACGGCCTTGTAATCCTCCATGGGATCCATCTGCTGCATGACGGCGCCCCTCCACTGGCCCCTGTTGGTTCGTCCGTGGGAGACGGGCATCTTCTTTACGTCGTAATATCCCTTCTTCACCCCAGCGCCGGGAACCATCCACTCAGTTGGCTCTTGGTACGTACCCTTCTTCCGGAGTCCCTCGAGCACAATCGCCGCGTGCAAGAAGGTTTCCTTGTCTCCCTCACCGGGGCCGCGTTGCGAGAGCATAGGGTAATAGTGCGAAAACCCGTTGTAATTATAATACGCAGCGAGAAGAATGGTGTCGGCATGGCGCCGCTTGTCAAACACCATGATGCCGCTTTCCGAAGTGGCTCTCGTGGTGAGCAGTGGCACATCGATGTCTCCCGCAATCTTGTAGAACAGTGGCGAAGATGTTGAAACCCAAAAGTCGGGCCAAGTGATCAAGCCGGTCGATGCATACGGTTCTGCGCCTGGGGCGAGGATAGGATCCGGGTTGAAGATCGGTAGGACATCGGCGTCAAAGTAGAGAACGTTCTGGTACGACGAAGCGATCATGGCAATGAACTTCCACTGGAACCATTCGAATTTCGATTTCGGAGAGAAGTTGAAGACCTGGTCTAGGCCGGCCCATACTTTGTCGAGATATACACAGGTCACGTCGTATTGCTTGAGGTGGCCGGCGCAAAGATTATCGATCCAGTCATCGGAGGAGTCGAGGATAACTTCGATCGGCAGCTTCGAGCCTGTTCGTCGGGTTGTCAAGATGACCGAGATGACCTGGCCAAAGTTTTTGCTGCCGGCCGACGTAACGATACCCGTCGTGTGTGGTTTGTAAGGGAGGTGGCGCGCGAAGGTGGGGAGTTGAGAAATGAACTCGTCGTGCAGGCTGCGCAACTCGTTGAACTCCCGGTCAGAGAGCTCGAGCATCTCTTCGCGCGGGAGATCAAAGTCGGCCCTCCAATTATGCCCATAGGCGTTATGTTTCAGCTCGGGAAGGGGAAGCTTCGGGCGCGTCTTTTCGAAGCGACTGAAGAACTCGATCCACCAGTCGCTTGGTTTGCCTTTGGGGCTCGGAGCCGGTCCAATTCCAGGACGCGGTGGTAATAGTTTGTCGAGAGTGCCGTAACGGGAAAAGAAGAAGACGAGGGTAAAAACGAAGGGAAGCAAGAGCAGGAGTAATATCCTCGCTCTGCCAGCGGGGAGGCCAGGTACCCTCAACATTGAAGCCTGAAATGTAAAACTGCTTCGTCGGTCTCGGCTATAGGCTCATGGCATTTTTTATTTTTTTTTAAAGAAAAAAAGAAAGTTGAGAGTGAGGGTTTGGAAAATGCGGGATGTTCTAACAAGGAGGATTTTGGAAGGTTCGGATGGGATGGCCCACGGCTCGCTCTCCCAGGTTGGTGGATTAGGGGCTTTTACGACCGCCAAGCCGAATTACCAAGAAATTCTCTGAAGTGTTGGTTGTCCATAATGCGACGTCACGGTCTGTAGTGGAAGGATTCCACGGCTGTCGAGTGTGGCTGCGTCGGCAAGGTGCATGAATGCGTCTTGGCAAGGTAAATCTCAACCTCGGCGGCCATTGTGGGAGGGCCCTTGTGGCAGAAAGGATGTCTGTAATAATAAGTTGAACAAGATGTTTGTTGATTCAATGCGTCCATCGTAGTATTCGCGGTACTCATGCAATCTATCGGACATCATTGGAGAGTTGGAGGGAGCATGGGGAGGCACACAGGGCGGGGTGTGGTACGGTTTGGCCCATTTGGTGGGGTTTGGAGCCATCAAATACACGTAAAAAAATTAAGGATGACCCTTTGACGCGTCGGCATTGTCACCTTGACATTGAGGGGCAGAATTTAGAACCAATAAATCCGTCTGAATTTTCTTGACCGCCCAAAACTCAACATGATTGGCCACAAACTAATGCGAGGGATCCACAGGTGATGTTGCTGCCTGTTGAGGAAACCAAACTCTTGAAACAAATAGTATGTATGTACATGTGATATTATTACTCACTAAACCTTATTCAGTCGCCCTTCATATCACCGAGGTCGGCCTCATCTCGCGCATACTCATCTCATCCACGCTCATGGCGTCAAATGACGACGCCATAAAGGAAGTTCCGTTACTAGACCTCGTGCCAACCTCGACAATAGGTGTAGCCAACTCCTGTGGCTCATCGAATTGCATCCCAGGCAGCTCATGAAGCACTATTGAAGCACCTATCTGAGCTACACCGGGTGTACCGGCCGCATCTGCGCGTTTCTCTTGCTGTCCGTATGTTGGAGGTGGTGTTCTGGTGAAAGGCAAAGGTCCGGCGGAGGGGGTCGGCGGCTTGCGGTTTGCAAGGGATAAGATGCGCTTTTCTTTCCAGTTCTTCCACAATCGGTTTCCCAACCACACCACCAGGATAAGCACCAAGAGTGCAGCAATGATGCCGCCGATGATCCCTATTATCTGACCAACCGACTTTCGTTCCCCTGCACCCGGCTTTCCACTGCCAATCGAACCATCCGTCGCAGTCGGACCTAACGATGATGTTGTTTCGTGAGGCAACAAGCCACCGGACCCGTCTGTGTCGCTGTCACTGTCATTGCCCGTACCTGAACGATTGGCACCGCTGATTGATACGCCTCCGGTTGCAGAAGACGTTGCAGACGAAGAGGCTTGTGACGCATGGCTGCCTTTGTCTGTAGACGAAGCCTTCGATCCTCCCTCGGCTGACGACGCGGATATCCCTTGGGGTCCCACCCCTGATGATGTTGGATTGGGCTGTCGATCGGCTGTTGATGTTGCTGCTGCTGCTGCCGCCCCGCCCCCGGCCGCCTTCGTTGTTGTTTTTTCTCCTTTATTCTCCGGTCCCGGTGCTGGTGCTAGTGCTGGTGTTGGCTCTGCATTCGGTGTCGTGGGAACTGAACGACGGACGCATCTTCTCCTCAACGGGCTCGGAACAGGTTGGAATGATTCGGAAACAAACACCCGCTCTCTCAATCCCTCCTCGCCTTCCCCGACCTGCACCGATGAATAAATCCCCATATTTGTTTCTGGCCTCCCCCTTCACCCGACACAGAGCTGATCCAGTAGACTCCTTCAATGCGACAATACTCCCTTCTAATAGGAATTTCAAACCGGTAAACGAGTGGTACGGCATATCATGCCAACAAAAGAATGACTGAGGTGAGACTTGAGAGGATTGGCGCCACCAGAATGAGTGATGGTGGGCCAAAGATGGTGGTTCGAGACAAACGAGGGAAACGGAAAACAAGAGAGAAGGAACGCACACGTTCAGACTCGGGGACGTGAGGACGCCACTGAAATAGGATCCATTCTTCTTACAGAAACAACACCAACACCATATCCACGGTTTACCAGATCGAGTTTTATTACACACACCCGAGCTAGCATGAATATCACAAGGGGAATCCACCGTGAGCACCACCAACAAAGCGGGAAACAAATCGGCTCAAATCCCGCACCACCTCACGAGGACCCGAATCTTTGCCAGATGATTTCCGCCGTGCAGGCTACCAAGCTTGTGCCTCTTTTCAGCAGCATCACGGCAGGAACTCTGCAGAGATATCTCATATACTTTTGGTCCTCCAATATGCGGTATGCAGGTTGCCCAAGATCACTCAGGGGAATACCAAATTACGGATGAGGCACGGAGGTGTCGTTGGTGGTTGGGTGTTTTTCCCCGGTCCGGGTTCAGGGTTGGTAGGTAGTATGGCGTAGCAAGCCCTTGTTCAACATTTGTGTAAGTCTTGGGCCGTGCAGCTTAATCCCAGAACAAAAAACGTACACTGAAGACTAATTTGTCCCAATTGGGCCTGATAAGAATGTGGCTAGATCTCGCTAATCTCACGTCGAACAAGAGTTGTGGTGTGATAACTGCAGGAAATTCGGGCCGCGCATATTCATTATTTGATTTAATCTTCAATGCTGTCATGGATCATGTTGTTTCACGGCAAAGCACCTACACAGGAGAACCTGGCTGCTTAATACTCAATTTCTTTTCTGTTAAAAACAATAATCGTAAACGACGTACCAGGAAGCCAGGATCGATGACAGACATGTTTTCTTTCTTTCCCTTTTTCATTTTCATTTTCATTTTAATGGTTTTTTTTTGGTTTTTTTTTAAAAAAAAAAAAAAAAATATAAACCTTTCTTAAACTAAGGTGCTTACAAAGTTTAGTTGATAGTAACCTAAGCTATAATCCACTATACACAACCATATTCGCCGGTAATCGCCCATACAGGTGGTCCCCGTTGGAGGGAAGTCGAAACACCAACAAGAGCCGACTTGATTGGGATGACTGCCTCGACTGCTGGGTCGGCCATGTTCCACAGACAGTTCGTGGATGACACGACTATATGAGCAAAATTCATGGCTTCTTCTATCGTCGAGCCTTTTCCCCTCAAGGTCCGTTAGGACTGTCTCAGTGGCAGGGGAAGCTCAAGACCTAAAGCTCTCCTGGAGATGAAGTTGTCACGACTTGACATGGAGGTGGGGGGCACGCAGGAAATGCCCCAGCCAATCATTCGCCCTGGGATGGAAAGACCCACAAGTCCCCTGTGTAACCAATCAGGAGAGACTCGAAAGACTCGAGCTTCGAGTGTCTCAAGTCACATAAGATGATAAGGACCGACAAACTCCAACACTCGATGATTGAGTCCATCAAGTTTGGTACACGATACCTATGTAGAAAAAATGTGTACTGCATGTAGTGGATAGTCTCACTATAAGTAGGGAAAGTGCTGGGCACTTTCCACCCACGAGGAATCTGATTCCTCACACAAGCAATCAAGTTCATTTGTCTAAAATCTACTTTCAGTAGCTCTTTGTCAGAGCAACCTGTTGTTGACAGTGAATCCCTTGTCTACGGAGCGTACTATAACCTTCGATTATCCGGTCTTTCCACTTCTGGCGTACTGCCTTACAGCATGTATTCATACCCGGTAGTACAGGCTGTAACAGAAGTGCATTCTCTAATGTATTCGTACAACCAGACATGGCTAGACCTTCAGATCCACGGTACTATAAGAGAAGAGCAGGCCAAGGGAACACGCGGTTTACCGGTCCTGCAACTTTTGCAGCAAACCTGATCATGACGCTCATCGTTGCCGGCGATTCTTTTGCTTTTTCATTGTACAAGAATGTCATTGTGGTTACGTTCTATGCTAGGTCGGCTAAATAGTGGTATTCTGCAGCGAGTTCGTCCTTGTCCTCGATGCTAACAGTAGACTATGGCTGCAAGGGTAACCTGCAACGCCCTTGGTTTGACGCCTTTGGCTTGACGCCTTTGGTTTGACGCTTTCCCGGTGTTGAGGTGATGTCCAGGGGATTGTTGGAGTGCTGTGCATGATTGTCCAAGAACGGAAGCTGTTCGCTGGTGGAACTGCCAGCCATCCCGGACTGGCCGTTTCTGTGGTGTTAGCATCTAGTTTGAGGCTGAAGGCGTGTCCGAGTCGCTTTATTAGATCTGGCTGTTCAGCCCAACCAATTTGACTAGTTTTGCAGTCTGGACTTGCCAAGAGCGGCCGGTCGTGAGAGCCTGAGATGAGAGGCGGTGACTGCTCAATTGTGCATTTTCGTTATGGGACCCACCTCCTACGTGATACGAAATGTGCTACTACACTCTTTGGACACTGGAATTTGATTCTCAAAAAGAAGAGCCAGTTGGTATTATCTAGGACTCTTAAGCATAACAGCATGTGTGTGCCTTCCTCTTGGGAGCTAGGACGGAAGTGGGTACATGCACAATGAATGGTGAGCTGAAATGCCTCTTGTGAGCTCTCTGCGGTAGCTGTTGCTTGGCAATGCGCGACGGAGGCGCAGCTTCCACGCTTACCACATCTCGCCCTTGGCATTCACCGCTTTGGGAAATTCAAGTTCAGGCCTCCACGGAAGTTTCCTATCTAAATACTGCGAACAGCAGAAGAATACAGGTACATTGAACATACAAAACTTTCCCAAATGGACCCTTTGAGTGTTGCTTCATCCATTGCCGGATTAGTCTCAGCGGCGGGGATGGTCAACAAAGCTCTCGGGCCATATATCGCAGCAGCACGCGACACGCCCAAAATTGCCTTTCAGGTGTATTCGGAGACGCAATCTGCCACCATTATCCTCGGCGCGTTACAAAACCTAACGACAAATCTCTCAACGATCAACCGCGAACGAGCAGCCCTTATCCAGTTAGACCAGGTGATTGCTGTGCTCACGGATGGCGTCCTTATCTTCTCTGACCTCGAAGCGTGTGTGGGGGATTTACCCCCGGCCGAACCTTCAATCATACCCTTAGCTCTGCGGTACCGATTGGGTTGGGCTAGAAAAGAAAGTGCCTTGAGTTCACTACTGGGCCGGCTTGAAGCCTTCAAGTCGTCAATGTCATTGATACTTAACATTCTCCAGAGCCATTCAAGCATTAAAGCTGAACAATGCCAACAAGAACTCACAAGCAATGTCGCCTTGCTATTAGAAAATAGTAAGAATGTGGCTCGCCGACTTGCTAACCTCGAGGATGTGTTTGATGCTCGGTCTATCATAACAAAGAGTAGGAGGCACAGTTATGCCCCAAGCATTAATTCCGTCCCTGCTGCCACAGAGGCCTTAGTTGATCATCAGGACTCGCCCTTTTCCAACTCGGTCAACAACGATAACTCGCCCAGCGCCATATTCAGTCCGATCAACAGTGCTTTTAGCGAGCAGTATACTTTACTCAGCAGTGCCAGGCCTCTCTCATCACAGTCGGCATTGCTTACTAGCTCTCTCCCAAGACCATTTGAATGTCACCTTGAACTGTCGCGGGTATATCGCCGGGCACGAAACCCTCGAAACACCATGGACTTTTCGTTCCGGAGCTCGATTGCGCGCACAAACACTTGGTCAGTTTTCTCTGGTTTGAGCTTGGGAGAGATATCGGTCTTATCCGTCGTTGCCCTTCCTATTTATCCCGATGACCTTCGGAACTCTCATCACTACGACTTTGGCGCTCCCATCGAGTCCGGAAATGTGGCCAGTACGACTTTGGCCGTCACAAGGAAACTAGTCCCGGACCTCTTGCCTTGCTCACATTCACTCTGGCGAAGCTGTGTCGAGCTAGAGTTGCTCCTTGCACAGATTCCGGAAATTGAGGAACTCATTCTCAAAGCGAGAAGCCGGTATCCTAGCGGCGGAGTCCCACTGTTTCACCCTTTCTTCCTCCTTAAATACCTATTCGTGGATGGGTATTCGTTTCTGGTACTTGTCAATATCCTTGCGCAAGATAAAGGCCACACCGCCCTCACCCAAGACCTGATAGACTACGACGCGACCATTTCCGCACTATCATATCCAATACTTGACAAAGCTATCGATATTGCTTCAGAGATACTCGGTCTCCAGCATATGTTTACTCTCAGGGACATCACCGGGGAATCTGGGATTATTGGGTTTCTTCAGGTGTGTTTTTTTCCTATTTTTTTAAAAAAAAATAAAAAATAAAACAATAAATCTTTGTTATAGCCTGTACTGAAACAGTCACACAGGTCTTTCGGGTCTTCCAAACCCTCTTACGGCTTCTCTTGGAAAGTGGCTACGTAGTCGCTGTTAATGAAGAGGTAGATCGGCAGATGGAGCCAATGGAAAGCAATTCAAACTTGGAGACTATCAGAGTTCTTGTGGAAGACTTCATTCAGGCGGAGATATCCTACATCAACGACCTGGCGGCGCTAAAGTCTCTTGGGGCCTATATCACAACATCAAAATACCTCAGTCCCTGGGAGTCGAAAGTTATGTTCGGGTCCGTTCGACAACTCATTGAGCTCCACTTGGACTTTTTACTGAAGGTGGAGAAAAATCTGCCAGTGGTCAAACAGCCCCAAATACAGAGTTGGGCAGGACCATTCGAGATGTGGTCCAAAAAGGCGAAGCTGTACTACGGCTCGATAATCCGTGCCGAAGCAGAAAACAAAGCCTTGCTCAGACGCCGAATGGCTACTCCTATCAAGGCGGAGATGAAGCGATGTCTCGAACTTTTGTCTGTGCCCTGGAGGAGACCAGAGGAATATGTTCGCTTCGTTAAGGTAAGACTCTCCATGCACATGTGACGTCTATCGACTGATGGATTATGAAATAGGATTTACAATTACACTCAAATACCGGCGCGTTAGGACTGGATATTTCCCAGGCTGTCTCCATAGTCAACCGTGCCGTGGATGCCATTGAGGGGTTGACGGAACGCCGCAATGATGCCAAGCCCCAGCGTCACCAACGGTTGGGATGGATGACAAGATCAAGAGCTGTCAAATAAGGACGGATGTCACCACTTGGGTGGCAGTTGGTGGAAACAAGCGGGCAGCTGAAAACGGGCTGAGCCGGAATATCTTTGTATTTTTCGGGGGTCTGTACCATATTCCCCTTTCTTGGGCACAGGCAAACCACCTTTTCTAATCAATGTACAATATAGCGACTTTAATAGCCATTATGATAATGTAATAATAATACAAGGAGAAATGTCTCATATCAGCCTCATAGGCGTGCCTTGGAACAATTATGCTTTCGCATGCTGAAAGCTAAAATTCTTCTCCTAGGGGCTCCCTATACTGAAAGTTCACGTTTATCCACAAATACTGTTCAAAGGCCGGGACTCCTGATAAAACGTCGGCTAACTGTGGGTACTTGTGGGGAAATATCTCTTCGCATCCGTTGACCAAAAGCTCAAGTTCGCGAGTATAATACAGACCACTTAGTCCGCCTAACTAAGCCATGTGTGCGAGATGTCGCATCTACTACAGGTGAGAGGGTTGCTAAGAGGGCATCA
Source organism: Cladorrhinum sp. PSN259 (assembly GCA_033725935.1). Classification (NCBI taxonomy): domain Eukaryota; kingdom Fungi; phylum Ascomycota; class Sordariomycetes; order Sordariales; family Podosporaceae; genus Cladorrhinum; species Cladorrhinum sp. PSN259. The sequence continues at coordinate 276,137 of MU867090.1, read as the reverse complement.
CCTGACGATACAGCGAATATTCACTCAACAGATTTCCCACTATCGGGAGGCTTGGGTTATATTAACCGACAATAATTGGACTGAGGTCGGGCTATTTAAGTCGTGCTTTAGGTACTGTAAATGGTGGCCGATGCTTTAGCATGCCTAAAGCTTTCATTCCCCAATAGGTGTAGATATCCAACATGGTCCACCCTCCCGTCTCTGAATGGAGCCATTTACAGACACTAAACCTCATTGGTATAAAGGTGTGAGACTCGGTATGATTTTAAACCCCCACATGGCATCATTCTGGATACTTGGCAGGATTTCGCCCCCGCACTTTTCTTTTGTTTTAAAAGAGCCTCAATCCTTTCCCTGTTGATAGTGGGGGATCGACACATGCACCATTCTCAGCCCCCGACAACAATGGCCAATGATATCAACAACAACACCCTTAAGGGGCACAAACTCCTCATGGTAATGCCATGGGAACAACCCGCCTCGTTTCTAGAAAAGCTGGCCGTCGAGTTCCCAGATCTCAAAGTGGCCACATACGTCCAGTCAGAATGGGATCAGGGGCATCCCCCATTTCCAGAAGAAGAGTGGAAGGATGTTACCCTCTTGTTGACCTTCACCGTCCTCCCCACGCCAGAACAGGCCCCCAACCTGCAGTTCGTCCAACTCATGAGCGCCGGAGCCAACCACGTCCTGGAAGCACCCATCTTTAAAGATACATGCGTCAAATTTTGCACAGCAAACGGTGTTCACGGGTAGGTGCTAATATCTCATCTCATATCCCCTTTCCAAACTCTCTTATTTACTGACACCCCTATCCCCTAGACCCCAAATTTCGGAATGGATAATAGGCACATACTTGGCCTTCCAGCACCGCTTCCCGCAATTTCAGACTCTCCAGGCCTCCCAAAAATGGGACCGCTCCTCCCTCCTCCAAATAGACGACTGCACTTCAAAAACTGTGGGAATCCTAGGCTACGGTGCCATCGGCCGTCAAACAGCCCGGCTCGCCACGGCGCTGGGGATGCGCGTCCACGCTTTCACTCTTCATCCCCGCCCCACGTCCGAGTCCCGCCGTGACACCTCCTCATGGTCACCTCCGAACCTCGGTGATCCCCTCGGAGAGTTCCCATCAGCTTGGTTTTCGGGCTCATCCACAGAGGACCTCTACACCTTCCTCTCATCAGGTCTAGACCTCCTCGTCATTTCAACCCCGCTTACACCAAACACGAAGCACCTACTCACGAAAAAGGAATTCGATATCCTGGCGCAACAAGGAAAAGGAAGATGCATCATATCAAACATTGCCAGAGGTCCAGTCATCAAGACGGACGATCTAGTCGCTGCGCTCAAGGAAGGAAAAATAAGAGGCGCAGCGCTGGACGTTACGGATCCGGAGCCCTTGCCGGTCGGCCACGAGCTCTGGTCGATGGAGGACGTGATTATCACTCCGCACGTGAGCGGCGCCTCCTCGCGGTACCACGAGCGAGTTTTGGCTATTCTGAGAGAAAATATGGCAAGGATTGCCGGTGTGGATGAAGAGGGGAGAAGGGAGCTTATAAATTTGGTTGATAAGGACAAGGGCTATTAAATGGACAAAATAAGATGAATTCATATTGTGTCGTGACAGGCTAATTGAGTTGGGACACGCGGCTCATTAATCAATTGAGAGAGAGACTGTGCGTGCCATCTCGTACCACTAATTAACTAACACTAACAAAAATCACCCCTGCTGTCTCTCTCTCTTTAGAGCCTGTTATCATCCCTCAAAAAAAGAAGCGGAAAAAAAAAAGTAGGGAAAAAAAAAGGGAAAACTCAAAATTAGCCAACAAGACGAATTGAATGTCAAGAATATTATGATGCAAAAGGAGTCAATTGATTACGCGGGGAAAATGGTGGAAATACAGTGGCGTTATGTGTCAGGTAGCACTGGCAGCATAGGATGCTACGGTACTTGCATGCAGTCTCAATTAATCCATAGGGCGCATTTGCGGGACTCGGGAGACCTGTCCAGAGTGCCAAGAGCGAGCCACGTGGAGATTGCGGACGCAATTTCACCGTACCTACACCTACATACCCTCTGTAAAATAATACCTTTTGTTTGCGACAGGCACTCAGCGCATCCAATGCGGCGCAATGGTAACAGCTTCCACTGATCCTCCAGAGACACAATGTCGCGCACATCGATTAATGCGCTCCCCGCGGAGCTTCTCGTCCTCGTGATAGACCATCTCGAATACTCGATCGATGTCTCGGCACTCGCGCGCACAAACCGGCGGCTGTACAACACGGCGAACCCCATCCTCTACAAGCGCGCCGCCCAGCGCAGCGACTCGTGGCCTTTGTCATGGGCTGCCCACACGGGCGTCGTGACGACTGTCGTCATGGCGCTCGACGCGGGACTCGACCCGAATTATAAGCTCTTTGACGAGATGCCGGCCATCGAGTGGGAAAAGAAGACGGCCGCGGCCAAGAGGGTAGTTGCTTCTGGCGGCCCTGCAGCCGGTGACGGGGAGGACTTTGTGTGGGAGTCTGACAACGAGTGTGACACGAATGTCGTCGAGTGCTTGTCAGGAGAGACTGAGGACAGCGACAATCCCACGACGATTAACACCAATGTTGATGATTTCTACGGCAGCGACATCTCCATGGATGACATGTCGGAAACAAATAGCGATGGCTCGGTGGCAGGCTCAGAGGACGAGCTCGGCCATGGAATGCGCCCCAGGCCCGTGTCGTTGGGGCCTGGGACCGTTGTTCGTCGCTATACTCCCATACATCTTGCCGTGAGAGGCGGCCACAGGGAGGTTGTTGAGGTTTTGCTCGATAGGGGCGCTTCCATCAGCGCGTGCTCAGAAAACTTCTGCAACTGCTCGCACCAGTATGGCTTGCTCAATGCGACCGAGCAGCCCGAGGATGACCATCACATCCCTCACTGGTCGCCCCTCCACATCGCCATCTGTCATTCTCGCACGGATATGGCCCGCCTGTTGTTGTCCCGTGGCGCGTCCACGGTTATGGACCTTTGGAACACTCACTGCGACAGTCGCCGCGGATTACATGGCGCAACGGCTCTCCACCATGCCGCTGCGATGGGGTTGACAGATCTCATTCGCCATTTGGTCCAACATAAGATTGAGCCCTCGGTGGATGTCCGAGATGACAAGAGTCTCACTCCCTTCTACCACGCTTATGCCAATTCCCGCTGGGACTCGAGTGTGCCTCTTCTCCTTGAGCTGGGGGCCAACATTGACATTGACATCAAGCTGTTCATTCCCTATACGACCATCACACCCCTGGGTGAGGCGTGCCGTCTGGGCAATTTTGACGAGGCGGACCGGTTGATCGATCTTGGCGCAGATGTTACGCGCGGATTTATCCTCACCACCAACGGGGGAGGACTCACTCCCCTTCACATGTGCGCCATGCCTTCTGCGAGGACTGCAGTCATCCGCACTCTCGGATCTTGCGAGGACGAGGCTGCATTCCCTCGCATGAGAACCATCATGAAGCTGGTATCCAAAGGCGCGCGGCTCGACGCAAGAGATTGTTACGGGGACACTGCTCTCATCGCGGCGGCCCAACATTGCAATGTTGCCGCCATCAAGGCGCTTCTTCGCGCCGGCGCAGACATTCACGAACGCAACTCTGTCGGCCGAACTCCCCTTATGCAGGCCATAATGGGGCCGTCAAACTTGGCACTCGCCCCGCCACATGTAGACTACGATGCAATGGCCCAAACACTGCGGGAGCTGCTGAATGCTGGTGCGAACATTGACGAGACTGATCACGAAGGTAATACGGTGCTTCATCTTCCGTTCAGGCGGCCTAAATCCTATTCGTTCCTCCAGCTCTTCACCCTGCGCTTCTTCCTGAACCTCCCTGGCATCGAAAAACTGTTCCACGTCAGAGATAACAGACGGTGTACTCCATTCCTCCATGCCTTCATGGTCGGCAATCTTGTGGCATGTGATACCCTCATGCGCAAGGGTTGTCTTAGCGGCGGGCCGGACCATGACATGCTCATCGCCATGTTCGAGTTCGCCGTCAAGGAGAAGGAGCCGATGCAGGATGCTCTTTTGGAAGTTGCTCTCGACGTCGATATCGACAGATATCTCACCACGGACCCCGCGCCTTTTATGAGCATGTTCAACTACGAGAGGGATCATGCCGTTCGTGCGCTCAAGATTATATCCCGCCGTGGGCTCCCCAACTTTAGTCTTGTCGATTACTCTCGCATCCTGGGCCACGCAATTCGCATGATGGAACTGTGCGTCGCCTACCGTTTGGTCGACGCAGGGGCTGATGTAAACGCCCCCGACGATCTGGGAGCTTCCCCCGTTGCAACATTCGTTCAGCATGTCGTCAAGAGATCACCCGCTCTGACAATGCCGCTGGCGGAGCAGCTACTCCGGGCTTTCCTCAACCGGGACGCAAACTTCCACCTGCCAATGGGTCGCGGCTCCAACGAGAGGATTCTCCACCGGCTCATTGCCCTGGAAGCTCAGGAGGCTCTTTCCCTCATCCTCAGGAGGCACCCGCTTGCAGGTGATCCTCGGGCGAAAAGCGGATTTTACCTCCACGGCGCCCTCGCTCTGGATTCGTCGCAGCGGTTGGCAAACGAGAAGATCATTGACATGATCATGGCCGCAGGGCCAGATCTCGGTGAGATCAATGAGGATGGCGATACTCCCCTGTCTGTGCTCTTGCGTAGCCTGTGTCGGGAGCGCCGTTGGACGTGGAGGTATCACCGCTTCATCAAGGCACTGGCTGCGCCTTCGGTGGATATCAATCGGCGCAACCTGGACGGCATGTCGATTGCCGATTATCTCGGCGAGCTCATGTGCCAATCGGGCGGGCTCGGCCAAACAACGTTTCTGAGCCGCCGGGTGCGCATCGTGGAACTTGGGGGAGGAGTGAAGGGCCTCAAGTTCCTTCCCCGACCGCACAAACGAATGAGACCTCCAACCACGATTCGGCACCTGGAACTCTGAGCAGGTTCAAGCAACAGAACGCGCATTCCGTGGACACAGCCATGAACCATCAAATGACCGGTGGTCGGGTTGAGGGCCATTTTCCCTCCTCGTAGTCAACCCAAGCATCGGCAATAGGCTGACCCCAAGAAGGCGCATTTTCGGAGGACAACATCAATCCCTGGCAGCCATGCGAAACCCAAATGACGACTTTCCCGCCATCGGTGCATCGTCAACATTCGAGCGCCGTCCGCAAACCAATCGCGTCTCCCGTCGCTCACAATCCCACAGCCAGCGATCCGAGATAGATTATACCCCTCAGAGCAACAGCGTCGACATGATGGAGCAAGGGTTCGCGCAACTGCGTCATCCGGGAATGCAGCAGCCGTCGGGGAAGGAAAAACAGACACAGCAACAACCCGAGGATCGTCGTAGTACGGTCGTCTTGGAACCACTCAAGAGGATGTATGGCTTCACCCCATCTACATTCAGGCGCGCTGCTCTTCGGTTTCCCCCGTTTCAAGAACTAACAAGCAACCCAAAAAACACAGGTGGCAAGCAACACTCGCCGCCGTTTTATTTGCTATCAGAATCGCGACGGGCCAAAATACTGCCGTGGCCAACTGCGTAATGTTTTGGGCGTCGGTGCTGGGACTCTTGTTAGCGGTAGCGGGCATCTTTGGATATCCCACTCTGCCTCTTTTGAGGCGAATTGGTGGGAGAGGAAACAGCAGTGACCGTGTGACTCCCACGTTTGGGAACGGAGGAGGAGGCTTATTTGGGGGCGGGATGTGGGAAGGGCACACGACTGTCAATAATTTTTATTATTGTACTTTTGCTAGAGATGGAACAGAGAGTCCTACTGGTGCTGTTGCTGGAGGGAGGTATAGGGCTATGTTGAGGAATGATGACAATAGGGATGTTGGAAGGAATGGAGATGGTGATGGGGGTGATGGTGGTTTTATTAGGGTTGATGTGGAAGAGGATGACTTGGGTGAGGTTGTTTGGTGAGGAGGGGGGTGGATATTGGAAACATTTTCTCTTTCCTTTTGTTTTTGGCCCTTTCTTTTTTTACCCTTGTTTTTTTTTTTTGTTATATATCCATAGGCTAGCAATAGTTTTCTCAAAAGGACTCCTTTTCTTTTATTATTTTTATTTAGATAGTATCAAGTCAGATGAAATTTAATTCTGCCTCGCGTAACCTAACCTGAACACCACTTCCACTCCTGTTCTCTATGGTGTGGTGGAATCTCAAGGGCGCATCGTCAGGTTCCTCGGCATTTTCAATTCGGTCGTACTTTTGCAGCAGCCTGACAACCACGTATGAGGCTTTCGTCCGGGCAAATTGTTCTGTTCACCGTCAGTTACAGCTCCCCAACCAAGGACAGTTCCCGCAGAACTTACGACCTAGACATTGTCTCACACCGCCACCGAACGGAATAAACTCAAACCCAAACTTCCTACCACCGTCCTCTTCCCACCTCTCGGGCTTGAAGTCCTCAAAATCCCACCCCCACAAATCTTCTCTCCTGGTCATTGCATACGTCGGAATCAACACTTGTTGTCCTCGTGGAACGAACACGGGGTCCTCGCCCGTCTCTCCGCCTCCCCGAGGAAGCACCGTATCACGAATTGCTACTCGCTCATTCAGTGGAATCACGGGAGCCATGCGGAGCGTCTCGTTGATGACCGAGGTCATGTAGTGGAGATTGTCCCTCAGGGCCTTGTACTCGATGCTGTCGGCCGACTCTCCAAACTCGGCCAGCACCTCGGCCCGCAATTTGTTAAACACCCTCGGATGTCTCGCTAGGAAGTAAAAGATCCAGCCAATCAGCGACGCAGTTGTATCCCTGCCCGCCGTCAGGATATTCAGCGTCTGGCTCCTCAGCTCGATCGGATCCTGCGTCACCTTGGCCAGCTCGTCCAGCAAGATGTACCGCGAGCTCGAGTCCTGTCCGGTATCCTCGCGGATCCCGTCAAGGTACTCGTCTCCCCTCTTCAGTCTCAGCTGCACGAACCACTCAGCATACGCATGCACCGCCGCGCAATGCTTATTGAACTGCTTGGTGGGCAACAGCCACCGATACTTCCACAGCGCCCCGCGAGTCTCGACCCATGCCTTGCCGGCGTCCATGTGCGTCCCGATGTTGGCTCGGTCAGGGGGGGCCAAGCCCGGCAAGGTCGGCAAAACAATTCGAGACGAGGGATTCTGCGAATGCACCGAGTATCCATAGATCAACTCGGTCGTGATATCCAGGGTCATGTTGTAAAACAGCGGCTGCAGGTCCAGCGCAGACGTCCAGCCCTTCTCGTCGGTTGACAGGGAATTACGATTGATGGCATCAAACAACTGCTTCACGTGCCTCTCGATGAGATCCAGATCATTGATCTGGTCCCTGGTAAACTGCGGTCTAACCAGCGCGCGCGAGTGCTTCCATTTTTCCCCGCGGGAGGTAAACACGCCGTCTCCGAACAGGGGCCTCCAGGAGTCGTTGCGCGCTTCTCCCACGTCCCAGTCGGAGGACTTGGTGGCGAGCATGGCCTGCACGTTGGCCGGATCTCGGGTGACAATGAGCTCGTAGTCCGCTATCGGCACGATGACGGTGTGCACATCACGCCCCATTTCCGAGTCGATGGCCTCGACGACGTATTGAGGTCCCTCGTCGTCGTTGGTGGCTTTGATGGACTCGATGAGGCGGCCGAAGCCGAGGAAGCCCTTGGAGGGCATTCGGGGTGCGGGGGAACATTTTAGTTCAGCTGCCTTTAGGGCGTGCTCTTTGGCGAGGAGACGTTTCGAGCGGGCCGAGAGAAGTAGGTTCAGGAAGAGCAAGGTGATGCCGCAGAAGAGGAGGAGAATAATGATCGTGGCCATAATGGCAAGAAACTCAACACGACATGCATGCATGTGTGTGTGTGTGATGGGGCAATGGGAACCTGTCCCTCTGATTTTCATCCGTGTCAATGTTGATGGACAGTTACCCCCTCAAGGGCGTCTGCTCAGAGATGGGAGTCGTGTCATTCACTAAAAATTGAGCGGAGTCTGGCTGGCAAACGCCGAATGACGTCTACAACACTAATAAGTCTTGGTTTGGCGTTCTTTGTCAAGTCATTCTCAAATTGGCTGCGCTGGTGTGAGTCTGGCGTGTTGGGTCCAGTGAGGTTACTAGTGACTTTCACCGAAACTGTTACCAAGGGACGGTAGAGGCTGTCCTGCCTTTAAAATGTTGCTGAGTTTCCGGATGCTATGGCTCAGCAAGCTGACTGTTCAGTCTATCTCATTGTTACGGTTACCGACAAGACAACTACAAAATCTCAATGCGTGTTTGGTTTTCCTTCCCTGGATTAGCTCTTCGGACTCTGTAGACATTCATGTTCTGCAACATGAAAGTGCGCGGCTTGTCCAATGAGCCCCGAACTCTGCCTACACGAGTCATTGGTTGTTAGATAGCAAGAACCGTCGACAAGGACTCGGACATCCACTGCCATTCCAATCTGTGTGTCATCGATTCTCTTTGTCTAGCCGAGTTTCTTTCTCTCAACCCCATCATCTCCATCATGACCCAAAAAAAAAGAAAAAGAAAAAAAAAGGTTACGGATACTAAATAATAATTGGAACAACCTTTATTAATTGCTGACCCGGGGTGGATAGCATATTCCTCAAATAGTTGAAAATTATTTGAGATTAGAGCGGAAGTTGGCTGGGTATTTGAATATAATTAATTTCATTCGGTTTGCTATCAACAAAATTGGCTGTGTTGTTCATTGGTCTGCACTGGAGAAGATGTACTGTATTTGGTTCGATTCCACATAGCGCTAGTACAATGTTGTAGCTGTACGCTTTCTCTGTTCATGCTTGAAGTGGTGGTGTGGGTGTTTTGGTGTCCGTATTTTTTTGGTCATGATGGAGCCTCTGGTCAGATACAACTCGGGCCACTTTTGTACGGCCTTGCAACTCTGGAGTTGTCAGTTGTTTTGAGCCTGTTCTTGCACTTACTGACGGACGGTGCTTCCAAGCTATCGACGGACCGGCTCCGGAGCTCCGGTAGGAGGGCTCCCCTTGACCCAATCTTCTCGCAAAGCATGCAAGCGTCTGACCAAGAAGCTCCAGCCTCTCTTCCCGACTTCTCTCCTCTTCATTATTCTCAAATTATCGGGCTGTTTTGGGCTTGCTTCTCAACTTTGCACTTTATATCTGTAGACCCCCTGACAACCACTCCGGACTTGCAAGTCCACCACCAGTAACAACCATGGTGTCCAAGTCCGCTCTGCTTTCAGTATTGACGCTCCTCGCCACAAAGGTGCTATCGGCCCCGACCTCGGCGCCGGAAGTCCCCCCTCGTTACAACGGCGAGGCCCAAAAGCTTGCCGATCCCACCTACGGCCCCATCCCGGGCGAGTCGGATCTCTACAACTACTACTGGGGAACCGACCGGCCGTTTCCCGGCAACATCTCGGACCCGATCTTCCCAACCCGACATGGACCCCCCGGTCCCGACGACTGGACGTGGCAGAACCTGCTCTCGGCCGAGTGGCTGATCTTTGAGTTTTACCAGCAAGGCATCGAGGCTTTCACGCCAGAAGACTTTGCCAGGGCGGGGATGCCAAACACGACCTACCGCCGGCTGATGGAGATCCGCAACAACGAGGCCGGCCACCTGCGCATCTTCCAGAACCAAATCTCCCCGACGTCCATCAAGCCCGGCCGGTGCCGGTACAAGTTCCCATTCACCGAGCCCGTCGGCTACCTAGCGCTCATGACGGTGCTCGAGATCTCCAGCATGGCTTTCCTGACGGGCTTGGTGCAGCAGCCGACGATTTCCATGGGGAAGGGCGCGATGCTGGCCATCGCCGAGGTCGAGACGCGGCACGAAGCGTGGGCGCTGATAGACATTTGGAAGGCGGACCCCTTCGGCGGTCCCTCAGACACCGTCTTTCCCTACGCTAACGAGGTCCTGGACAGCACGAACGCGTTTATCGTTCCGGGGAGCTGTCCCCCCGAGAACCCGGAGTTTCCGCACCCGCGTCAGCGATTACCGGCTCTGAGCGCGGGGGTGGACACAAACAGCCTGACGCCCGGGTCTAATATTAGTCTGCATTTCCCGGGGGATGTCAGCAACCAGCCGAGGTTTGATTCGCACAGGCAGTACTATGCTGTTTTCTTCCACGGGGTGCTGAATGTTAGCGTGCCTATTGACACGCGCGGGCACTATCCCGGCAGCGGCAAGGATATTTGGGTCACGATACCGGCGAGCTTTGAGACTAAAGGGGTAATTGTGGCTTGCATTGCCGACGAGGTTGGCGCGCCCAGAAAGGAGAGCGTGGTTGCGGGGCCGGCTGTTATTCTGGAGCAGCCGGAGAAGTTGGCTGTTGCTTTGCTTAAGGGGGGGGAGTAAGTGAGGGCACTGAAAGTTGATTGGAGACTTGTTGTGGAAGGTGTGGTGTTTAGGTGGGGTGGGGGAGGCGTCGGAACTTGGGATAGATGAAAGATGGATACCCTGGTGGATTAGGACCTGTTGAAGTGGATTTTTCTTTTTCTGGAAAGGAAAAAAGGGAAAAGGGTCCAGACTGGGCTATACCTGGGATGGTTAGTATCTAGATAAGAAAAGTCTGGGGTCTCTGTAGAAGGTTTGTATTTATATTGTGGAAAAAAAAATATAAAAAAAAAATAGATGTAATTGGATTTTTGGTCATTTCTTGAGTGACATGGATATGTACGAAACAAGACCGTTGCATTCCCTCACTCATGCTTCGAAAGGAAGGTTAGGACTGAACCTGTGTATCTTCGCTTGGCGTGCCCTGCTTGAACCCGTAAATGACCCGTTACCCAGACTAAATTGTTAGCGAGATTCCCATCCAAACTTGGCAACTCATCGCTTTTCTTTCCAACACATCCAAATGGCCGACGACAAAAACGCCTTTTTGGCATACCACGAACCAGACAGTAGGCATATTCCATCTTGTCTTTTTTGAGGACAGAAAAATTGACAATTTCCAACTTTTGTAGTCGTCAGCATCCTGACCCTCATCTCATTCTTCCTCTTTCTCGCCATCGCCGAATGGGTTGCCGACAAGGTCTTGCGCGCCGGCCTCATTGGCCAAATCATTGTGGGCCTAATCTACGGCATCCCCGTTGCAAATATACTGGCCCTTGACTGGCAAGAGACCTTCCTGGCGTTGGGCTATGTCGGGCTCATCCTCATCATCTTTGAAGGTGGCCTCACGATTCGCCTCGACCTCCTCCTCAGGAACTTTATGTTGAGCGTTGTCGCAGCTCTTCTTGGCGTTCTGACTCCCATCGCTCTCTCGTTTGGCTTGCTATATGCAGGGTTCGGACACACCCCACTGGAAGCCTTCATCATCGGTACCGCGCTCTGCTCGACCTCGCTCGGGACGACGTTTGTCGTCATCAACAGTGCGTCATCACAAGGCCAGGACTACTCCCAGACCCGAATTGGGACGGTCCTCATCAGCGCCGCCGTGCTTGATGATGTTTGCGGCTTGGTCCTGGTGAGCGTGATCCACCAGCTCCGGGGAATCGCTGATGGTGAAAGCTTGGGATGGATCATAGGGCGGCCCATTCTCGCGAGTGGGCTGCTCGCCATACTAACACCCTTCGTCGCCAAGGTCCTTGCTATCCCATTATTTCGGAGAATGGTTGAGCCGCGACTAAAGAGCGCTGCCCACCATCGAAGAATAAACTTGGCCATCATGATTGGCTTTCTTTCGGCATTCCTCGCGATTGCTGCATACGCTGGGGCGTCGGTATTATTCGGGGCTTTCTTGGCGGGCGCATTCGTGAGTTCATTGCGGAAACCCAATGCGGCTGCCCGTGAGGAGAACTCTGCATTCACAGACACCTTCAACAGTTACCTGGGCGGTGCACAAAAGTACATTCTTCAGCCACTGTTCTTCGCGAGCGTTGGTTTCGCCATTCCGTTCATCGACCTGTGGACCGGAGAGGTGATATGGAAGGGGATCGTCTTTACCCTGCTGATGGCTTTTGGCAAGGTCATTGTTGGCGCCGTCGTTCCGGTTTGGGATCTCATTTCCGTCAAGCGACGCCGACTAGACGGATCCCAGGCCGCGAAGAAGTCAGTCTTGTTGTCGAGCTGGGCTCCAGCCACTCTTCTTGGCACAGCTATGGTTGCGCGGGGGGAGATCGGTCTGCTCATCATTCAGATTGGCCTGAACGAGACGCCGTTCCTCTCCAAGAAAGCGTTTGTCATTGGGGTTTGGGCTATTATTCTCAACACCGTCATTGGTCCCGTTTCTGTTGGCTTTCTTCTCAAGAAGATCGGGCCGCAGATTCTCACCGACAAGCGATGGGGTGTCCAGGTCAAGCGCCAAAATACCGATCCCGAAGTGACACAGGAAAATGCGGAACATCACCAACACAATGGGTCTTAGCACGATCAATATTTACTGGTGTCTGACTACATAGGTTTTATCCTTCACATCGAACTCCCCAAATATGTCGCGCCCGACAGTGGGAGATGAAACCAACATGGCACTCCGGTGCATTAGCTTCTCGCCCGATCCGACAACACATCTTGAACTAAAGAAAGTGAAAGAAAAATAACCAACAGGTGCGAGTGATGAGGGAAAAAGTCACTCAAAGAGAATACTCGCATCGCATATCCAAGAAGGAGCAAGCATAAAAGCAGACATGGAAGGCTAATTGAGAGCCAAAAATGGTGCATCAAAGATGTCCTTGGGAGAGAGCTGGGACAGATTGACCAGAAGGGGCAAACCTGGAAGAGGACAAGAATATAAATTAAACCACCCTGCTGGGTCTCGCCACTAGATCAAAATAGAAACACAATGCTCTTAGCAACGGCAAATAATATTAAAGTAGGATTCGCTCCAAAGTAGGTGTCCAATGGGATGGGGCGCCCTCCCAGGACAGACTCGGCTCGTCTCTCCGGCTGAAAGGGAATATTCACCTCGGAAGCGGACCGAGTTTACTACCACAGCGAAACCGAAAAAAATGTGGCGGTAACACTCGATCTAGATGCTTGTCATGTTCCGGCGAGTCTCATGGTGCATACCATTTTTGGCTCGCATCCACGGAGATTAATATCGACGTGCATCGATGCACACGTGCAATCGAGCCTGTAGATCGTGACTGATGTGCTCCCCAAAAGCCTTAAAGCCGGTGTTTTCCAGTGCCGTCATGTTGACTGAACAGCAGCCGCTCAGGTAAAGGAGGGAGTGTTTTATTTTTATTTTTTATTTCTCATCTTTTTCGTTTCTTTTTTCCACTTCCCAACTTGATCGCAACATGTGGTGGCATCTCCTGCTTGCCCTCCTGGGGTTCTCCTGCGTCCAGGCGGGAACAACGGTCATCCTCGAAAATGCCAAAGAAATCCCGTCCGGATGGGAAGTTCAGAGAAACGCCACGTCCTCTGACAAAATCACCCTGTATTTGTCGCTCAGAGATGTTGGACTGGGAGAGCTCAAGTCAAGGCTCAACCAGCGACAGGACCCCAGCAATTCTCAGTTTGGCCGCCACATGACGCGAGATCAAGTGCACAACTACCTCCAACCGAAACAACAAACCTCCAAGGCAGTAACAACCTGGCTCAAATCCAACGGAATCCAAAACTTCAAAACACAAGGCGGTCTCATCAGCTTCGAGGCATCCGCAAAGACAGTCAAAGATCTTTTCAGTGCAGACCTCAAATATTACTCTTATTCCGACCCGTCTTCAAACACCAAGAACGCTCCAATCCTGCGCTCTCGATCTTATAGCATACCCTCCCCGCTCCGGAATTACATTGACTTCATCCACCCGCTCACAAATTTCATGCCTCCCCCTAGACCTCGGCATCCCACACCAAAGCCCAAACCCAAACCCAAACCAAACCCCACCATTCCCTGGCACTGGCCCTGGCCTCCCAAACAAAGTCCGCCAACTCCAAGCATCGTTCCCTCCCAGGGTGGTGGGGGCTCACCAGACGGCCAAGGAGAAAACGAAGAGTACGAACCCAACCTCCCCTGCCTCCTAACCACAACCCCATCCTGCATCCGCCAACTCTACAACATCACCTACACACCTCCCACAACCTCCCCATCTCCAGTGCGCTTCGTAGTCGCAGGGTTCCTGGACCAATTCATCCACAATTCCGACGTCTCGTCCTTTTTGTCGCAATACACGGGCAACCCAGCCATCGACCTGGCCTCGATTCCCTCCTCTTTTACTCTGACCCTCTTGAACGCCGCCACGAACCCTCAGTCCCCTCCTTCCTCTGCAGGAATCGAAGCTTCTCTCGACATGCAATACGCCCTGGCCCTCGGGTACCCCACAAACGTTTCATACATACTGACGGGCGGTCGCGCGACCAAACTCTCCCCGGCCGGCGAACCCATACCCGAGGGCGACAACGAGCCTTACTTTGAGTTTCTGAACTACCTCTTATCCCTCGGGGACGACGAGATCCCTCACGTGCTGAGCATAAGCTACGCGGACGACGAACTTTCCGTGCCGGAAGCTTACGCGCGCAAGGTGTGCGATTTATTTGCCGCGTTGACTGCGCGCGGGACAACAATATTGGTTGCGTCGGGGGATGGCGGCGCGGCCGGTACCGGACACACAACGTGTGAGACTAAGGACGGCAGAGGAGGGAATAAAAAGGGATTCGTACCGACTTTCCCTGCTTCCTGCCCTTATGTGACGGCGATAGGGGCGGTAGATAACGTCGCTCCCCCCGTCAAGGCGGAATCGTTGAGCGCGGGCGGGTTTAGTAATTTCTTTTTGAGGGACGGAGGAGACGATGGAGCGGCGGCGGCGTGGCAGGAGGACGCCGTGCGACAATACGTGGCAACTCAAGTTTCAAAAGAAAAATTTGGATTATTCAACGAAAAGGGAAGGGCGATTCCGGATATCTCGGCCATCGGGTCAAACTTTCAGATCATCATGGGAGGCGAAATGACCGAGGTGATGGGCACGAGCGCTTCGACTCCGGTCGTGGCTGCCATGATTGCGCTGGTGAATGATAAGCGGATGCGGGAAGGAAAGAAGCCGGTGGGGTGGTTGAATCCCCTGCTGTACAGTCAAAAAGTGAGAGAGACGCTCAGGGATGTCAAGGAAGGGGAGAGCTACGGGTGCAATTTCGGGGACGGGACCAAGGTGAATGGGTGGGCGGCGGGGGACGGGTGGGACGCGGCGACGGGGTTGGGCACCGTGGATGATTTTTGGGAGTTTATGCAGGCTCTTTTGTAATTTTTTTCTGTTCATTTTCATTTTCTTTTGAAAGTTATCAGTTAATACAAAGGTACTAGGGAGACAAGCTGATACACCCCGCCGAGCTGTCCTCTTGGAATATCCCACCAAAGATTATCCCCTCGTCGATGCCGTCTGGCTGGTCGCCGTTTTTGGTGATATCCCCCACGCCGTTGACGGGTTTTTTGAGGACGCCAAAGTGGAACTGACCCTGTCCGCTCACGTCGTTTGGCAGGACGCCGGTCACTGCTTTCAGCGGTGCGTTGCCGGCCGAGAAGAAGACTTGTGTTGTCCTGTTTGTATGTTCTTGTCAGTACTAGTCCATCATTATAGGTATTATGTAGAACGTACAAAGCATCAAAATCCAACGTCACCGCAAAGTTGTGAAACACCCCCGAAGCGAACGGCGCGCTAAACAGTACTTGATTCTGATTGACGTTTCCAAACAGCTGGAGGGTATCCGCCGGGTTTCTACCAGCATTCCCTTGCGAAGGCACGGACCCGAGGATCGTGCCCGTCTTCAAGACAAATTGGTTCGTGCTGAAGTCGTTGCTCTCGAGAAAGACGAGCTGATACTCGTGAGAAAGATTGAGGGGCCTCTGCGCATCCTTCATGACACTAAAGTGCAGCGTCTTGACGCCTGTCGTGCTCGGGTCCGTGCCCGAGTTGCTGGCGGGGAGGAGCTCGGCCCGTCGGAAACCGGTCTGGCCGTTGAAGATGGACGCGTCGCTGATTGTTACTTCGACGGGAGATGTATTCACGTCGAACTATTGCGGGTGATGTGTCAGCAAATTGATGTATGAGGGCCACTACAGATGGAGAGGAGCAAATAACATACCAAAGAACCTGCAGTGACGGCTGGCAGACGCAACAGCTGGCTGAACTTGAGACCCGCACCTAGCACATTCGCGTTGCTGAAAATTTGGTTCGATGCATCGAAGCCGGCCAAGCCAAGGTTTGCGGGCACACGGCCGTCGAATTGGAGGGCACAATCCTGAGCAGATACCACAGGTACTACTACCGCGCCGAGACTTGCAATGGTAACGGGGAGGAGAAGGGAGCGCATGATGATGAGGCCTAACAAAAATACTTTGATGTATAACCGAAAAATAAGAATAAAATAAGAAGAGAAAGATAAAGAATAGCAAATCAGATTGTAATCAAGGGGAACAATTTTGGGTCCTTTATATATATATATATACGGGACGAAATGGGTGCTTTTTCGGGTCCTTTGTGCCGGGCGATCGTCTCATCTTCCCACACATCCCAGCCAGCATTTTGCACACAATGAGTTTTTTGAAATAACATTGACGATGATGGAGCAAATTGTCGCTTGGGCACAATATCTGATACTTTGGTTGAAAGAGATGGAACGCTGTTTCCCGAGCCGATTGTGGGGTTGATGGTGATCAAACGCGGTTCGCCAAGATGGTGATGCAGTAGTCAAGCATTGAGATTGAGAGATCCGAGATCCTCATGCTGGGGATGGTTCCAGCCAGGGGTCTTTGGAATTTTTTAATTAATGACAAAAGAAAACTCACATAATGGATGTGTTCAAATATTCTTACGAGGACAAAATTCGCTTCTAACAACTGCAAAGACGAAGAAGAATGGTATTAGATTAAGGAGTGCTAACTAATAAGGCAACCAAAAGACAAGGAGGGTATATCCAAACGCGAGTAGGTGCTATGTTCTAAATTAAAATAAAAATCATCAAAGGGTCGTGCGTGTCATATCATCATCTCCTTTCATTCCATCACCACAAGAAAGGCAACGCAATGAATCCAAAAGCGAGACCATTCAATCCGGGTCGCCCAGCACCTGCCGTGACGATGGACCTCGTGGCGGTTGTGTTGGTAATCTGAGAGATAATGTTAGCTAACTGCCGTGAAGGTGTTGTGAAAAAAAAAAAAAACTTACCGGTCCGAACGTGGTGGAGGAAATTGGAGGTTTGGTGATGGTGGTGTCGGTTGCGGTGCTGTCTGGAGGCTGCGTAAAGGTCGAATCTGAGGAGCAGCCACCAATCGGCACCGTCTTTGTCACCTCAACAGTCGCAAAGAAAGTCGTTGTTGCCCAGGAGGTGACTGTAGCCTGAGTTCCACAACCTGTCGCGGAGGACCCAGAGGCAGTGGTGGTGGTCTTTGTGTTGGTGGTTGTGTCGGTGCCGGTGGCAGTACTGGAAGAATCAGTTGCAGTGGATGTCTGGGTGGTGGTCGACGAGGACCTGGTCGTCACTCCATTTGAAACACCGCATTCTTCGAGAGATTGGCCCTGTCAATACTGTTAGACAATTGCAAAGTGTCAAGCTATCCACGGATGACCTACATCTTCACAGCACCACACTCTTCCACCAAAGGTCTGCCAGGCGCAATAGTAACCTTTGTCGCAAGCACGTCCAGACCCATTCTCGCAGCATGTTTGGCCAAAATCTACATTGTTGTAGCAGAAGAGGGAGAGATCGGTTGATGCGCTGCAAGACAACCAATTGGGGCCGCACGCATTCTCGCAAGTTGTGCCACTGCCACAAGAACCAAACTCGGGATGATAGCCCGGTGGTGCTGTCTGGCGTCGGTCGAGATTGTGTGCGAGCAAATTGTTGGACTTGAAGAACTGAAGCTCTTTCGCTGAACACAGTCCCAACAATTCAAGTCCTGCGACAAACAACAATGCTTTGCGATCAAACATGGTGTAAGGTGTGTGTGAGGTCACCACCAAAAAAAAGGATGCCAAGAAAAGGGGAAAACGCAAAGCTGCAAATTTCTTCGGGACACTCCCCGCAGCTCAGGAACAGGAAGGGAAAAGGCTTGATAAAATGGAAGCTCCCGAAATCCCAAAAAAGCCTGCTTGCTGCGTCGTTACATCTGCCCTGGCATTGGGATCCATGGCATCGTCATATCGTCACTTCAAATAGCTTCATGTCCGTGGCGTCCTCTGATGGGCTGAAATTTCGAGATTGAACACCGAGAAAAACTTGGCCCCGCTGTTGTTTCCTGCAAGCCCAACCAATGATTCAAGGTGTGAGCTGTCTGCCGAGGGCGGTGTGGAGGGAAGAGGTTGGGCACCGCAGGCACATCGTCAGTCGGGCGGCAGCTGCATGCCAAGTCCACCACTCACAGTCCGTAGTTGCCCAACCTCGAGAAATCCAGGGTCCAATCAGAGTCTTGGCTTTTTCCAACTTTGCATCAATCACATGGTGACGATGCCTCTTCAGCTTCAGTCCGTGGCCGCTGCATTGGGCTGCAGATGTCACGCCGGCACTTTTCCATTTTGGTTGGTGAGCATCATGTATGAATTCGATATTGCAGCTTTGCATGGTGAGCCAGTGGTGTGACTCCTCGTATCTACGGCCATCCCGCCGCCCTGATTTTCGTGATTGTGCCGATCGAGTGAGTTGTCACTGGCACACACAAGCCTCATCAACACCACATTTCTGGGGAGGGTTTCGCCTTCCCACCTCATCGCCAAACCTCACCTTTCTCCCACCAAACACTGCAACACGCAAACAGCCATCCGCAACCCCCGGGCCCCCGCCACGATGGGATACTTTGTGGGAGTTACCACCACTGGTTTCGTCGGCACCGATGAAAAGAGTGCAGTAACATCATTTCAGCCATGTCACATTTTCGGTGACCAGATGCTCATTGGCACCGGCATCCGCGTCGGATTTTACCTTCTCTACGTCGCTGCCATCATCGCCGTGCTTTTCGGCGTCGACAAGCAGTTCAGATTTTGGCATGGCGCATGGGGGATTCTGGCCTTGGCACTCTTCTTGTCAATGTTCCTCAATGTCGTCGACTTCAACCTCATCATCATCGACTATGCCGTCTTGATTCATCTCGTTCTCTGGTATCCTGTCTACTTCGTCTTCACCGTTCTCTTCCGCCAGGCGCTAGTTGTGGACGGAACAAATTTCCCCAAGTCCGACGACGAGTACAGGGAGCGTCTCCAGAGATGCCGCGGTGCAGCTGTGGTCGACCTGGATGTCGCGCGCGCAAGAGCCTATGCAGATGTGCTCAAAGCTTTTGCCCTCCATGCTGCTGCCGAGGAGAACGAAGCAGATCATGACGCTGCCCAAGCCGCACTGAGCCAGGCGGTGAATCATTACGTCTCGCACTGGCACGAGTCAATTGGCGACGGAACACAATACGAGGCAGCCAATCCTGGTGACGGCGGTGCTGTCACGACTGTCTACAACACGCAACTTGTAGAGGAGATAGCCGCTGCACCAACCCGCGAGGACATCGATAAGCTGCGCGACCTCTACATTGCTGCTTTGGTCCACTCCAACCACTCTGTGCACGAAGCCCGCGCCTGTGAACAGGAAGTAGCTTTGATCGCCTCTGAAGAGCTCCGCATCAAGCGCCGCAATCGCCGTGCCAAAGCTGCTTTCCGCCACTTTCTCCTCACCACGAGCTACAAGGACCAGATTACGGCAGCCCTCGGTCTTGCAGTCTGGTCCATGTACATGTTCGGTACTGCGGCGCTCAACTGGCCCCTCCTTCGCAACGGCAACAAGCCTGAAGGAGTGTGTGACAAGGTGCCAACAGTCTACTTTGTCCTTGCTCCCAAGAAGCCATTCGCCGACAAGGGGTTTTCAACCTTTCTTCGTGTCTGGACTGTGGGGGTCTGCATCGTGGCCGTTTTCACCACCGCGGTGGCAATTTTCATCCTCCTCGTCAGTGTTCTGGGACCTGCCGCACTGGGGATCACGAGACACCACAAGGGTAGAAAGAACAAAAAGTCGGTCGAGAATGGACCACAGAACGATGGGGATTACATTACCGATTTGCGAGCTGCAGGAGGCTATTCCCGCAAGGCAAGAGCTAAGCACACACAAGAGATTCTGTCGTGCCTCCATCATACTCAATCAAGAACTATCAGGCATCGGTATCAACGCAAAACCACGACGCCCATTCACTTTAGTCTTTGGAACATTCCTTGGGCTATTTTGCTGGCCGTTTTGTTGTTGGTTAGCATTGTCTGCGCCGAGTTGACGATTAGGAGACAAGGCCCGAACAATAATGTTCCCTTGGATTTCGGCAGACCGCCGCTGCATGAGACTGCCGAGATTTTGGCCTTCTTGATTGGGTTGTACTCTGTGGTTTTGACATTGTTGAGCGTGGTTGGAGGAGTCGTGGCTGCCGTCGTGAGGAAGAGGAGGAGAAACAGTCAGGTGGAAGAAGTCAAATACCGGCCTGGGGAGAGGTTGGTTGGAGCTAGGGAGGGTGAGAAGCAGCAGCCTGCATTGGTTGGTTGAGTATTGTGGTCGGAGAAGATGGTAGAAATAATTGTTGAGTGACTACCTGGGCCTTGTTTTTGGGGGAATTTCTTTTTGGATGGGTTTCTGGGATTAGATACCTGATGATACCTATGATACCTATGCTTTCTTTCTTTCTTTTTTGTCTTTTTCTTTTTCTTTTAAATGGGCGAAAGTTTTAGTAGATTAATGTTTGAGTTAATGAGGAAAGAGTTTTTGTCTTGTGATTCCTGTACCTGATACTACTGTAGGTACCAAGCCGAGAGTGTGATTGGGTGAAGTGCTGACTGTTTGTTTTCCCTTGAAACAGAGGTATCATGAGCAACATCGCACTGAAATATTTTTGACCACTTGAGAAGGAACCAGTATCAACAATGAAGCGAGGTAGACTTTGAGCAACGAGAGCATTGTATGTAAATGATGAGTGAACAATAATGGCTTGGGGCGAACAGGGCCGATGCCAAGTCTTTCAAAGCTCATCATCCACACCTGGACAATCGACCATTCATTTACTTCAACAATGAAAACAATTATTGCTTGCAAGAATAAAAAAACATGGATCAAATTTCTGAAAAGTACTGAAAACCCACTTAAAAAGATGGATCGTGTGGCGTATAGGAGGGAGGGCTCTTCAATGGTCATTGAAGGTTCAAAAAGGCACCTATATATAATCTAATGCTTAAATGTTTATTAACGCGGTACACGCCTAATTCACACTTTCCTATGCCTATTTCACTTATTTATACGCCTATTCAGCTTCTGTTAATGCATTCCTGCCTTCTTTCTACGCCTATTCGGCTTCTATTGATGCGTTCCTGATTCTTTTTTACGTATGCTGGATATTCCACCACGTACTATCTTTTAACTTGCGGATATCTTACAACTGCGAGGTTGTGTTTAATGTTCGTCCCCAGCAGGAATTCATTCTCTGCCTCCCCGTTGATAACCACACCACTTATCCTTATCTGATAACAGCAGCTGCAAACGCTGCAGTGACTTTTCCCATCTTTGATTAAGGAAGGTACACCCCTCCACGTAGACCCCAGCCGCTGTGTCGTTGCCTAACCTGGAAGGTATCCGCCTTTTGGACCAGGCGCGCTCTTTCTGAGTTCTATTTGAACTCTTCCTCCCCTCCTTCGACTTCTTCTTCCTTTCCTCTCTACAACCACTTGCTCGACAGCTTCGGTAAGTTGATTCCAGCATTTGGATTTTTGCCCCTCCATCACTTACTCCGTCAAAACCTTCCTTCCACTTTCTCGCACCATTTTCCAGTTACATTCCTCCCACCTTCTACCACGTCCTTACAGCTTCTTCTTATCCCAGTACTCAGAAAGTATCCAGCGATGCATCTGTGGGTCGAGTTCTGTATCTCTTAACCAGCCGGAAAACTAGTTACTGGGCGAGGTACTGAGATAACCCTCTTTCCATTCATTGCACCTTCTTCCACTTCCCCCACTTCCTACCACATCGCTCTTACCGATTTCCCTAGAGATCATGGCCCCGCGCTAACGTTGTTCTGTACTTGTGTGTATAGGCAGCTTTCTTTTCTCTCGTTTAGCAGAAACGTCAGCCATGCCATCACCACGAACCCCCAGCCCGGAGCTGGCAAGGGTTAGGGGTATCCGCCCAATCTACAGCTTCCCGGAGGTCGAAGAATTTGTACGACGCCACAAGACTGGCACCAAAAACGAGTTTGCTGCCGATGAGAAGCTCGTCAACGACCTCAACAAGAAGAACCATTCGTTCGAGGCTTGGGTTCTCACTTTGGTTCGCCACACCAGCAAACGGTCAGAGTACCTCTTCGTCGTCAAGGAGGACCCTGAAGTTAGACTCCCCACCACGGGTGAGATTTGCAAGGTCCGAATCGCTCTTGATGATGGATCCAACAGCAGGTTCTGGGATGCAAGGCGGGTTGAGAACCCGGTTGAGGTTCTCAGCATCAAGAACAGCTCCGGCGGAAAGCTCGCGGCATTCGTCGCCACCGTTCCCAAGGCAGAGACATTTGAGGGTCTTGCTCCTCTGGTAGCAACATCGCCCACTGTCACAGTACCCACCGCCGCCGAGGAAGACGCCGCCGAGGAAGACGCCACCGAAGAAGACACTACCTCAAAGATTACCGAGGCCAGCATCGCTTGGACGCCAAGCTCAATCAGCCACGATGACAACCACCCCCTCACCGAAAATCACGACAAAGCCGAGCCTTCATCAGTTAGCCAGACCGAGATCGATGTTGAGCTCTCTGGCGCCAACTCGATCACGATCAATTTCATGTTGATCCCGTCAGAAGCTACCAAGGACTCTGAGCTCGGTTCTCTCGACCTTCTCTATGGACGTCACGCAAACTGCAGTGTAAGACAGGAAAAAGCCTTTGAGTACTTCGTCACCCTTCGCAACCCCGAGTTCTTTGTCGATCTCTATGAGCTACTGCCTCATATCAAGCCCACGGTGTCCGACCCATTATTTCCCCAGAGCAAGCTTGGCAAGATGTTTTCGAGCCTCAATCATCAACAGCGAGAAGCGTTTATGAACGGCTTCGCCAGTATTCCGTGCGGCATCTGCGTACTTCCCGGCGGACCTGGAGCTGGCAAGACACATTTCAATCTCTTTACGATTGCTATGGCACAGCTGCAACCTCTGCCTCAACAAAAGCACTCAAGACCGCAGGATAGCAACAAAAGCGCCAAAGTGCTTTTCATCGTCGATATGAACAGCCCTGTCGACGATGTCGCCAACCGAATGCTCCGCCTCTACGAAGACTTGGGAATGTCGAAGAAGGTTATCCGCATGAAGGGCTGGGGTGCCGAGGTCAAGCTGAGCAGCAAGCTCAATGAGGCCGAAGATGCTCATGGCGACACCATCCATGTTGACTTCACCAACTCCTTTATCCGCCTCATCAAAACGATTTCACTGGGTTTGGGGCCTGCCCATACCCACACATGCCGGGCGCCGACCCTGGACGAGGCCGCTTGGGAGATGTTTGAGGACTTCAAGTCCACCAAGTATGAGGAGCTCGCAGAGTTTCTTCAGGCAGAGCTGTGGGAAAGTGAGGAGGTGATCCCCCTCCGGTTCCGCCGACTTGTTTACCATTTATATCGCGACACTTTAGCGGCTGCGGACTTTGTTGCCACCACTCCCGTTGCGGCGCACAACCACTTCAAGGGAATGTTTCGACCCGATCTGGTGTATTTTGATGAGGCTCCACATGCACGTGAGCTGTGCAACCTGATCGCTATTGCGAATTTCGATCCTATGGCCTGGATCTTTTGTGGAGATTATCGACAGACTGTCCCCTATGTCGGCTCAGGCGGCCCCGATTCTGTCAATGAGTTCGCTGATCAGATGCGCGTCTCAATGATGGAACGTGCAGCAAAGGCTGATGTAATTCAACATGAGCTTCTCATCAATCATCGATCTTTTGGAGGCCTCCATCAACTTGCCTCAGATTTGTGGTACCGTGGTACAATGACATCTGGGACCGACACCAACACCATTCCCCTCGTTCGCATGCGGCGGTATCTCAGCAACGTGGCAGGCGGTATACCCTGCAAGATTCCCCGAATTCTGGTCAAGCTGAAGGGCTGCCCCCGACCAAGGATGGACGGCACCTCTTGCTGGAGTCCAGAACATACCAACTGGGTGATGAATAGGGTTAGAGAGCTACTTAGCGACCCCAAGTTTATCCATCCTCGTCGCCAAGAGCTTGGTACTATCTTGATCATCTCACCGTACAAATGCGCCTACGAACATTACAGGAACGAGATCAAAAAGTTACCAGCTTGGGCACGCAAGCGAGTCGAGGCACGCACCGTTGATGTCGTTCAGGGCCACGAGGCTGACTTCGTGTTCCTCGACCTGGTGAAGGAGAAGTCAACAGCATTCTTGGACAATGCCAACCGGCTTTGCGTGGCAGTGACTCGAGCTCGCCTCGGCGAGTCTATTCTCATGCACCCTGAGATGTCAGAGTCGTACACATTTATGTTCAAATCCATCCATCTCATTCGCATGCATATGTCGTGCAAGGAGGCTGGCCAGGTGGTCACTCTGGATCTTGAGACCAACAACTCGGCTCAGATTGCACTTCACGAGGAGCATCCAACTGTCATCGACTTCTCCCAAGATGATATCACCTCGATTGATGGTATTCTGGCTTCTCTGGATGGTAAGCATGGCAACAATACTCGCACGCACACTAGTGAGTACTCGAAGCATGCCACGCCTCCTTCTGATTCTGGTAGCCCTCTGAAGGTTATGGGCACGCTTAGTGGGTATGCCGAACGTAGGATTTCGTAATAGTTGGGCCTTCCTCAGAGTTTGCCAGGCCTCTCGAGTATGTTTTGAGGCCTAACATGGTCCTTTCCACGCCTACATTAGTTGTTTTCACCCCTGCAATAGTTGACTGCAGGCCTATCACGGTTATTGTAAGCGCCGGTTTATTTCTTTTCACGCGTGTTGGGTATTTTTTTCTGTCGTCGAATTGGATGGAATAGGGGTGTAGATGGAATAGGCAAGGCATGGAAAAGATATGGTATGGCATGGGCGAACATCTGACAAGAAAGATAGATTGATTTGGGAATAGTCAAGGCATGGAAAAGATACAATTTGATGCGGATACAAACACCATGGTTGAGTGTGACTGTAATCTAATGTGACCGTTGTGTTGGTCGTTCCGAGTGACGTTGTGTATCCCCAGCCCTGGCCCCACACCTGTGGCCCCTGAGCCCCTGAGCCCCTGAATGTGTTGCCAAGCAACCGGAACAAAACAATAAATTGAGACAAAATGCAAGACGTAAATTGGAATATTGGCCATCATTGCATGACCAAAACAACTGGAGTTATTTAAGAAGTCAAGAAGTATATGTGTTACCAAGTATCTAGTCATTTAAGAAACAAAACACCTGGGTACCTACCTCCTCTACCACTCCGGGATACTCGCATCATTTTTACGCGTCATTTTGTTGTGTCGGCCGGCACCACTGGCATCTTCCGCAGCTACCTTCCGAGACCTTCCAAGTGTATCTGATGACGGGGAAGAGGGTACCATCGTTGCTCTCGTGGGAGAAGAAAACCTTGGTGGGTCCGGGACGACGGAGTTGGCATTATTATCGTGGTTATCAAATTTTTTTTAAAAAAGAGGTCGGAATCGGTTGTTGCTTCCTTGAGCTGTGTTGTGAGAGATGATGGATCTTTGGCGTGACTGATTCAACCGATTGCGGTTGCCTTCCTGAGCTGTGCGACAGGGGGGAGGAGAGCGTGACTGCGCAGTGGTGGAACGAGGGGCTTGGTGCAAGACGGTGAATTCGGAGGTTAGGGGTGGTGAGAACTGGGGTGTGGTTGAAGGGGTGATGGTCCGGGTCATGGTGGTGTGCTGAGATCTCATATGCGGGGGAATATAAGGGCGGGTGGTTCTGGCAGATGAAGAAATGAAAGGGTCAAGTGGCGCTGCTGTGTCTCGGTTGGAATGTTCAAGTTGTCGGGTTGCTGAGGCGTTAGATTGTGATCCTCGGCTGCCACTATGGACGTGAAGAGGGGTAATGGTGGGCGACCTGGGGATGGTACCGCGCTGAAAGGCAGTGCTGGGGGGAACGAAGGGGTTCGCCTGTGCCGGTGTGGCTGGAGAGGGTGCAGTGGGTTGCTGTGGCGCCTCAGTCTGTGGTGAAGGACTGTGAGGAAGGTCTAGGTAGGTGATCAACCGAGAGGAGCCGCGTGGTCTGGTGGATGGCGATATTGCTTGAAAGCCGGGAGAAAGGGGCTCTCTGGCGGACGGATTGTTTGTGCAAGGCGGAGACGGACTTTCTGCTGCCGTCGTCTCGGATGTCACGTCTGTTTGCAACCTGGATGAGCCCGGTGGTTTGGTTGACGGTCTTGTCGATGGTGTTGTTTGGGTATTCGGAGGACGCTCATTGGAGTTTTGATGAACTGGGGGATCCGGATAACGGGATGCAAGCTCTCTCCGGTCAGATGCGCGCACATCTTCGATGGATAAAGCCCGGAACATCTGGGCTGGAGGCTCGGGTTGTTGGTTCAGAGGCGGAGGTGGAATGATCCCGAAGCTGGTGTTACTAGGTGGAATTGAGGATGGAAGTTGATTTCTCAGATTCTCTGCCGGCGGTCCTGGGAGCATTTCTGTGCGTGCACCAGGTAAGTCGGGGACGTACAAGCCGGAAGGATACTGGTAGCTTGTGCGAGTCGAAGTGTCAATGTTTGCACCTGTCGGGGGTAATCCGGTAAAAGGGGGTAACAATTGATTTGAAAAGGCTTCTAGATTTGATATTCTTTGTGTAGTGATCATTGTTTCAATCGCAGGTCGTGGCTGAAATTCAGCGGTAGTTGGATTCAGTGTTCCGTAGCGACTATAGGAAATTGGAGGCGGGGGTACATGGCTCAACTGAGACCCATGTCCAATAGGAATCCTTGTTCTATGAGGAGGAGTCGGCGGAGTGGCAGTCGTGGGCACCGAAAGAGGCTGCCGAAGGTCAACAAGAGGAGGTGGAGGTCTAAATGCAGGAGGAGGACGAGGAGAAGAGAAAATTCCAGTTGGGGCCCGGGGAGGGGGGTTAATTTTAGGAGAAAGAAGAGCCCCAGGCCCTCCTCGAGGGGGGAAGTTTGAGGTAAAAGAAGATGCTGTCGGAGACATTTGAGGCTATGATGCATCTAGAGGGCGGAGCTGAGAGACCAAAGACAGATATGGGGGACTCGGTTCCGGAAGAGAATGGAGACTAGGTCCAGGCGTCGGGTGAGGTCGCGGTGCGGAGGGCGGGTGAGGACCAGGTCCAGCCGGAGGGTGCTGTCCAGGTCCAGAAGGGGGAACTCCCGGTGAGAGATGAGGCCAGGTTCCTAGACCTCCCACAGTATCATCTACCGGAGGAGGTTAAGAGCTTGATTGGCTGGGGTTCAGCCCTTGCCTACCTATGTAAGCATAGTGTCGGTTATCTCTTCCAGTTGCTGTCTGGTTATTTGAGCTCATAGCGAGTAAGGATATTTTCTTTACACAAAAACTCATTTTATTATTATTTCTAGCTGGGGAGTGCTAGCGTCCATCAGGTCTTTATAGACTTTAGTGCCTGGCTCAGCTGAACCTATGGTCTATCTTACATTGCACGAGGACACTCTCACAAGGAGTCACCTTGAGCCGATATCTGTCGCATGCGTCATGCGGAATTCCGGCATGATTAGTCCATGTCATCTTAAATTCGTATTATTCCTCGACGGTGAGTCTTGCATATTACAACTAACATGACGTGGTACCAAAGTCTGCCATGGACATATTGCATGATAACAAAGTTAAGACAAGAAGTTTGAAGCTCTGGATACATTAGTATCCATTAACTACATACCTCTGATCACTTCCGGTTATGCCCGATAACGCTCTAAACTAAATAAGAATACCTCTGATCTACATATGAAAGTGCTAGTATTTTATTCCGGAAATACCCAACTTAAACGAAGACATTAAAAGATGCGAAGATAGCAGTGAACACCCCAGTAAATTTGACACTTTCAGGTAAACAAATAACAAAAGAAATTCTCCGAATTAATAAACATCACTATCCCACAATCTTAACACCTCAAAATATCTGACCCCCTCTCACCAATGACTTATTAACATTACGTTAGGATTGTGAATCAGTCACCACCGCCGCCCACTCTCATCACGACTCGGCCTTCTCCCCCGACTCATGTCCGACTGCGCGGTGAGAACGTCCAGAACCGTGGCCATTCCCATAAATGCGCTCCCTCGCCAGACATCCGAAACCACGCGTAGCCTCAACAGAAGAAAGCTGT
Source organism: Cladorrhinum sp. PSN259 (assembly GCA_033725935.1). Lineage (NCBI taxonomy): Eukaryota > Fungi > Ascomycota > Sordariomycetes > Sordariales > Podosporaceae > Cladorrhinum > Cladorrhinum sp. PSN259. Next base: position 247,909 of record MU867090.1, on the reverse strand, counting down.
CTATACTCCTCCACCATCCCTTTCACTCATTCCATCATCACTACCATGCGAGACACCGCTCGGACCATTCGTAGGGGGATCAAAAGATCCAGTGTTGCGCCAAAATGATCCGTCAACAATAATCGGGACAGCAGAGGGAGAAGACGACGCTTCTTGTTCCACTATACGTGTTTGTAATACGGGAGGGATAGACACTTGGGTCTGAGAGTTTAAATTCCAATTGTAAGGGCAGTGCCGTGCCATTTATTTGGGAAAAAGATCCAGTGTCTGCCGGCCAAGAAGCATGTAATTACCCCCACCGTCAGTTTTTCTCGGACTCCATCTTACATCTTATCCCAAGCCTGGTCCCAATTCTCGAGATATTCTGCTGTCTCCACAATTGTCTCATTCACAGAGCTGCCGCTCTGGCCGACACAAGATATCGATTCCATGCGCGTGTTGGTACCATCTTTCAGGAACATTGCCGTCATTGGCGACAGCTTTTTCTCGTTCTCGTGGCTGACGGTTCCAGCGTCGGTTTAGTGTGTGGTCCTACATCGGGGGATGAAAATGGGCTCCACTTACCTCTGATTGGCCGTTCGGGTGTTCTTGGCGGCCCCGAGCTGGCTGTAATGCATGTCGCTGGGGTTCATTTCAATCTTGGTTTGAAATGACTTTGGGGATTGATGGACTGAGAAATGATGGACATATACCTGCACTGATTCAAAGAACAAGACTTGGGCATTATATCTCTTGTATTTCCTCTTCAATTTTTGTCTATTTAAGAGTGCTCGACGGTCATGTCTTCTCACATCTTTTGGACTCTGCATCTGAGCGAGTTCGCGGTCAACTATTTTCTCGCCGTGTCGAGGTACTCCCAGCTGACAAACCAGAAACCCGCGGCGGCTGCCAATTCTCGACGCACAGATACTCGCACCCGCGAGTAACTTGGACTGTCCAGGGGCACCCCAGCACACCAACCAAGCCACAACCGACTCGGTGAGAACAACGACATTCGGCTTCAGGGATCAATCCCCTCAAGATTTCAGGCGCTTTTCCTATCGCCATCAATTCTTCCACATACAGGGCTTTTCAATGCCAAGTCATTGTCTTTTGTGTTTTTTTTAACGTTATCGTGGAAATGGAAACATCTAGTCGACGCCTTTTGGAATGGCAAGCCCAATCAGCTCTTGTTCATGCTTCACCCACACTCACGCCTCATGATCAGCCAGACGGTAAACCCACTCCTGCTGAGGCAGTCGCGAAGCAGCACAGTGGTCAATCGACATCCGCCATGAGCCCACGCTTGAGAGGAAAGGGACCAGACTCAAAAGTCTGGGAGCTCCACAAGGACCGGATCTACAAACTGTACATGGAAGAGAACTTGACCATCGATAATGTCAGGAAAGTGATGGAAGAACAGAAGGGCTTTATTGCATCGTAAGTTTAAACTTCTATCCCCGTAGTAGAATAGGTTATGATGGGAAGAAGCTGTACTAAACAAAGCTCTTTCTGAGATGAATAGGCTCACCATGTATAAGCGCCAGTTCAGGGAGTGGGGGTGGACGAAGGGTCTGAAGGTCCCCAACAAGAGTGTGCCCTGGACTCGGGCTCCAAAGGAGAGTCGTCGGAAGTTGATACGCTCACGCCCTGATCTCAGAGGCTTCTACGACAGTATTCCTGTCGCTAAACCATCTCACTTGACAATAGCTTCCCCAACCCTTTGCTACAGCGTTCCTAGTCTTAAAGTTCCACCTCCATCCGGGGGAGGCGGAAAAGGCTCGAGCATCTCCACCACCCCAAGTTGTGAGGTGATGCGAACCCCCTCCAAAGAAGAAAGCGAGTCCACCGACAGCAGGACTATTTCTAGCTATGGTATCAAGTCGCCGGCATCACAGCCCCCGCAAGAGACGGAAGTATCCCGAAGACGAAAGAGGGCTGTCGAGCGGGCTATGCGGTTCTTTGTAGACTATCTCGCTGACCTCCTCCACGTCAACCAAGATACGGAAGAAGAAGGAGATGCAGACGAAGGGCATGCTGGTGGGAATGGGGCGCCACGGAATACTACCGCAGACCCATCACCATCGCCCATGTTTACCGATTCGAGCAGCTTGATAGTTGGCCGTTCTTCATCTCTTAAGCGTTCACGTGGCAACGACGGCGACGATCCTGAGGACAGGGGAGGCTCCGGGAAACCTCCTAAGAAGACCCGAGCAGAAACGGGGCCCTCTTGCCTCCGTTTCGCCTGTCCGTTTGCAAAGCACAGCCCGTGGAAGTACATGCAACGAAGTCCTTGCTGTGGCCCGGGATGGGGTAATGTTGGATATGTAAAGTGAGTTATTATCAACCTTAGCCCTCTTAACCAAATGGCCTCCACCCCACCTCCACTCATACGAGTCTAGGGAACATATCTACCGGTGCCACTCCCTACCCAAGTTCTCCTGTGAACGTTGCCTCGAGACGTTCGAGACATAAGCTGAACTTAGAACTCACCTGCGGTCCGATCCACTATGCAGGACGATCGACCAGGACTTCTACCCGGCTGATGGCATTAATGAGGACATAAGGACGAAACTTAAGTCGCGCAGGTACCACCGTGGCACCCTCGGCGAATCCCCACTTAACGAGGACGAAAAATGGAGGCAGATGTACAGGATTTGTTTCCCCGACGTGCCAGATGACCAGATGCCGTCGCCATGTAAGACAAAAAGAACTTCATCGTAACCCTCCAAAACGGAATAAGCAAAAAGGCCCGACGAACCCTGCGGCTGATAGTATTTTATGCAGATTATGATGGCGACTACGGCCCTCTTCGCGGGATGGGTGACTTTGACGCCTTCCTGCTGCGAGAGATGCCGCCCGTCGTGCGGCAACAGATCCGTGACGAAGTCGAGAGATATCCGCACGTTGCTGACGACGGTGGCGCTCGGCTCGTCACATTTGTGACGGACCTCGTCCCGAGACTCATGCGCAGCATGTACGGCATCTACAGGGCCGAGATCAGTATTCAGTTGGATCAAGCCCCCGCCGCCGCCGCTACTGTTGCTGCTACCACTTCCACTAGCAGTAGCAGCTCACTTCTTTCCAGAGGACGACCAGCAGATATGCACATTTCGAAGAGCAATAGCCAGAATAACAACTATCCTACCTCGACGATACTAACAAACAATCCAACAACAACGCACTTGGGATCCATCTTTACAGAACCAGTGATAACGGGAAACACAATCATCGGCAGCCATCTTGCTTCGTCTCTCAGCCTACCTACGACACTTGGCGAGACCAGCTGTCCCGGCCAAAACACGCATATGCCCGTTGTCCCTGATAATCCAAGGAACAACCAGTTCCTGTTCAACCCTCCGAGCGGCAATCCGTTCGAAACTACAATGACCAACGACGACGACAACGTGCCTAGTAGCTACAACCGGCTAGAATACGCAGGGCAAGATGTGCAGGAATTCATCGACGACAACGATACTTGGTTTCCACTATTCGACCATAATTTTGATTTTGAAAATGCATGACAAAGCGAGTGGCACGTGAGCGAGACTAGGCTATTAAGTACTTAGACTAGCGTGGATGGCTGCAACCGCTGCGCTTTTCCGAAGCCTTACCGGTCTCTGGCACTGGGAAAGGAGCTTATGTTAGATGGTCTCTATCTATTGCAGCTGAATTTTTAGAAATGATACACATTATAATAAATTCACTATTGCGTCTACCGATATATCTATAAATGTATCTCTTCCTATTAGGGGGAGGACCGGCATGTACTGTACCTACGCGATTCTGTCCAAGGTTATCATCTGCAAACCAAGGATTCAACAAGCTCAAGTACGGCGTGATATATCGGTTATTAGACCTTTGAATTCACTTCCTAACGTTACACTGCTTCTAAGCTATTGAAGTTGTGGTATACGTGATAGCGTTATCGAGCATAACCGAAAAGAAAAACCCAAAAAAACCCCCGAACAACTATTATACAATTATACACACTGATACATGGCTCGATTGATAAGGCACGACTCGGTCGCAGGCACCACTAGCCGACAACGCCCACAACCAAGATCTCGCGATACCTTCAACTGTCGCCAGATGTGGTGATAAGGCGAGCTGCCAGGCAGGGCATTTGCCCTGGGCGTGAACAACAAAATGGCGTTGCAAAAAAATTATGAGCCACAAGAACATGGAACTGGGCCACCGCTAGTTAACTGCTTACGACCAGTACGAGTGATTCCTAAGCCTCTCGCTTGGGGCGATATTATCACTCCATTCCCCATAGCCACATGACGTCGACGATCATTTCTTCCCTTACGATGTCATTGAATAAAGTGTATAAAAAAAAGCAACTAATTACCTAGGCTAGTCCCACATTATAAAAGACGCCTAGTGAGCGTAGAAATCTAAAGTACTGTACAAATCGAGAATCGAAGCAAGATCGATGAAGAAAAGAGACTGAAAAAAAAGATTCAGACGGAGAGAAAAAAAGAGTCAAGAGGAAAAGAAGACCGGATTGAGAAAAAAGAGTCATAAAAAAAAAAGACAATAAACCAGACAACAGCAGCAAGAAAACGGCATTCAGCCAGGGTATCCAACACGACAACGCCCACGTCATCAATCACAAATCCCTCCCCCTCTCTCAAACCCTCCAAGACTCTACAAAAGAACTCTTCTCTACCACAGTCCTCGCCAACGAAGTAATAGAAACACTCTGCATGATATCAAAGATGGACAGCTCCGCGCCAGCCTTCATGGCCAACATGTTCCTCAACTCCACCGCAACCAACGAATCGACCCCAAACTCGGCCAACGATTTCGAGGGCACAACCTCGTCCTCGGGAATCATAAAGATGTCGGTCAGTTTCTTGCTTATCCCCTTGACTACTACATCTTGAGCCTCTTGAGCTGTAGATGCAGCGGCCAACATGCCTGCCAAGTCGTTCGTGCCCCCTGCAGCGACAGGCTTCTTTGCGCTCTCCTGATCTTTCTTTTGGAATCGTAGTCCAGAGAACCTCGCATCCCGCGAAAGAGGTGCGTCATCATCAGTCTGCGCCTTGGGACCTGTGTTGATGCCGAGAGCAAGCGCACCAGCGAAGGGTGTAGCAATCGCCGACTCAATGGCGGAGAGGACATCCTCCTCGCTCAAGGCCATGAAACCGTGCCGCTGCAGAGAGTCGACTGTCTTTGCGAACTCGTCTTCGTCTGCCAAGTAACCCACCGACTTGACAATGCCGAGATCAATGGATACACCGGGAAGGCCGTTCTCAACCCGGTGGCGGGCGAGGGCATCTTGGAAGCTGCCTCCCGCTGCGTAGTTGGATTGGCTTGCGTAGCCGATGATGCCAACGAGGGAGGATAATGTGATATAAAAGTCGAGGTCATCTTTTCCTGAAAAGAGCTGGTGCAAGTTCCAGCTACCTTGAACCTTGGGTGCGAGGGCAGTTTGGTGGTCGTCGATCGTCATGTGCTCTAGCACAGAGTCCTGTATGAAACAAACCTGTTAGCATGCTTTTAACCAACACCCCCCGCAGAGAAGCAGAAACATACCTTGAGCTCCATGCCACCGTGAATAATGCCCCTAATCGGATGCATCCCAGATCTCCCATGCGCAACCAATGCCCGACTCAGCTGAGCCTCGTTCGAGATGTCACAACCAATACCCATGACCTCCACATCATGCTTGACAGCTTCCTTGAGCTCACGCTTGAGCTCATCCGCCTTGCCATTGGCACCCGCACTCCTCGAGACAACAACCAAGTTCCTCGCGCCATGCTCAGCCAGCCAGTGGCAAACCGACCGTCCAATTCCTCCAAATCCGCCAACAACAAGGTACGAAGCATCAGAACGAAGCCTCGCTGCGTTGGACCGCGGCATAACAGGAACTAGCATATCGGGCCCCGTAACAGACAACACGATCTTGCCCATGTGCTTCCCGGCCTGCATTAGCCGGAACGCCTTCTCCACATCCGACAACGGATAAACAGAAATGGGGAACACAGCTTTGATCTCCTGTTCCGCAACCATTTTGACAACATCCTTCAGGATCCGGTTGGCCGCCATGGGCTTCAACTCCCCAAGCGCAATAACATCCACACTAGAGAATGACACGGCCTTTGTAAAGGTCTCCATCGCCAGACTGTTATTGAGCTCCAGATCCCGCTTACCCAGCTCCACGAAGCGGCCAAAGTGAGCCAAGCATTTGAAGCTCTCCTGCAGCAGAGCGCCAGCAAGCGAATTGAGCACCACATCAACACCCTTCCCGTCCGTCATCTCCATTATGCCTTGGGCAAAAGAGGTATCCCTGCTTGAGAAGATGTGATCGTCGGGAATACCGTAGTGTTGCTTCACAAAGTTTCTCTTCTCCTCTGAACCGACAGTCACAAACACTTCTGCGCCTAACCTCTTGGCCAGCATGATGGCTGCCTGGCCAACACCACCGGTACCAGAGTGGATCAAAACAGTCTCATTTTTCTGCAGCTTGGCGTTGTCGTAAAGCGAGACATAGGCAGCGACATATTGGGTAGGGAGCGAAGCGGCAGTTTCGAATGACATGCTATCAGGAATCTGCACCGCACTGGTCCAGTGGATCCGGACGCGACTGGCATAGTGGCCTCTGAGTAAGACAGAAACGCGATCTCCGGTCTTGTATCCCTGAGATGCAGCAGCTGGACCGACTCGGGTGATGACACCGGCGCAGTCGTAGCCCATGACCCACGACTTGAGCTGGCCCATGGCCACCATGACATCTCTGAAATTGACACCGAACGCCTTGGGTTCAATCTCAACAAAGTCTTCGGGCAAGGGTTCCAAGGCAGTGGGATCATCGTCAAACGCCAGAGTCTCCAACAGACCGGTGGTACCAACCGTCAGACGGAGTGGTCGGTCTTCCTGCATGAAAGGCTCCAGTACAGGTGTGGGCTTGGTAGGAGATTGCTGGAACACTGCCTTATTGCGCGACGAATCCTTGATATATCTTGGGATGCGAATCACGCCCTCCCTCTCTGCATACTCAAAGTCACCCAAGATGTGGGTTGTTGACTTGTCAAAGAGACCCCTGAAGACCTCAGTAATGGACTTGACGGTGTCCAAACACCAAAGTGACTTGGAGGGGTCAAGATCAAGCATAGCAAGACGCTTCCCTGAGTATTCCTGCCGAAGGGTTCTGAGGAATCCGGGTACAAGACTTGCGAGTGGCTTCTGGCATTCGTCTACTCCCCCCTGTGTCAGCCACAACAGACCCTTTGACCTTGTGCAGAGAGATTTGATCCCTTCAAATTCTGATGCGTTGGCTCTTGACAAGATGGGATTCTTAGGATCATCGATAAAGATGCAGACCCTGTTGTCGTCGGGTGGAATATCGTCTAATGTATGGACTGTTGGGATGGTCCATGTAAGCAGGCCGATGGAGACCTTGAGCTGACTGAGCCAGGTCTCAGGGGTAGAAGGGGTTGCCGTGACGAAGACAATATCCGAGTCGAACTTTGGAGCAGGCGTTGCAGCGGTCGTAGAGATGACGCTAAAGGCGTAGAGCTCATCGTCATCGCAATCGCGTACTTCGGCCTCGACGCCGCGGAAGCCAGATCGCTGCAGGACGTTGTCCCACATGCCGAGCGTCAAATTGGGACTGAACTTGCGTTCCTCTTCCTCGCTGAGCCACCAGCCGGGCACAAATCCAAATACGAACTGGAGGTCGACCGGATCCTTGGTCGTCTCCATCAAGAACAACTTGCCGCCCGGCTTGAGCAGCCTCCGGACATTTGCCATGGTGTTGCTCATGTTCTTGGTCGCATGCAAGACCTGGCAAGCAACGATGACATCGTAGCTGCCCTCTTCAAATCCTTGCAGTACCGGGTCCTCCTCGATGTTGAGCTTCTTGTACCGAACCACGTCCTTCCACTGCCGGAACTTGTCTTTGGCACTCTCAAAGAATCCAGTCGAGACGTCAGTATAGTCGTAAGAACCAACGCTGGGGTTTTCCCCGTCCTCGCTCGTCCCCAACCCCTTTAAGATGTGACTCGTTGCGCCTCCGGTTCCTGCGCCGATCTCGAGCACTTTGGCGCGCGGGTTCTTGTGCGCGTAGAGCTTTACGAGCTCGCCCAATTTTGCATTGGCCCGTCCCCACTTGAGACCCTCGAGGTAATACTTATCCAACAAGCCATCCTCCATCATCACCTCTAGCGGCGTGATTTCGCCTCTGAGGATTGACACCATGGATCGTCCCAGCCTGCAGACCATCTCGCCGTTTATGCTCTGAGACTCGACCTTGCTAAGAAGGGCCATCTTCTGCTTAAGAGTGGCATTGACCCAGTCACTGCTGTTTGGTGCGAGCTCGTTGGCGCTGGCAAGAGCGACTTGGACCTGCATCCAGATGTAGAACTTTGTGTGGTGCCATTCCAACCCCCTAATATCGGACGGCGTGAGCTCAGAAAGTGCGTCATATATATAGTAGAGACAGGCCTGACGAAGTTCCATCAGGATGTCAGCTTCGTTTGCTGGAATCTCGCTTCCCAGTTGCTTCTTGAGATATGCCTTGTTCATGAAGGTGATATCCGGGGCCCACTTGGCGAGAGTGAACTTATCTTGTTCCCATGACTGCTCTTGTTGACCGGCGGCGAGTGCGTTGCCACCAATGGACTGGAACACAAATCCATCAATAGTGATGACTGGAAAATTTGGAGCGCCGTGTCGCTTGGGATCTACCACTGTCAACTTTGTTCTCATGGTCTGAGGGTCAAATCCTTTCAGGGCTGCGAAGGCCTTCAGCTCATCGCCAGGCTTCGCGCTGATGTCATGTGCAATGAACATCTTGCCAATGGTTCTGGGCACCTTGGGCTCACTGAGGAGTCTACCCGCTCCAGGAATAGCAGTGTATGCGGCCTGGAACACCGAGTCAAGGGTCGTCGGGTGCACAATGTGGGGTTGTTGGTGGTTCTTGGGCATCGTTGCCTGAGAATCGGCGATTGTGAACGAGGTAACGGATTCCATGGTCCAGAACTTTGAACGGATTGACTTGATGTTGCGGAAGATTGGCCCGTGGCAGATACCGCTGGACTGAAGCCCAGAATAAATATCCTTGGGGTCGGTACGAGTGCGGTAGGTATTCTCGCAGAGGGCTTCGGGTACGACATGCTTCTTATCGTCATTGACAACATGACAGGCTGATGAGTATTCAACTTTGATCAAGCCCTTGCAATGATCAGTCCACTTGTTGTCAGATGTGACCGACTGGACCTTGAACTCCATCCATCCTATGGTATCGAGTACCTTGGGATCGCAGGGGCAAAGCGAGAGCTGTACTTCGATTCCCTCTGTTGTATCGGGAACCACAAGTCCGTTGGAGATATCCACGTCGCGCAATGCATAACCCTGGATGTGACCCTTTGCCTTTTGCTGTGAATCGGCCCAAGACACCGCCTCAATAGCCATGGCCAGATATCCAGCGGCAGGATAGAGGATTGTGTTTTGAACGACGTGATCGCGAACCCAAGGAATGTCGTTAAGACGAATGATGTTCCTCCAGGTTGGCGCGTTGAGATCAGTGCCAAGCACGAGAGACCCAAGAAGATCGTGTGGCGGCGCTGTGCGGTTTCGAAGGGCCTTGTTGAATCGGGGCTCAATCCAGTGTCGAATCTCATGGTTCCAGGGGTATTTAGGAAGGTCAGGAAGAACCTTGACCTCCTCTCCTCTGCCATAAGGGAAATTGATGGGCATAAGATTCACCGGATATCCTTTCTGCATGAGCTCGCCAATCAACGAATGCATGGTGTCTACCGCATTCTGTTTCCGAACCAGACAACTGCCATATGAGATGTCGTGGCCCTTGAATTCTGGGAGAGCCATGATGTCCTGAATGGGGCCTTTGAGAGCTGCATGCGGCCCGACCTCAATAACCATGTCGACAGTCGGCTCACTGCCAGCCGACTCAAAGCACATGTTGCGAAATGCGTCCACGAATTGAACCCGACCAACCAAGCTGCGGACCCAGTAGGCTGGTTGTCCGATCTCGGTGGCATCATCAACCCGCCCACCCGTCGACGGAGAGGAGAAGATGTAGTTGAGCTGAGGCTGTGCTGGACGAACTCTCTTGTCCATCGCGGCGTAATAGGCACCAGCGACTGCCTCCATGTGATGAGAATGCCAAGCAGTGTCAACGATAAGGCGGCGAGCAAAGATGTTGTCTTTCTTGAGAAGAGGCTCCAGCTCATCAAGACCGCAGACGTCACCGGAGAGAGTAATGCTGGTGGGGCTGTTCTCGCAGGCAACGACGACCTTGCCTCTGGTCACACGGGAAAGGTACTTGTTGGCATCCTTGATGCCGAGACCAACAGCCATCATACCGCCTTTCTGTGAAGATTGGCCTGAAGAGCCAGAGCGGGTTCCTCCGCGAGCGTAAGCAATCGCCATCGCGGACTCGAGATCGAGGGCGCCGGCAGCATACGCAGCGGCAATCTCTCCACTAGAGTGACTGGTCACGGCAGTTGGTGTAATACCCCACGCTCGCAGTAACTCAGTGAGAGCGATCTGGACGGCGGCACATACCGAGACGCTGTACTCGAGCTGTTGGACTCTGGAGGTGGTTTCATCGCGGTTCAGCTCCTCTGTAAAGGTGACATTTGTTAGTAATGATTCATGGTACGCAATGAGATTAGTGATCCTACCTATCATGCTCCATTTTGCTCCCAGTTTCTTTAGGTGGTTGTCGCAGTCGAGGAGCGTCGCTTTGAACACGGGGTAAATATCGATGAGCTCGCGGCCCATTGCCCACCACTGGGCGCCTTGGCCTGTGTATACAAACCCGAGCCTAGGGGCTGCGCTGGACTTGTCGGTCTTGGTAGCCTTGACCTTGCCGGAATCAAGTGCTTTGACGAGCGACGCGATGGAGTGCCCAGCGAACGTCGCCAACCAGGAAAACCGCGACCTGCGGGCCCCAAGCGTCCAGGCGAGATTGTCGAGATAAGTGTTCTCATCGTCGACCTTGATGTTGAGCAGGTGGTCTTTCAGCCTGACCCTCATCTTGTTGGTTGCTCTCTCGTCCTTCCCGCTCAAGAAGAAGACGCGCGATCGGGTGAAGTCGACGGCGTCGCTGCTGCGCCTTGAGCGATTGTCGATATTGTTGGAATTACCGTTGGTATGGCCGTTGGTGATAGCATTTGCCAACGAGGATGAAGTCCTACTGGAGCTCAATGCTTGGGCTGCGATGAAAGAATCCAAGTTCTCCATAATAACGTGAGCGTTGGATCCGCCGTAACCAAAATTATTGATGGAAGCGCGACGGATTCCTCCCCTACCATCCCAGGACTCGAGGCTGGTGGGAACCTTTAGCTTCCACTCTTGAAGGTGCAGCTTGTCGTTGGGTTTCTTAAAGTTGATGCTGGGTGGAATTTGGCCTTTTTCTAACGCCAATGCCACCTTGATAATTGCAGCGACTCCGCTCGCCGTTTCGGTGTGTCCAATGTTGGTTTTTACTGACCCGATTCTGAGTGGCTCTTGGCTGCTCCTGCCGTCCTTGAACACAGATGCAATTGCGCGGGCCTCGATGGGGTCGCCCGTGCGAGTGCCTGTACCGTGTGCCTCGAAATATGTGGTCTGTGCTGGGTCGAGACCCGCTCTCTGGTAACAAGAACGAATGAGAGCCTCTTGTGCCTCGCCGCTTGGTGTGGTAATGGTCTCGGTCTTGCCATCCTGGTTGACGCCGGTATCTCGAATGATGGCTCGAATGGGGTCACCGTCTCGAATCGCATCGTCCAGCCTCTTGAGAATCACCGTGGCCGACCCTTCACCACGGCCATATCCGTTCGCTCGGCCATCAAAAGCAAAGGATTTACCATCTTTACCAAGGAGTGTCATTGAAGACATGGTCATAAACATGTCTGGGTTGAACATGATGTTTGTGCCTCCAACAATAGACATGTTGGACTCACCGGTCCGGAGACTCTGGCATCCTTGATGAAGCGCTGTGAGCGTGGTGGAGCACCCAGTATCAACCGACATGCTGGGCCCTCTCAGATCAAAGAAGTGTGAAAGACGGTTTGAAGCCATTGCCGCCCCTGTTCCTATCAGGAGGAACCGAGGCAGCGCATCTGGGTCTCTGATGAGACTTTCATGGTAGTCTCGGAAAAAGGAGCCAGCAAACACAGAGGTGCTTGACCCAGCCACATCTTGCAGAGTGAGTCCGGCACTCTCAAGGGCTTCGTATGTAGACTCAAGTTGAAGTCTGAACTGGGGGTCAAGAGCCTGTGAACTGTCAGCCAGACTTGTGGGGAAAGACTTGAAGTAATACAGTGACTTACTGCTGCTGTCTCTGCTGGGAGGTTGAAGAACTGGGCATCAAACAATCCAACATCTTCGTTAAGAAAGTGTCCTCCCAATACGTTTGTCTGACAAGTGGTGTTAGCACCTCTGGTATCTCATGTTCGTGCTTATCATATCAAAAGCTTACGCCATTCAACTTCTCAGAGTTGGGGTGATGGAATCCATCAATGTTGAATCGGTCCTTTGGGATCTCGGACCAGGCGCTGCGGCCCTCTGCCAGAAGATCCCACAGCTTCTCGGGGCTGTCGACGTCTCCGGCAAAGCGGCAGCTCATGCCGATGATTGCAATCGGGGTCTGGGCCTCCATTTTGGCCTGCGATTACAAGATGTCTCTGACGGTTCGATGTCTTGGATGAAAAGAGTATTAAGTATGTGGGTATGTACTATGTACCTGCAGCGTTGTACAGTAGTGTATGCAGGTGGTAAATCGGTGGGTGTATGTACAAGTAACAGAGTAACACAACGGTTGGTCTCTGTGTCAGTATGATGATGATCTCGTGAGGACCTTCTTTCCAGATGACAACGAGGTTGGTGTTCTATATAATGGCAATTCTCACTCAGGCACGAGGAACACCGCATGGCAAGTGGAACACGAAGGCGGCCCGGAAGGTGCCGCGGATGGCTCAATATTGTTTGGTTGCTACCCTCCATGAGGGACTCATTAACATACGGTGTGATGAAAGTGTGGGTTTGGATGATGGGAATTCCCCAATATTGTGAGTTGTGAGGGGGAAAGGGAGTAAGAAACTCCGAGTGTGTGTGTGAGTTTACTCCGAGTCAAGAAATTTGGCCGATTGAGGGTTGCATCGCCCTGTGCTGATGTGATATCAGTTTGATATTTATGAGTAACGATATAGTTTGGAAAACCAGGAAAAGTAATGTTTCTCGAACCGAATTTGTTTCTTTTCATGTCAATTAGTTTTTTCAGTGTGTCAGGACAGAAACAATCCGAGACAGGGCCCAAGACACACACAGTGAGGTGTTTCCCAATTTGACAGCAAACGGGCACAAGCGGCTTGGCAAGCTGTCAATGATCGCCCCACAGATCCACTTCCTGGGATTGTGGGGTCTGTGCGCAAGAAATATTTACAATGGCTAATAACAGTTTCTCCCTTTTTTCACAATTTCAATTTCAACATAAGTGACGTGACAGATAATGTGAAGTAAACGCTTTTCAATCCTGTGATCTCAACGACATCCCACGGGTGCTAGTTGACGATAGCCCCGAGGTGGCCCCGGGTGCGATGAGGGAGGACCCCGCCGTGAAATACTCCGAAAGGGATCCACAGCTAACCCCCACACGGCACAGCTGATCGTGTTGGGTTTAGACTTTTTTCTTTTTCTGTGTTGCAGCAAGCGGCAGCCTGGTATACATCAGCTGCAGTTTGTTTGTTGGAGACTGAAACATTGCATCCAGCACCGAAACCGGGCAGGTGTCGATCATCTGTGAGGCTCCGGATCTGTACCAATGGACAAGCGCCAGCAATTGAGACGATCGCAAAATGCAAGAGCCGTTGTGATCACTGGCACTGTCGTGCAGCAATGGCTTTGTCGATCTCCAACCTCGATGGCCGTCCCCGACCAATCTGGACTCCCCCATCGAAAGAGGCCGAGCGGATCAGACAACTGCCGGGTCGGTGGCTTAGACTTTAGTGCCGGAGGTCATGACCGGGAGCACGGTCGAAAAAGGCGTCCAAAACTGACATGTCACCCAGACGGGATCATGAACTGCTGCACCTGCGGAATGCGCACTCTTTCAAACAATATGCCATTGGGTAGCTAGGATCCAAATGCATTCCTTTCGGATAAGCACTGAGCTAATCTCAAGTGGCTGTCGGCTATCGACCCGCCCGAGGGAATCGCGGAACCTGGAGCGGCGGGTTGGCGGGGACTACCCGGCGCAATGGTCGCCGACCCGTTGGTCATAAAGGGGATCGCGCTGAAAGAGGAAATGATTGACCGATGACTTTACACCACAGACCCATCCCGGCCGTCGGGAGAAGGAATACATTGCATGATGCGAATGCAGTATCATCTGGTTTGTTTTTTTCGAAGGGGGAAGTGCGGTTGACAAATACTCTTGGGCCCAGGTGAGGTTAACATCAAGAGGGGCCTCCCCTTATGTTCAGCGCCCAGTCATCCCTCTTTCATCTTCAAACACACACCAGTATTCTTCTCGGACCGACATCTCAGCCCAACAGGCACCGTCCCCCTCCCTTGCTGGAAGCCACAAATTTCCCGAATCAGCCCAAGATGGTCTCTCTTCAGCAAATGCAATCTTCCAATGTGCGCATCAACACGCTAGCACCGGGCCTGGTTGCCATCTTCGTAGGCGGAACTAGCGGTATTGGAGAGGCCACCATGAAAGAGCTTGCCAAGCACGCAGTTCAGCCACGAATCTACTTTATCGGGAGGTCAGAGGAAGCAGCTGCACGAATCACGATCGAGCTCAAGTCCTTGAACCCTGGTGGGCGATATCACTTCATTCAGGCTGATGTCTCCCTGCTCGCCAATGTCGACAATGTCTGTCGTGACATCCAATCAAGGGAGTCCCTGATTAACCTCCTCTTTCTAACCACAGGAACCACCGTGACAGGGATAGGTACTACCCTCAGAAAGTCTAGATACCTATGTGCCTCATCCGGTCTAATAAGCCCTCGCAGACACAAGCGAATCACTCTACTACCCAACGGCAGTCACCTACTACTCCCGCATCCGCTTCATCTCTAATCTGCTGCCCCTCCTCCAGCGCGCCACATCCCTCCGTCGTGTAGTCACAGTCTTCAACAACCGATCTTCAGACCCAAAGACGTCAGCCTCGACTTTAATCCAGCCCCAGAACATTCCCTCGGGTCCCAAACCACTGCTCACACAGCAATCCTCAGCAATCATGACGCTGGCACTTGAGTCTTTGGCGCTGGAAGCGCCAGACGTAACCTTCATTCACTCTTTCCCATCACCATTCACACCAGCAACCAGCGCCACAACCACCACCCCGACAAAGTCAATAAAAAAGTCTTCAATGAAAAGCTCACCACTCGATCTCGTCCGCTCCGTGTTTTTCAAGCCTGTCCTGTCGTCTCAACCACAACAGCAACCCCAACCTCCAGTGAACCCAATTCCCATCATCGAAGCAGGTGAACGGCAGCTCTTCGTCGCCACCAGCGCCCGGTACCCAGCCAAGAAGGGTGGTGACGTAAGGTTAACAGCTGGCGTTGGGATCGAATCCGAAGACGAAGCGGAGTGGATTAGCGTAGCGCGAGGGACAGACGGGTTGGAAGGCAGCGGTGTTTACTTGGTTGGTCCTAAGGGGTGTGAAGGTGGGTATGAAAGCGGGAATTGGGGCACCGCGCCAATGGTGTTGAAGGAGCTGAGGGAGAAGGATATGGTCAGGAGGTTGTGGTTACATACCGTTGCGGAGTTTACAAGAGTGACTGGGTCGGTGTTTGTGTGATGTTTTCCCCCCTATATTCCTTTCTTTTCTTTTTCTTTTCTTTGTTCCCTTCTGACACCTACTCTGCTGAGATCCCATCTTTGCAGAAATTCTTTTTTCTTTTCTTCCCTTTTCCTTTGTCGACTCTCTTAGTACCCGGGTCCAGGGAATTACTTCTTATATATGCGTCACGTTTGGCGGGAAGCGTACTTTCCATTCGTTCTTTTTTTCTTTTTTTTTCCTTTTTTCTTGACACCGTTCAAAAAGACTTTTCTCGGATGTAAGTTACGCTTGGTGGGAAGAATCTATGACGGGCAGAGTGATGATTGGCCTCTTTTGGATTCAGAAATTTGAACAAAGGGTTTTTTTTTATTTCCTGGAGATAACGAATTTTCTTTCTCTGCTTTGTTTATGTTTTCTATAGGTTGGTTGGTTGGGGACTCAAAAGTAGGGTTTATGGACTAGCCTGCACGGTTTTTCTTGCGATACAGAAACATAATTATGTAGTAAGATAAATGCTAATGATGTGAAACGAACACTCAACTCCCTTCTTATCCTCTGCAATGGAATAATGACTTGGTCGAAGGACGAACTATTTCTACTTCGAAAACTATATACATCCATGCATACTATATTTTTTTTGTGCCAGCCACAGAAAAATCTTGTTTTATTGGTAATTGGGTTATATCAAACTTGTACTGACTTATCTGGCTCATGCTTCTTGGTTCAACCCTTGGGTCATGGGGAATTTAGCACATTTTATTGCGCTCAAGTGTCCTCGACCCGGTGCCTTTGTGCCGCTGGAGCCGAGCATCGCTAGCGCCATCGCGAGTACTATGGTATGTTCCTGGGAGGGTCGAGACCATCGTTCACTCGGCGGCAATAAATTGGGAATAGTCAGGGGTTAGCGAAGAGCTGAAAGTAGAGAAAAAACAAGCGGGGGATGAAAATATCTCGACCCAATTTTAGGACTCACATATAAAGTCTGTTCTTGAGCTTCAGCTTTGCTCGAAACGAGCTCGACGGATAAATCTGGTGTCTTGCAGACTGAAAGTTGTCACACGGGAACCAACAGAGCAGTAAGTGTATAGAAGACAGTTGTCGACGATGATGTTTGGGTCACAATCAGTGGAGAGCTGAACAGTACGTGTATAAATTTGGTAGCTTCTGGATTCGTCTATAAAGACCTCGTAAACCGCCATCGTTCTCCTTTTCTCCGTCAAGCGCATCAGCAACTCCTCTTCCGTAAAAGAACCACAATGGTTTTAAACTCGTGATTACTCAGACCTTTACTTCCATCTAAAAAAACACAACAAAAGCTAGCATGGGTCGCACTCCATTCCTTGCTCCCTCCAAGACCAACGAGGCCTACTTCGTGCGTGGCAACAAGTACGCCCGCATCAAATTCGTCCCAGGGAGCACCGAGGAGCAAATCACCTATGGCCCGGCAACTTTTGTCGACCGCTGGCCACTCCTTGCCAGCGTCGGGTTCCACACAATCGACGCCGTCCTTCCGGTCCCAGAAACCGAAGGCCAAGTCTTCGTCTTCAGCGGCTTCAAGTACGTCCGGTACAAGTTAATCCCAAGCAGCAATGACGAGAAAATCTTCTCGGGCCCTCACCACATCACCGAGAAGTGGGCATCGCTCAAGGATGCCGGCTTCTACACCGTCGATGCCGTCCTGCCCGTGCCCAACAACCCGCAAGAGGCATACTTCAACGGTAACAAGTACGTGAGGATCCGCGTCGTCGACAGTAGCAGAACGGACAAGCTCATTTACGGGCCCAGTGTCATCACCGAGAAGTGGAAGTCCCTCGAGCAGGTCGGGTTCACCACCATTGACGCGGCGCTGCTTGTTCCCGGCCACGAGGGGCAGGCCTACTTCTTCAGCGGAAGCTTGTACTGCAAGATTCGGTTCTCGCTCGGCGATGAGGAGGTGAGAGTTGGACCGAAGCCAATCTACCAGGAGTGGAAGACTCTGAACTGGGGCTGGTAGCCTGATATGGTGGTTTTGAGAGATGGGATAGGCGATGGGAGGACGAAATGAGGGAGGGAAGATGTCGAGAAAAAGAATCTTGTGAACTGCAGGGTGCTATCGTCTTTGTATTTCGGAAACCTTTTAGCTTGGCACGTCGAGGAATGAATAAAAGAACGGGAATAGCGTGTAAGGGGTATTCTCTACTTACCTCCTGGGAGCTCAATATGTGGTGGGGTAAATAAATGCATGATAGGAAGATATAGAAGAATATTGGACAGAGTGTAGATTCATGGTTTCTAGGTAGGTTGCGATGACTAAATCGAAGAATATATTGTGTCTTTGGTGGGCAGAGATGTTCAGAAATACTTTTGGAAAAACGTGGAAAGAAACTTGGGAGCCCAAGGTGCTGAGAACTCGGAGCACAGTAGGCATTGACCCACCCTCACGGTTGCAAGCCTGCCCTCTCTCGGTTTTAATTCTTCAGAAGGAAGTGTCACTTGTGGATCAGCATTGCCCAACCGTGGTTCGCCCTTTGCATTTCTCTGCGGAGCACGGCTACAGAAGATGATTTATCGTCTGCTTTTCCCAGGGCAGTCAACACGACATTTTACTTCCGAGTCTTTCTCCGATCACTGAGGATCTCTGACTCAAGGAATTACTTCTAGGTTTGCTTTTATCTTATTTGCGGGAGAAACCTCGGTCTGTGTTCTAAATTCATTTCAGTCACATGTTAGGTACTATCCTTGCACCTCTTGGTAGGCCTACAAGACTGTGAATGATTGCTTTCCACTCTCGTCTAATCTATCTGATGAACCAATGAGGCTTGGTACATGATATCTTCAAAACGCAGTCCCATGCCACTACTCTCTCTCTCTCTCTCTATTTGTCCTTGCTTCTGGATTTGTATGCTAATGTAAACTCGGATAAATTTCGTTCTTAAGCTCGGAAAGGATTTTTCCTCTCAACTTCCTGGTCGGCAGGGACATTACTTCCCTCTGTTTATCATTACTGACGGGAGACTTGAGGGCACGAAATGCTGAGCGAGAACAATCGCAGTGAGTTAAGCAAGTACAGGTGTATCTGGATTAAACGCCAGCATGAACGGGATTTGAGCATGGAGTGTGTGGAGGGAATAAGGAGCTCCACTTTGATTCTTTTCTCATCAACAGTTCCAATTCAAATGATCTTTTCGTTCTTATGCAGTTTTTATCTGGGTAAAATGTATTTAGAGACTTTTTTACTTTATTTAGGCCACAAAATATGCATTTGTATCTCCTTTCAGGTTCAAGTTCAATTTTTTTTTTCCCTCAAAGGATTTAGGCAAAATGCCCAGTTCGTTTTTATCTCACACTCGTCAGCACACTTCATTGCAACTCACGGCAGTTTTTGGCTTACCACATCATGGTGGCATCATGATCACTCGCATTTAAAGCTGTGCCACCGAGATACATGAAAATGTCATGATTTATCCGTACCCGAGCAAAGATCTGCAAATCTTTTTTTGAGTTCTTTTTGTACGATTGGAGCCCCGTTTTCTAAATCTGGGATGACGAAAAATAAAGGGCAGATCTCTGATGTTACCTCTCGCTTACTTGATCAATCCGGTCAGTTGGGATTCGGAATAAATGAATTATATATTGGCAGACACGGGTGGTTGGGTTGAGGTAGGATTGATTCAGGTTTTTGGTTTTCTCGGGTTTGGTTTTATTCGGTGAATTTCTGGAAATAGTTCTTGAAGATCACTCGCCACTTATAGCACACTGGGATAATTGAAATGGACCTTTTAGTGTAATCGTTGTGAATTGACGAATCTGTGGATGAATGTTATTGTCATTATCTCAAACATCTTCTCATGATGGGGTCTACTTCACTGTCGGTCGTCGCCCGACCATGCCGTCATCTCTTACAGAAACTCGGGCGGGTGAAATGTGAACGTCAATCCCGAGGTTGTGGAAAGAGCGTCCGATCGCACATGGCGCTCTCGGTGGCAGCCGTCGGATCGTGACCGACGGCCATCCGGAGGTTTATTTGATTTTCTGGCTCACAGTCCCACGAACCGTCTTTCCGCCCCCGGTTGTTGCCGCATTGTATTCAACTTCCCCTGACGTCTGCTATAAAAAGCATTGCAGATGATAGGATATGGGATACACAAGTATGTTGTGATTCGTGGGGTAGTCCCGCACACTGTTTCCTACGAGATCTAGCATGGATTCCTTTTGGGGTGTCCAAAGGGTTTACCGTCTTTGGAGGTAAGGGTCAGCTTACGGTCGGTTTGATGTCACACAGGGTGCCCATGTGGGGGAGCACGGCAGATGTTTGCCCAAGAAAGGGGCAACCGTGTAGTGATGAACCCTTGAAGGTTATGTTTCAAGTTCTTGATGAAATTTCCCGAACTGATCTGACGTCTGTGAAATTGTCGGAATTTCCATGTGCTGAGCTGGGGTTCATCAGCCCATTTCTGCAAGACTCCAAATTCCTTCCTTCCTTCCAGGTTCGATCACACAGTTCTTTTTGGCTCCACTCCCCTGCGTTACAATCGGCCACGTTGGCGTCATTCGACTGCAGTAAATAACCGTGACTGCCAAAAATGGACAGTAATCTGCTCAGTTTGCACACCTCTGATTGCGAGCCATGGACCCAACCGTTGGACCTCTGCCGCCCACTTACATTAAGACGCCGACGTCGATATTAACAGACCACCATTTGCCGGCGTTTTTCTATCTTTTGAACAGTGATCAGAATAGCTTTGTGATCAATTGGTTTTCTTTTCTTGAATCTTTGCTCCAAAATCAAATGGTCTCAGGTCGCACGACAGGCTGCAGCACGATGCACAAGGCTTGTGGGATTTGATTTGCTTTCCGATGGGGGCAGCTGTTGTGCGATCATCTTTATCAGCCATACACCGTATCGAGAGGGACACAAACTGTGGCGAGTGCTCTTCTCTTCATCCATCTATTGTGCACACGACTGCAGTTTGGGGCAACTGCGCCGTTGCGTTACCACACTTGGGGTGAGCTCATTGCACTGGTTTTGAAGCTCATGATGTGCCACATACTGGCATAGCATGGGGGGCAAAAGCTAAAAACTTTTGTTGACGGTTAATGACCTTTAATAAAAATAATATGTCGGCCTCCTCCCCTTCGCAGCCATTGTTTGCGTGCTGGAGGTGGTTGGACAACAGCTACATGCTCCTCTCTTCTTGTGGAGTCATCGACTCATCCTCTATTTCTTGTTTGTTCTTTTCGTTATTGACTTCAACCACTTCGCAGGAAATATTTACAGCGTTGACTACTTCTACCAACCCCGCCACGATATGCCTGGAAATCTTTAGATCAACCAGTCCCGGTAACACGCGGAGGACAACCTTTCCAAGTTTCTAGCCATATCACCAGGCTCGAAATGGGAGGGCATATCAACTTCGAGAGACGATTTCAGGATGGCTGGTCGACACTGACGCGGGACGAAACCGACCTGATCGCCCTCATCGAGCGAGCATTGGGTTGTGTTTCCCTCTTTTCCGCAATCTTGGTGTTTGTGGCCTTTGGACTCGGCAAAACCCTACGTACCGCGCCAAACTGCTTCATTCTTTGCTCGTGTGTCGCAAATGTTTTCGGTGCGGCTGCGGCCATCGTGGCACGAGGAGGAATTCAACTAGTCTCCTCAGGCCGGTCAGATGCGCTCTGCCAAACCCAAGCATTTCTTCTCCAGACGTGAGTACTCATCTACCATTTGAGTGAATTTTAGCTAAGAGTCACAGGTTTACGCAGTCGGATCCCTGGTGGTCATTTGCCATGACAGTCAAGGTCCTGATCGTATTCACCAAAGGACCGAACCCCAATTACTTCAAGAAGTGGTGGTGGTTGAACTGTTTGATCTGCTTCGGGGGGCCAAGTATCTCGGCCATTATTCTCCTCGTTACTGGAAGATACGGAGATGCAGGGGTAAGTGGTGCATTATGCTCGTACACAGTATCCTGGAAGTGATACTGACAACCTTCATGCTCAGAACTGGTGCTGGATCAAGCCAGAAGACAGCGACTTGAGAGTCCTGGCCTTCTTCATCCCTGTGTGGATCTGCATTTTCGGGTCTCTCCTGATTTACATAGGTGTTGGGATCCGCGTTTTCCGCTCGCGCAACAGAATACGTCGTTTCTCTTGGAGCGGAAGTACTCGCCATACCATCTCGACCCGACCTTCCACTAGCGGGCAGGACTCGACGACGGGTGACAGGGTGCGTTTACTGGGTCACTCTTACAAAAAATTGCACATGCTAATTGTTGATAGCGCTCATTCCTCTCGTTGAGTGACTGGCCTCTGTCCCCTTTCCCTGGCTCAGGGCTGCTGGCGAATTTGAACGCAAGTCCTGATCAGTCTGACACCATCTTGCCACTTGCCAACGTCAACACCATCGCTTCCGTTGCATCCTTCAGTCGACCAAGCCCCCACAAGCTTCTGCCCGTCATTCGAGAGACACAAGTCTCATCACCTATACACATTCAGCAAGGCTCGGGTGGCCGAATGGGAGAGTTTGGGCTCAACCCACGCCCTGCTCCGGTTCCTCCAACACCCAGACAATCCAGGGAGCAACAACCCGGCGCCGTACAAAACGCTATGAGTTATTTCACCGTTGATGAAGTAAAGTGCTCGTACTTGCAGACAGCTGGCCTGTTTGCCTTTATCGTCTTGCTCACCTGGGTCCCAGTCAGCACGTTCAGGATGCGTCAGGTGTTCCTGGGAGACACGTCGTTTGTTTCACAGCTGGTGATTGTCGTTTTGCTTTCGCTTCAGGGCTTTTGGAACTGTGTGCTCTTTTTCTACATCAATCGAAAGAGAATTGCAAAATGCATCAAAAACAAGCTCAAACCCCCTACGTCTGGAATTGCAGGCCTGTTAGCCGACCCAGGCGCCGACATGACGGCTCTGAATAAGGAGCGCGACCGACAAGTTCGAAAGACGCAGCTGAGCATCAAGATTCCCTGGCGACGAAGCCGCGAAACCGAGCGCACCTATAGCTGGGACTTTCTGGACATTGGGCTGGAGTCGAGAGGCAATGTCATCTCGATAAGTCGCGGCAGCCGTGGTAGTCGTGGTACCAGCATGCTGCCTTCTCCTTGAATTTATTTTTCTGTGTTCTTGTCAATATTATCATCCCAAAGTTTCCCCACATCATTTTTCAGCCTCTTTATTGATACCTTTGGTTGACTAGACAACCAGATTTCTATTGTTTACATGTTGCATAGATACCTGCATCGCGGCGGAGTTGCATTAGTATTAATCCTTATTTTTTCTCTGTCGTTTCTTTAAATCATTTACATCATCATCAGACATGGAAAGGAAGGTGGTGGGGCTGGGTCGGGTTCTCGAGGCGCCGGTTCCGGATATGCCTTGTCTTTGTCCATAACTACCAGCATCCGAACCAAAAACACCGAATGCATTGTCGGGGAGGGGGTGGGGGGGGGGGGGGGGGGGTTCATCGCTTAGTTTTGGCAGAAATTTCTTTGTTTCCTCGACGGAAGTAAGATCAACAACGTCATTCTTTTGTTCTTGTTCTCCTCTGGAAGATTGGCATGGGTTTTCCGTCATCTTGACAATGTTCCCCATTTTGCCTGCCTTACTTTTATTTCGGATAGGAACAGTAATTCTCTTGGATTCGCGATAGACAGGTGACCACAATGAACGAAACTAGCGACAGCTACCGTTCGGAGGACCTGTTGTCAGCGGACCCTTACGCTCAAAATGACTTCTACCCAGTCAAGATGGCTCAATCATATAATGCACCGCCTGATGTTCGCTTTAGTGCTGTTGCCGCCAGAAGAAAAGCACAGCGTCATAGTCTAGACGTTCAACGTGGGGGGAGAAATAACAGACCTTCAGCCGACTTTCAAGTTTTCGACGACGACGACGACGACGACGATGATGATTTCGATGCATCGTACTCGGAGCACGGGGTCTTCAGTTACAGTGACGATGATGATTCCGATGATTCGATGAAAGCAGCGGCGACAAATGTTGTCAATGCTGACGGAAATACCTTGCTGATTAGCGCCGAGTCGCTGGAAAAGTTCAAGGAGAGGGAGGCAGAAGAAAGGAGGACGGGCAGGAGGATGGGCATCAGGAGGATGAGAAGTGTTCGGGGTACCGGCAGTACTAGGCGGAGATCGCACATGCTGTTGGATTCTGACGGGGATGCGATCATGGTTGATGAGGACGAGTTGGAAATGCTGATGGCTGAGAGTGAGGGAATTTCTCGCAGCAGGAGGAGGAGGAGGAGAATGCGGGGGAGTTTTGATTTGGGAGGGTGGGTAAGTCTGGGGTGGAGGTATATGGGTTGGAGAAAGAGGGCTTGGGTTTTGTTGCTGGTGGGTTTAGCTGGTTTGGCGACGAGTGCGGGTGGCTGGGCTCTGTATGATCGGCATCATCAGAAACAGTATGGGCGGATATTTCCGCCGCGGGCGAACTGGAATATTACCAGCAGCGGTTTCCATAGCGGGAAGCCCCTCTGGATGCGGGAGGAAAGAAGGCAGTGGGGAACGATTAATGAGCCTTCGAGAGAGAACGACGTGCTGGCGCGGATTGAGGATTTGAGTTCGGACGCGCTGGTATATATTAAGGGACCCCTGGGTGTTCTCGGTACTGTGATTGGGTTTGACAAGGAATTGGAGTATTACAGGGGGACGGTGAAGGAGTTGGCTAGGTTGATGTTGAAGGGTGAGGACGAGAAATCCGTGCGGACGCCTGGTTGGCTAAAGACTGTCGGAAAAAGTGCTGGCGTGATCAGTGAGCAGCTAAATCTTCATTGGCTCCTGAAGTTTGTAATAGGAGCGTGGAACGGGATAAGCACGAGAGAGGAACCTGAAAAGCCTCACCAGACGACAAAGTACTTGGCCGGGAATTGGCTGGTGAACGAGGTGATACCCGCCATTGATGCCGTCATCGACCTCGAAAACAAACACAAGGCTCACGTATTTGAAGCTCTCGAAGCCTTGAATATCAGTGGATCCAGGGCGGCTTCGGTATTGGACACTTTTGGGAGGACAGGTAGGGCGCAAAACTTGGAGAAGCTTCTTACCGAGCTCAGCTTAAAGATTGGAATCGTGTACAGCGAGCTCTATAATGTCGAGCGCTTGGCCATTGAGAACAGATTACGACCGCTCGCGAAGTGGGCTCGCGGATACATGCGGTACAGAGACAAGAAGACGGCTGACGAGTTGTGGGATGTGGAAGAGCGTCTGAAGGAGCTCGACAGGGTACTCCCGCTGGCGTACGACTCGGCACAGCTGTTGCATTCGGCTCTCAGGTGGACGATGAATCAGATTGAGGATATTGAGTATGAGCTGCGCAAGAAGGAGAAGAAACCTCTGGCAACGGACTACGATGCATCGAGGGCGACAAAGGTTGCCAACACAGTGGTGCATAATGCTAAGCAGGCGATGGCTATACTGAACAGCTGGAATACCCAGTTGCCGGAGCGGTTGAGGAGGGAAAATGAAAATAAGAATGGGACTCTGGGGGTAAATTGGAACTGGTTTGGGTTTCATTTTGGTCACGGTGGGGAACAATACAGTGGGGAGTATTCGATTTAGTCTTAGATGATTGATAATTCGCAAGTATAAGTTCGTTCGTTGAAGCGCTATTATGAGCTCTTGTCATTATATAAGTAAATTATCCAACCTCCCACAGGTCTCTGCTCTCCTTGACTGCAGCCAACTGGGCCTAGCCAGCGGGTTGCAAATGCCATTCCAGTGAGGGCCGTGACAGCCTGTTCCGCATCAAAAAGAAACTTTCGTTCAGGAACGGTAATGTCAAAAAAATGGTTTTTTCCTGTGGTATCTCAATTCCTTGGAAATCTGAAGCGATTGTATTTCTGGTAAGTTTAAAGCCATGCGTAGGTACAAGTTCTTAGTCAACTAGTGCTACAAGTTAACCATCAAGATCAAGTAAAAAAAAGCATGGCCCTATCCACCAAAAAGTTACGAATTCGTGAGGCAATTTGGCTTCAAAATTGAATTGAATTGCGTCTCTTGGGAGCCGAATTGCGTTGCCTCACGGCCTCCTCAAATTGCCTCATTGCGAGCCTTGTGGGAGCGTCCTCACCAGGACGCTACCCAAGGATAACCTCGAAAGCGGCAAAGGACAATGGCTGAAGGATGGCTGGCGATAACGCCCCGCAAAGGACGTAGACACTCCGAAGAGTGGACCAGGCATATGGTTCGAGAGCGGATACAGACGCTCTAGAAAGGACGTCATCGCCCCTTTCGGAGCGGACGGACCGTTTGACTCCAGAGCCAGTTAAGACTGACTCTCGTCGGGTGACAGGTAATAACGCCCTCGAAAGGACGTGAATACTCGCTCTGAGCGAGACAGACTGAGGCTGTAGTGTCTTTTCACGCCGAAGGTATAGCTTCAGAGTGGATTAGAGAGGGGTTGCCTCTGGCTGATTCGCGTTCATTGGCAGCGGAATGTCTGCAAGGCGGCATCAACCACCTGCTCTTCTGCGGGATGTGCAAAGGCGGGACTCTGATGATCTTGGGGTGACCAGAACCGACTCTGGTTCCCCAGATCGTAAGGAAGATACGTTTCGTCGCCTCGTTGCGGAGACGGGCAACTGGCCGGAGCCAGAGTTTCTGTTCTCAACCATTTGGCAATTGAACGCTATTGTAATGGTTGGATCTTTGAGCCGGAGCTGAAGCGGAGGGATATTATAGCTGTGAAGCTGAAATCCCCCAGTGACTGAACGTCGCTCCATCGATAGTTATGGACTCCTACTAATGCAGGTCTTCATCGCCCTGCTTGCAGGTCATCTGGCGAAGAGGATCGATTGTTGTCGTTGTTTTCTACCTTGATCGAATGAAACGCCCCCAAAGGGATATGGGATGGCATGTGCGCACCCAAGGCTTACTGCGGGAGGCGATGACCTTCGACTTTTGAAGAATCGGTTGCAGCTCTCATTAAGCGCCCTACTCAAAGGTTAATGGCTGACATGATTCAATTTGGTTGCTGTTCCTCCCTACCTTGATGGACGAAATCGCCCCAAAGGGACCTGGAGCGGCATTTGCGCCCGGTACCCCAAGGCCCGAGTGAACGATGTAGAAGTAGAAAGCGAGAAACAGCGACTCTCAAATTATCGATTGCGTTTGTCAAGACGCGACAAACTGCCCCCAAGGGACAAACGCAGGCGGACGCTTTTGGCCATGGAGACCCCAATGACCCAAAGTGTTGGGGTTCAACACCTTCGTGGCATATTGGATATGGGGTTTGGGGATGAGGCGAGCCTCAAACATTGGCATCCCAGGATTGACCTGAATGCCAAAGTGTTTTTGGATGTGAATGCGACGACTTGTTTATCGTGAAAAGTTGATCGCTGGTTTCAAGTTGCGAAATGTTTGCAACGAGAATGAAGTGGTGACGATGCGTCGATAGCTGGAAATTCAGGTACATGTAAATATTGAACCTCAACGACCTAGAAATTGAGGAATGTCGTTCGCAGGCACTTACTTGGGTGTTGCAAACTTCATGTTGTTGTGTGTGTGAAGAAGTGAATCATCCAAGCTCTTTGCCGAGGCAGAGTAGATAAGTGACTCCCCAAATTCTAACTAGTCAAGCGGGTGCTGAGGAGAAAAATCCGTATGTGGTCTCCGCTACCGTGACCGTTGTTAACTTGACTGTTTAACCACGATCACTGCGAGCCACAAGGCTAATAGTAGGTTACTGGATATTTACATGTAGCCCCAACATTGAACAATGACGGGCCTCTTCGCCCCGCTCGGCGGCCAGTTCGGAGATCCCATAGCGATCCTCTCGCTCATTCTAATCCTTCATGGACTGATCGAGTATTCCGTACTGAGTCTTCCACTCCTTGCACTCATTGTAACTTTTGATGGACCTCTCATCCTTTCTGATCTCCTTCTCCCACTTCCTCTCGAGAGGACTTTAGATGAGACTTGGGTGATGGGGTGGGAGATATCGGAAAAGATTGGCTTCTTGGGGCAGATGCAGCACTCGAGGGCAATGACGGTGCTCGTGGTGGCAGGCTCGTCCTTTGTGATTAAGTCCATTAGTGCTATGGCCGCCATGTTCTGTGATGGAGGGTAAGAGTCAGAAAATGTCGAAAGTCGTCGGCGAAAGTGAAGCTTACCTTTACCAGGCACCTTGCTGGCAGATGGAGGGCTGGTCCTTTTGGTTGGCCCAGTTGCACCGGATCATATTTGGTGCCCAGTCGCCTTCTCGAGACACCGACCGGTATGTCGACGTAACCTTCACACCGAGCGAGCCCGAAGGGATCCTGAAGTTCGAGTCGGGCACGAAGGGAAATGCGTGGCAACTCTCATATTCCAAGGCCGTGAGCGACCACGTCTTCCGGATGTCCCACGTAATGTAGAATGGACTCAGACGCGAGGTCCGAAAATGCATGTTGTTGTCGAACGCTCGTCGACGACGATGTGGAAGGGATTGGAGGTGCCCTGCTTGTTATTGTTGTTGGACTGGTAGAACCAGTCACGTGGATCTTCGACTGATGGAGAGATCGCCCGAAAAGGCGAGATGGCTTCTTTCGAGGCCATTATCATGCAGGTCGTCGAGATCGGTACGTTTTGGACTTCCTATCCACCCGAATCCTCTACGCCGTGGTTGACGAGCTTCAACCCTTTCAGGACTTTGAGGAGGTCCTTCTTGACATCTCTGGACTTCTTGACGATGCCCAGGAGATCCCATAACCGATGGAAGCTCTCGAGTTCATGTGGGGAAAAGTCATATGGGTCTATATTGGCAATGGACTCAGTTCGGTCGCAGGAAAAAGAAAGATTTCTTTCGTCGAACTGAGGAAGGTATTCGCGTGGGGACCGAAGATATTCGTGTCTATTTCCAGCATTTTAGATAGCTCGGTTTAAAAGGTTCTTTGGCTGATTAGAGAGAATGATGGCTATTGCTATCGTTGTAGGGTCTACGGTTTTGGCTGGGGCGCGATAATCACCTTATTTTGGTATTGGCAAAGGGGAAGTTGAAATCTTTTGTTCTTACTGTATTGATCGAGACTGGTCGGGACATTGTACGTGCGGCGGCGGTGGGACAGGCAGTCTCGTAGTCGGCAAAGGAACCGGCGGCTAGCCAGACAGCCTGAGGTTGGTCAGGCGACGGAACGTGTTGGGTGTCTTTTTACCTGACAACTGGTGCTTTGTGAGTTGGAGTTGGTCCACTTGACATGTTATCCTTGTCTGGACGGAGAGCCTGGATAATGCCGTGGTACTTCCGCCGGGTCCACTCTTGGTTGACGAAGTTGAGAAGGCTGCGTGCGTGCAGGCTGGCACGACCCCTGAACAACGAAGAAGGTCTGGTTGCAGATATCAACGTTTGACTTGCATGAATGCAAACGGATATCGTAGCACATATACCTGCTGAATGGTACGGATGTCAGTAAAGCGCATCGGGACAAAACAGTTGCCCAAAGGGGTAAACTCACGATTGCTTTTCGCCATCTCGGTACCGCAAATCAATCGAGAGGTCTGCTTGCCTCGTCTCAGCCATGTTGTCCTCCTCGCTGTCCTAACTTGTTAGTAATTGCTTATAATACTCGCGAGCGCAATGGTTTCCTAAGATGACGTACTGGTTGTCGTGCAAAATTGAGAGCAGTGCAGCCTGTGGGAGTCGAAAATGTTCAAATTGATAGAACAGAAGTTGAGAAGCGGGAAAGAATAGAGTCCAGAACAATAAAAAAGCAGAAGTGGCCGGGGAAAGCTAAAAATTGTTTTTTTTTAAAAAAAAAAAAAAAAAATAACCTCTTGCCTGTGCTCAGCAGACGATGAACATGGGGTGGGCAGAAATTGGTTCTCGCAATACTCGGCGATCGGCGAGCTTTGACCAAAACACGCTTGACAATGTAACATTTAGATCCTGGGTCCATTGTGGAGATGCCAACGGTGGCGCACCTAACCCAGGAATGGTGCCACTCCTAGCCCTCAACCCGTGCAGGCAATCCTTGACCATATTGAAGACCTCTCCGCAAAAGGTAAACAGCCTTATTGACCAACAAGGGATGAAGAGTTGGTCTTGGTTGTCGCCATCACTTTGGCAGAATATACGGCAGCCCCTGGCCAGGAATGGCGGCACATCCCTGCTGGCCGGGCATCGTTGGCAGTTGGAATTTTGTCTCCCAGCGCTCAATGCCCGAGTATTCTTCTTGGGTGCCAGAACTCTAGAATCGAGTTTGGTTCTGCCTGAAATAGTCCCCTTTTCATTGAAGGGGTGATGCTGAGCAGTGGATGGATGTCCTTTCTTGCAAGACGTCTCGGATGTCGTAACCTCATGTCCACAACCAGGTACCGAATTTGCTGGAACACGGTTACGAAAATGATTGATTGAGTATAGAGAGTGCTCTTTGGAGTGCTAAGAGGATTGAATATATACAGGATTACTGATAGACCCATGGCTTCCAATTTATCTGTACCTAGCTCGGCTTGGGACACCGACCCTGTATTCAGCAGAATGGCGGCGAGCTTCTACTGGTAACATCAGCCAGGTCAGTTCCTGTTATGATCGGATTGAAAGCTGGGTGGATCAGCTACTAACCTTGGTTGGGGTTCCTAATGCTGCTGCTAGATAACACGGGCTTCGGCGGCGTGGCAATGGACCTCCATTCGATTGGCATTATTGGCCCTCATGGACCAGTCTCGTCCTTCTTATCGAAGGACGATCAATCCTTTATGAGCAGACGACGCCTGGCAGGACATGCTAGGTCATCGTCCATCTTGCGCTTCTGGTCTTCTTGCTCTTGTGCAATGCGCTCCATGTCCCGAATCCGAGGAGCAGAATCCCCGATATCACCCGGATGGGATCGAGACTTGGGGCAAGGGAATTGGCCGCCGATGACGAAGTTTCGACCGAAGTCGAGAAACTGATGCAATACATTGTGTCAGTAGTGTTGACAATACCTGATGTTTCAATAGATGCTTACTCCTCTCGCACTGCTGCGCGGTTTGTTGCAAACGCAGATAGATCTGGGATGAAGGTGGTGGGATGAAGGTGGTGGGATGAAGGTGGTGGGATGAAGGTGGTGGGATGAAGGTGGTGGGACGAGACGGAGATATAGCAAGAGTGAATTATTTAGGCGGGCACAACTGCTGCTGTGGGCACTAGGGCTTCTCTGCTTCTTTCACTGGCCTCCCAGCTGCAGTCCCGCGTCCTTCTGCAGCTTGTGCTCCTTCCCCGGAGCAACCAGACCCCCGTCCTCCCCCCAGGCCCCGCTTCCCTTTCTCGACAAGGACCACTCCTGCCCAGAACCCAAGGTTAAAACTGAGAACAAGAGAGTCCCTTCCAACATTAATACAAAGAAGTGCGGTTGGCTCAGTGGTCAGGCCGAGGGGGTTTTCATCCCTTCTCTCTCCTGACCTCTCGAGTTCAAGCTGACGTCGTGGCAGATTCTTGTTTAAAAAAAAGTTCAAATGAACAAAAAATCCAAAACAAATCTGTTCCAAGGCATAAGCTTTATTCTTAACCCTCTTCTTGGATAGGCTACAACAACAACAAATCCAGCACTGCAGCAACAACATTAACAACAAAGCTCCAATTTGTAAGTCCCCCAAGTGGGATTCCTGAGGCCTGATCGAGACAACTGCACTTCATTTTTTGGAGTTTTTATTTTGTTTATCACCAACATCATCGCCACCACGACACAGACTTTGTTCTTGCAGAAACGGCGAATAACACATCACACCACAGAGAGCGATCTCCAATATGCATTTGGTCCAAACCATTCCCGCGGGCGCACAAAATAAACATATTCGTCTAAATTACTCGTACCTTTTCGTTCCATGTCTGATGTTTGGATGTCCATGATGGACGAGTTGACGCGGGATGGCAGTGCTAAACAAGTTGACGCCACTTGTTGCAACAGCCAATGGGAGTTGTGCACAGGTTGTCAGAATCAGGCAGAAGACTGTCGACTGGCAATGCAACCAAGTTGGTTCGCAGTTGGATTGAACAAGGCTGGTGGCGTCTGGATGCCTCTCCGCCTTTCATGTGGCCAGTTCTGGGTGGCTCGTGTACCCGTGTGATTGCAATGATTTGACAACCAAGCCATCAAGGCGTTCTGGCAGCTTGTCAGTGATGGAAGGCTGGATTGGCGGATGAGGTGCAATGTTATTGGAAGGCTCAACATGCACACGCGTCCTAAAGGTAACATGTCCTTATGCAGCCAACTCAACAGAAAAAAAAAAAAAAAAAAAAACTCCAGGCCGTTTTTGCGGTCGGTTACACCTGCGTCAGACCTTGAATTTCACGACATTCAGACTGGCATATTGGCACTGTCCTCTCACTCAGCAGTGGCAATATCCCATGCATGTGGACAATCGCGAGGCAGCCAATTTACCACACTCTTTTTTACTTTTATATTTTTTATATTTTTTGCGCCTCACACTCCGCCTGACATCCAACACAATTGGAAGGAGGGGGAGTACAAGACGGCCGCAACCGTGACTCAGGATGCTCACTTGATTAAAGAAACTTGAAGTCAGGCGCCGCAGTTCTCCGAATCCTCTCAGCCTCATCACAGGAGCATACATGTATATAGCTTTAACTTTTCTCACCCGTCGAAATGGTTTCTTTTTGGTCATCAAATCATTAGTAGATTCAAGCAGACCAAAACTTATTCACTCAGACTCACAACAAACCAACTTACCAACACATTCACATTCAGACCCCAGCTTACCAGAACAACATTTTATAACTTCTTCTCAAGTTAACTCCCGTACGATTACCCACCCCAACAAAAAACCAGAGAAAGCTTCAACACCACACCACACCACACACAACCTACAATCCTCAACCCACTTCATCACGTCAATTCACAACAACACAGGCCAGTTTTATCTATCTACATTCTAATCACAATGTGCATAAAACTCACAACCCCCTACCGCTGCGGCCACCCCAAATCCTCCCAAATCATCATCTGCTCCCGCCGCTACGAGCACGTCCTGAAGCACGAGCACTCCTTGCATTGTCACCCGAGAGACTGCGATGACTGTGCTCGCGCCTCGAGAGTTTCAAGAGCAGCCGCGAAGATTAGTGATGAGTATGAGTATGATTATGATTATGACTACGAGTATAAGAAGAGGGATAGGGATGGGGATGATGAGGGGAGGTATGTGACGAGGTATACCAAGTGGGAGAGGGTCAGGAGGTGGTGGTGAGTAGCTTCGGAAGAGGTGGCGGTATGCATGGTGCAGGAGAGAATTGTGTAGGATAGTTATGGATGAATGGGAATTGTAACTTGCTAGGGAGGCAGGGGAAAGATGTATGATGGGTTTTTTCTTTTTCTTTTTGTTGGGTTCCATGGTTCATGTTTAGACGGCTGGAGAGGGTTGTTTGCAATATCTCGCAATTCGGGAAGAGATATGACCAGGGATGAAATGTATTACTTTTAGATTCCTTTTTTTTTTTTTTTTTTTTTTTTCTTTCTGTTTTCTACTGTTGCCATTGGCCTTTTATTGTTTCATTGATGTTGTTGTGATTTCAAGATACACGGGAGGATCCCGACTTCTCAACAACATTTTTGTGGTTCATCTACATGGTCACATTTTTGACGATCAATGAAGAGAGAGATATACCTGCAAAAGGGTTTTGATTGTTGCTCCAAAAAAAAAAAAAAAAAAAAAAAAAAAATTCACGCAAGTCATCGTGCAACTACGGATCATCGGATGCTGCCTGTCTTACCTAACTTCACAACCCTTTCCCAGGCCAGGGGCGGCCTCCCTCCTGTTCAGCCCATCTGATGTCCCGGCATCATGGTCCAGTGTCATGCACCCCGCTTGCGCCACTTTCGCCCCGCCCCGTTGCCTGGCCGAGTTGCTCGCGTATTGTACAGTACCAACCGTGAATTTACACTTCTTTCCACACCTTTTCTCCTCATAGCTCCTTGAATCATGGAATGACGCAACACAAATTCAAGTAAACATGCCCCCATATTTGCTTTGTTTGACACAAAAGACTTGGTGGGCGGGATGGCACCATTCGTGCCCACACTTGACCTCATCAACCACAAGATGCTCAAAAGGAAACAATTCCTAGATATTGTTACTTCTCTCTACAAAACAGGATACGTAGGTCTACTTCTTTCTCGCTATTTGACTTGCCATCATCGTCGGCATCATAAACCCCGCAGGCATCATGCCCGGAGGCCTGGGAACCTTGGGTTTCTCCTCGGCATCTTCCATCTGATCAAACAAAATCTTGGCCTGCACCTTCAAGACCTTGAAATAGACATTATCAGCAAACTCCTCGGGAGTCTCAACAGTAGGGAACACCCTCTTCTTCCCCTCTTCATCTCCATCCTTGGGCGGTCCCTCAACAATAACCACATCCTTCCCAGACGCACTATCCTCACCCGCACCCGCTTCCTCAACATCCCCAACCTGTCCCCTAATAATAGCCAACAAGGTAGAAACAAACAACTCTCTCATGTACGCGAAGCTGAACCCCTCAGTCAACTTGGCCACCAACGGGCACAACCCTTCCTCGAACCCCTTCCCGGCTTCCTTGCCCTCCAACTTGCGTCTCCAGTACTTGGCGTACTCCTCTCTGGTCTCCAGGTCAGGAATCGCAAAGTGGTACTTTCTATCGAACCGACTAGGTCTCTTGGCGATTGCAGGGTCAAGTCGACTCAGATGGTTGGTGCTGCCAATCATGAGGATGCCCTCGTTGGACTCGAGCCCGTCAACTTCGTTCAAAAAGTAGCTGCGAAGTTTATCCTCGACCAGACTGTCCAGGTCCTCAAAGATGAGCAGGCAGGGCGCCATCTGTCTGGCGCGCTCAAAGATCCTCTTGATGGACCATTTGGATCCCCGGCACGAATCGAACTGCTTGACGTAGAGCGAGGGAATGTCCTTTTCGGCGAGCGAATTGATGAGCGCTTTGATGGTGGCCGTCTTGCCGTTCCCCGGGACGCCGTGCAGGATTATGCCTCTCTTCCAGGATAAGGCGAGAGATTGGTATACCTCCCGAGAGTCGAAGAAGCCGAGGGTGTCAGAGATGAGTGATGTTTTAACGCTGGGAGGAAGGATGATGTCGTCCCAGGAGGCAGATTTGATGGACTTGAAGAGGGGGGCATCTTTCACCCAGCCGTTGTCGTCCCAGACGTAGATCTCGTCATGGAGGGAGGATGTCCAGATGCCTGCCTCTAGGAGGAGGGCGTCTGTTTGCGGGTGGTGGACTTCGTTCTCGTCGCCAGGTTTGATGGGGGCGAGGACGAACATGAAGGTGGAGGGATCGCTGTTGGGCTCAGCGGCTGTGATATAGTAGACAATAAAGGTGGTGGATGACCAGGTGTAGGACCATCGACCGAACTGGACGACGTCGCCGAGCTCGCCTTTCTGACGCTGGAAGGGTCCCGCGCTTGATTGGTAGGTGCGGATGGTGCTGGCTACCCTGGGGTCGTTGTGCTCTGGAACTGCTTTCGCATGTCCGGCTTCTGCATAGCCTAGGAGGTTGACACGATCGGCCGTGGCTCGAGTGACGTGATAATCGGGGTGGGCAACACGGACGAGGTCGTAAGTGTGGAGTCCGATGTCTCCGCGGTCGGGTTTGATGTTCGCCAGCCTACGTGATGGGAGGTCGAGTTAGCATGTGAGGATCCTCAGCTATTTCTGTCTCGGATGTTACGTACCACCGCTGGAACAACTCTCGATGGCTTTCCTTAATGTCGGTCATGTTTTCGGTTGGCTAATTGATGCACTGTTTGGGATAGGAGAAGAGGACCCCCGTTCAGGAGCCATCTTGGATACTTTTATAGACCAACTCGGACACCAAATCTTGGTCGGATTCTCACCTTGAAACGAGGGGTCCAGATTCTGAACTAGGCAGAATGCGCAACCGTGGGTAACAGGCACACAGCGTCCTCACTACATCCCCACAACCCCGCCTTCCACTCCAGGCATCACTCGGCGCCCAAATCAGCATCTGTGGTTGCTACTCCACAAATATGTAGGACTTTTGGATTGGTGGCCAACCATGAGAGGTTACGTATTGTCGAAGTAGCCCGCACCCCGGCATCTAGACTGTCGTGGCTCTTTTGCCACAACATACAATGCCTGTAACATAGATCCTTGCATGAATCCGTCCTCATGGGAGTGATAGAAATTGAGGCGGTCTCATTGAGAGCCTGCTATGTTGCCACTGAATAGGTACCAATTGATGCAATAAATCTGAAAGTACTCCTTTTATCTCAACTGCCGTATCTAGTCTCTGGAGAGAGCATGACGACGATGACCTTTTCCAAGACAGGAAGAACTTATCAAAAGTTCAAATTGATGCTGTGCGCTGTTGGTTGGCTAGTTGATAAGAACGTGATTCAAAGGGATCACCTATACTGATTCCACAAATTTTGCAAAGCAACCTTCTCACCAATAAACCCCCCGCTCTGTGCTGTGAAGCTAGAGCGTCCGCCGTGGCCTGCTCCTGCTCCGCAAGAATGCCACTATATGACTGATAAGTGTTTCCAGTGACTTTGCTTGTGCACTTCGTCCCTGAAACCCCCAAATAAATCGCGTTTGACGTCCTGTGGCCGTGTGCGAGGGTGCTGTGAAATTGACACTGCATGTACCCATTCTGGATCTGATATGACAGAGTCAATATTCTCGGCACCGTCTTCCTCCACACCTCCATTCTCTCCAAACATTGCCCCATGAATTTGTCAATGTCGCCTGTCTCGCATGCTTCCTTGTACAACCCACGTATCCGCGGAGAAAACAGACAGCACATGTTGTTGTCCTCGAGAAGCTTCGCGTAACTTCCTAGTGAGTTCTGGAATCTTGATCCCTTAATGACCGTCTCATAACAGCCAGTTATGGCATGTTAATCTAGACTCCGACGATTTACGTCTTCGTGAGCGGGCCGGTGCTGCTCTAGTGCTGACCTGTATCGAGGGTGGGCGCCCTGTTTAGGGGTGTGCGTGGTATGCGTATTGATGCTAACTGCGGCACAGTTAAAGGCTTATGATCTGCCACCCGGCTAGACTTGCTATATTTTAACGGAAGCGACCCCCAAGGGAAGATGTCCCTAATTTAAGCCGCATATCTACTTTGTTCAATCCTTTTTTACTTGCTCTTTTTTTTTTTTTTTTACTTATTTATTTATTTATTTATTCTTCTAAATTTCTCTCCATTGTATTTTAAAGATCCTGGTATAAAGAATCCGAGCTCTAGTAACTTTTACGGCCACAATAATCCTATTAACTCTTGGCGACAGTTGAAAGTATCGCGAGATCTTGGTGGTGGGCGTTGTCGTGGTGCCTGTGACCGAGTCGTGCCTTATCAATCGAGCCATGTATAAAGTGGATTAGTGTGTGTATAATTGTTCATATAATTGTTCGGGGGTTTTTTTTTTCTCTTCCGGTTATGCCCGATAACGCTATACCTTAAACAAAAAAAATCCTATTGACTCTCTTCGCGTGATCACTCTTTGCTTTCAGTTGCCTGTTGAGCTTGGTTTTCAGTCTGACACCCCTCAGGACCCCTCCAGGCTTCTTTCATTGGTCCTTCAACCTTCATTAGATGAAAGTGTCGGAACATTTGATTATCCCATGTAACACAAAAGCAAAGTGCTTGGCATGAACACTGCCACAGAGAAAGGCGAGGCTCAGCTGAAAAGAACCCCGCACTGGCACTCCACGAATTTCAAATTGCTTCTGGTGGGCGTTTTCCCTCCATCACCCTTGACGTGCGTTATAGCAAGAAACTGCCATAGAGCCCTTTCCAAAACTGGTGACCTTGTCTTTATTGACGAATTAACCGGCAAGCTGTGTTGAGTAGGAAGCTTACATGTTCCTATTGTTACACCATTGCAACCATGGTTGAGGTCAGCAGAATCGGATTCACGCTGCTCCCTTCCACCGGCGTGAGCGAAGGGCTGCCGAGAGTCAAGTAAGTCTACATGTACGCTACAGAATGATGGCGGAAGGTTGGAGTTTGCTGATCTTGGCGACCGATAGCATCATCTTTGTCCATGGTCTTCGGGGACACCCCCGACAGACCTGGGTGGCCGGAAGACCCGACTCGGGAGCTCCGTCGGAAGAGACCCTGAAATCCAAGAGACGCGGCAAACCTTTCTCTTGGTTCGCTGAGGCGAAGAACGATCCAGACAATGGTGTATTTTGGCCCGAGGAGCTCCTTGCTCACGATATTCCAGAAGCCAGGGTATGGACCTATGGCTTCAATGCTGATGTAATAGATGGCATGTTTGGAGCAAACAACAGAAACAAAGTCACACAACACAGTGGGGACCTTGCTGTGCGCTTGGAGCGAGAAATCAACAACCAAGTACAATTTGAAACACCAAATCTCTCATGATACATCCAAGAACTGGGCTGACAGAGCACAGGATCCAATAATTTTCGTGGCCCATAGCCTTGGAGGAGTTTTGGTCAAAGACGTAGGCACCATACCTAGCTACCCTGCCCTTGAAGGTCTGGCAGCTTTCAGCCATGAATATTACTAACTCTAACCAGGCTTTGGCAAGGTCCCAAGACACGTGTGCAAAGACGAAAGCAGTCATCTTTCTGGGAACGCCCCATCGCGGAAGCAAGTCCGCTGGATGGGGAACAACTGTGGCTAACCTCTCTAAACTTCTTTTGCAGGATGTTAATGACAAAATTTTGCGAAATCTTGAAGTGCATGGAGAAATGCTTGAAAAAATCGACGGAGAGTTCAAGTTCTTGGTCCAAAAATATAACTTCAGGATTCATTCATTTCAAGAAGGACGGGGCATCTCCGGAGTTAGGGGCTTTCACGGCAAAGTATGATGTGTTTGTCTGCGTTGACTTCATGGATCCCTACGGCTAATGCATGCATATACATAGATTGTTGAGGACTTTTCGTCCAAGCTTGGCCTTCCCCGCAACATGGAAACGGTTGAGACCATGGACGCCGACCATAGGGAGATGGCGAGGTGCCATGATCGGTCGGACCCCAAATACAAGGCCATCTGCGAGGTCCTCCGGCAGATTGTTGTCGATGCCCCTGGATCCTCCCGCACTGGAGGGGGGGTTGTCTCAGTCAGAAAGCCCGTTAGCAACGAGACGGGCGAAGTACACGGCAGGGTTGGTTCTTGTAGGTACCCACCCAGCAACGCAGTCTACATTACCTAAGTATCCTCATAACCTAACCATGGCAACTCATAGTTTTGGTGCCGTATCTGAGGAATGGCCGCTTCGTTGGTCGTCAATCCATCGTCCATGCTCTTCTCAATCAGCCCGTGGGCGAGAACTCACAATCCAGAACTGCTCTGTTTGGACTTGGCGGTGTTGGGTAAGAAGCATTACAACGTTCTCCACTGATACTTATTCCAAATCTGATGAAATGAACAGAAAAACACAGATAGCCATCGAGTACGCCTATAGAATACGCGACGCTCAGCGAGAAGTTTCAGTGTTTTGGGTGTTTGCTGCCAACGAGGAGCGCTTCAAAGAGGGATATGCATCCATCGCACAACATTACAATATTCCTGGATATAATGATCACAAGATTGATTTGCTGTCACTGGTTCAGAAATGGCTGCTAAAAGAAAGCCATGGGAGTTGGATCATGATCGTCGATAACGCCGATGGCATGGATGTCATGTGCAACCAGCCTTTGAATCTCGGACAATATCTCCCGGAATGCTCCCACGGCTCGATCTTGATCACGACCAGAATGCCGTTAGTAACAAAATGGGATTTGCTTCAGCTACACAGAAGATCGAAAGGTTTTTTATTTTTATTTATTTTTATACTCGTTTTCTTGACAGGGGGAAGGGGGTATCTAATGTTGAGACGAATAATAATAATGCAATAATTATTGGGGTGTCATTGACTCTGCCCAGCCAACAAACTCCAAGAAGACCAAACTATATACCCTAGATAGCTAGTAAATCCTCCCCAAACCATTCATTCTCTCTCTCGTCCTCCTTAATGCATCAGCCTAATAAAATAATCCCAAAACTGAACTAAACACCCACCCTGCCATTCCATCTCTGGCTCTCTAATCCTTACCCATCCAGATTCAATATTCCGGGCAGGTACCTCGTCGCCCACTCATTAAGTCCGCCACTGCATGTCTCTAGCACTCCAACTTAGAAAAGTTATAGAGCTCCCAGTAAGCGGGATACCACCCGGCCTGCTCATATCCAATAATCGATACCAATCTGCGGGTTCGGCCTATCCGAAATAACAAATATTCCGCGGATGCAGGGCTCCGTGAGTAAACGTAAGAGGTTCATACGTTATGAGGAAATAAATGCCATGCGGCTAGTAATTCACTTTTTCCTTCCCCGCCACCTGGATTCCCGTGATGCCTGTTCTGCGATGGCGCCACGGTAGTAGCGACTAAATCATAGCTGTGAAAGTTGGCCACGTTCCCAAAAAAAAAAAAAAGGGGTCCGGGGGGCCGTATCGTCAATCCGTTCGTTTCTTATTGCGTAAACCGAAAAATCTCGTCCCTCAGGGGGGATATTATCGATACTTCCTGTTATAAGCACAATTAGTCCATCCATCAACTATACTTTTTTTTTCGTTATAGTGTTTTTTTTTTTTTTTTTAGCTCTTGATAGTTTTCTCTCCTTTATTCTTATTTCCTTCTATCCCTGCTGTCAAATGGTAGTAAGGATAGCCCTCTTTAAAGGAGCCTTTTAACTATATATACGATTAAAATAATCTTGATTAATTAAGCAATTAATTTCCAGCTTCCTTAATTCCCTTCTCTAAGGATACTTTTAACTTTAATGCAAGATCCTCTATCTTCTAAAAATAACTATTTATAAACTATTTATCTTTAAAACTAAGTTCTTCCTCCTTCACTTTTTTATTAAACTTTAGTCTTTAATCTAAAGGTTATTTTTTCCCATAAGTAATTAACGCGAAGACTATAAGCCACCTAATATTATCTTTATTTATTAAATCATTTTCCGTTTAATAAGTATGTTAAACCTTTTAAGCGAAAGTTTCAAATCTTTCCCGGTTGCAACTTGATCGGCGTAGCACTCCCGGCACATAATAAAATCGTCACGGCTCAAGCCTTTGAAGAGCCACGATTTAATTTCTTCCGCTATGGTGTGTGTTCTAAGCTTAGGGCACGGCCGCAAATTCAGGCTCATCTTGGCCCCTTCCACGAACCGTCCCCATTCACACGGCTGCTCCTTGACTGTCTTTTAAAGAAGACGATTGATATACGGAACAGGGATGTCGCAAGTTGCGCCGTCATTAACTGGGTCTGCACGAAGAGTAAACTTTGAAGAGATCGATGTGCCTGCTAGTAGCTCTTCATAACAGGCCTCACAGGCGATGAACCCTGGCACCTCATCGTGAGTCGGGCTGTACCACTTGTATCCAGTGGCATCTGAAACCCCAACCTTAAGCCTTGGGCACTCTTTAACATCCTCAGACCAGCGCTTCATCCCATGTGAGCATCGGGGACAAGTCGCCGGTTCGCTGAGCTTCAGGCAAGAAATCATCAACCACCCGAGCGCTTTGAAAATAACACGCTCCTTTCTCTTTGCGGATCTTGGAAATGAAGCTGCAAAGGCAGTGGTTGGCTTCACCTTGCTTTCAAAGCATGCCGGACATATCGTGAAAGATGGCGCAGATGGATGTGAATACCAGTCCCTTTCTTCGGGCAGCAGCATTTTTCCGAGACAGACAAGTTTGGGAGATGGAGAAGTAGAGGTGGCTTTGGCGGCTGCCTGGCTGTCCGGAGCGGGCTTGTTTGGTTGTGCGCTTGGAGCGGATAAATTTTGCACTTCAGATAGCAAGTCGTCTACGCGGATTTCAGAAGTTGTTCTCTTTTCGCCTACACAATTTCGGTCAGCAGATGACGATGGAGGTGAGGGAGATACAACATACTCGCTGGAGGCACCTTGAAGTGGCCGGTAAGGCTTAAACTCGCGAAGGGGGCTCTGCGGCGAGGTGGGCGTGGGACTCGTGGGGGTTGATGTTGAAGCTCTTTGAGAAAAGTAGCCTGCTCCAGATTGGTTGGTTGAAGGGCTGGCCGAAGTTGACAGTTGTTGGTACGTGGTTGTCGCTGGCGGTTGCTGAGAAGCAGGGCCCGGTGAGTCCTGTTGAGGAGGCCGATACGGCTGATACTGTTGGGTGCTACTCCTCCTGGAAGTTTCTGGCCCAGCTGTACCTGGAGTTGGAACTTGTTGTGCTGATTGGGTAGCTGGGGGCGACTGCACGGGAGGGCTAGTCGGAGTCGGTGGCGGATGCTGATGATGGCTAGACGGAGGCTGTTGCTGAGAAGCTGCTGGAGGCCCAGAGCTTTGTGTGGGATGAGATTCCGGTTGAGGCAGTTCCGCCAGAACTTGCTGTTGGACTTGACTTGTGACCGGTGGTGGTGCTGGCTGGATATTCTCAGCTGGACCAACATCGATCCTAACCGGAACAGGAGGCGTCTGCCAAGGGGGGTATGACTGAGGTAAAGGCTGCTGGGTTCCAGGAGGAGATTGATGTAACGAGTAGCTCGGTGGCGGTGATGTGCTCTGCTGGTGAGGTTGAACCTGG
Organism: Cladorrhinum sp. PSN259; assembly: GCA_033725935.1. NCBI lineage: Eukaryota > Fungi > Ascomycota > Sordariomycetes > Sordariales > Podosporaceae > Cladorrhinum > Cladorrhinum sp. PSN259. The sequence goes on along the minus strand of MU867090.1, from coordinate 205,697 downwards.
GCGTGAGGGAACGGCGGCGGTGATTGCTGCACTGGAGGTGGTGAAGATTGCTGACCGACAGGACCTTGGGACGGTGGTGCGTGTGAAAATGGAAGGTGAGAGGCGGGAACTTGGTTTGAGACAGGAATATTGGGAGTGGGGTCTTGGGGGCTAGAGACGGGATGTGTTGGTGGTTGATGTGGATAAGCTGAAGTTGGTGATGCAACCTGCTGCTGGTGGTGTAGCTGTGGGATTTGTACCGGTGTTTGGTATGTATGATTCGGATCTGTGGTCGGCGCGGGTGCCGGTGATTGCACCGGCGGTGGGGGAGGTAGTGGCTGGTGCTGCTGAGTAGGGGTCGATATGCTCAACCCCTGAAATTGGGATTCCGGTGCGTTATGTGTGGGAGGAGGCGGCATATGTAATTGTGACTGCGGGACTGGCTGACCAGAGATTGGATATCCTTGCTGGTTATTTACGGTCGTTGGTACGTGATTCTGCTGGGCTGGAGGTGTGGGGCTCGTCTGGTGTTGCGGTTGGGATGGCGGCGTAGGGACTCCCGGAACAGTCTGTAAGTAGGGTGCACCTGGCTGTTGCTGATACTGCTGGATTGGAGGCGGGGGGCTCTGGGGTTGTGGTTGCGGTGTATGACTAGGCGGAAACGACTGTGTATGAGGAAGTTCGGTCTGGTATTGTTGGGCTCCAGGAGGAGGAACAATCTGCCCAGAAGGGATTTGTGTTGCTGGCGTGACAGTAGTAGAGGGCGGGTGAGTAGCAGGAGGTTGGTTCTGATATTGTGGGGCCGCCAGTGGTGACATGGCTGGAGGTTGCTGTGCTTGCGGTGTAAAATTGTTTGGTCCTCCCCAGGGATTGGGGGAGTAGTTTGAGGCTCCTGGAGTCCCAGCTGGTGACTGGGCCCACTGGGCCGGACTAGGCCCGGAAACAGGCGGCATTGTCCCGGGAGGAAGGGCACCTGGTTGAGGGAATCCGGGCTGAGGGGTTCCAAGTTGGGGTGCTCCGAGTCCTGGTGGAGGGCTTGCATATTGCGGGGGACCAGGTTGAGGGTAGCCGGATGGCTGAGGGGGTCCATTGTTTGACATTGGCTGCGGTGGCCCTTGGTGAGCTCCCAAGGGGATACTGGCATTCTGGATGTTGTTTTGTGCATACTGAGGAGGATGTTGCTGCTGCCAGTGTGCGACCGGGGTTGTTGGAGTTGCCTGTTGAGGCTGCGTATGTAGTTGTTGACCGCCCAAGGGGTTTAAGGATCCTCCAGTTGCGTAAGGCGACGCTCCTGCATTAGAGTATGGTGATGCATACTGCTGGGGGACAGCCGCCACGGTTCCTGTTGACCCTGCGGAGGGCTGTCCAGCCTTTGCTATGTAACCTTGGATCTTGCCTGCCACGCTCGCCCCGATGCGGGATAAGCCACTGACCTTGCCACCCGAAGCCGTCGGGGAGACAGGCGGAGGAGAGAATGACAAGGGGCTAGGCGGTACACCAGCTCCGTAAGGTGAGGTGGCGGTAGGTTGCTGATACGGGCCTTGGTGCTGCTGTGGATGCTGCTGTGGGGGTTGCTGCTGGGGCTGGTGATACTGCGGTTGTTGAGGTGGATACTGTGTCTGCGGTTGATACTGCTGATGTTGAAGTTGAGGTTGATACTGGGGTTGTTGGGGAGGGTATTGTTGATAGGTGGGCTGGGGAGGTGGCTGTTGCTGATATCCGTATGGTGGCTGCTGTTGAGGTTGCTGCCCATAAACTGGCTGCGGCGGGTGATATCCCTGTGGCGCTGGTCCCGGGTGAGTTCCCGGGGGTGCATGGGGTTGACCCCAAGGAGCGCCACCTTGGTATGGAGGCTGATTGTTCATGATGGGTGTTGCTTGATCTTGTTCTTTGAGGATGAAAGAGTGGTGAGGGGAAGAAAAATCCCCATGCCCCGCACAGAGATACGCGACCCGACATTACCCAATGCCAAGACAGGCTGAACTCGCACAATGTGTGACCGGAAGCGAGCAGCCATCGCCAAATAAGGATAGCGCTCGATGAAGTCTGTCAGGGATCTGGACCCCCACGGACAATAATACCACTCTGAGGGACCGGAAAGTGCCGCATCGTGGAGGATGCCGTGATGAAATGCAAGTCTGAGGTAACACCGCTGCATGCTGTACTCTGGGGACGGTTGATGAGATTGATTTGATGGCGGGCATGAGACAAGAAAATGGTGAAAGTGAGGTTGTAGATGTTCAAAATAGCAACTTGAAATTCAGTGACAAAGTGTCTGTCCTTTCAACCCCACCACCCCCACCCGAAATTGCACCACTCGTTCCCACCAAGGAAGCTTAAGCTCACCGCGTTTCCCGGCCCCTGAACGTCTCAGTGCCAAGACAAATTCAACCCTAAATGCCAAGACATCCCCAGATTCCAGCACTGTGGGCCAATTCATTTGGGTGTGGGATCGATGACGACAACCATTGTTCGTCATGACAGCATCACACCTAGTTGGGCCAAAAATGCACGGCAGGACATGATTTTCACAAAAGACATTTAACACATGTTAATCCCCCAAGATCCATCTTTTTTGTAGACCATGATGGAATACTTCACCGTGCAAGAAGAACACGACCGCAAGGAAGACCACCAAGACGACAACAATAAGACCATCCACCAAAATGACGACCCCGAGTCTCCCCCTCAACCCCAACAATCGAATCCCCCTCCTCAAGAACTTCACTCACCTTCATACGGACCACGACCAATCAACGTCCCTCCCCGTCAAGCAAACAAAAACCCACCCCTCTAACCCATCTACCGATGGCTCCTCGTCAAACAAAGCATCAATCTACTTTATCGGCACAGCCACGACGCTGCTCAGCTACTCCTCAATCCGCATTCTGACGGATCCCAATTTTCTCCACGCAGGCGACCATGTCCACCTAGGTCCAGGTGTAACTTCAACCCGCAAAACGAACCCAGCAGTCGATCTCGATGCCCTCCCTCCTCTTGACTTGATCCTCCTCTCTCACTATCATGAAGACCATTTTGACCGAAAAGTAGAAGACTCCCTAAACCGACAGTTTCCCATCGTCACCACTCCCCACGCCAAGAAATGTCTCACTTCCGACACCAAACAAGAGCCGTTTCGTAATATCCACGACCTGGACTTTTTTCAGTCCCTAGAATTACCTGTTACGGGCGATGAGCAACATTCAGCAGTCAAGGTCACCGCCATGCCGGGCAAACATATCCCACCTGGTCCTCTGGCCGTGGCCAATGATTTACTCGGTGCCGTACCACCTACAAATGGATGGCTGGTGGAACTGGGCAACAAAAAAGAAGGAGGTGACTTCGAAACGGGATACAGAATTTACATCTCGGGAGACACATTGATGGTTCCGGAATTAAAGCAGATTCCAGAGTATCTGGATGGGGAAAAGATTGATTTGATGCTGGTGCACCTCGGTGGGACTACGATTCCAGGACCGCACATGCCGTTGTTGATGGTTACGATGGATGGGAAACAAGGGGTGGAGCTGATGAAGCTGGTTGATCCGGACGTTACGGTCCCGATTCATTATGATGATTATGATGTCATGCTAAGCGGGTTAGACGATTTTAAGAAGGAGGTTGAGAAGGCTGGACTGGCGGGACGGGTGGTTTATTTGGATAGGGGGGACAGGTATGCTTTTGATGTGCGGGGTTGATGGACACTAAAAGATGAGATGAGATGCAAACAAGTCCGGTGATTTTTGAAGGAACGTCGTATGGTATATACGAGGTCCAAGGGATCTGCCGACAAAAGAAACATTGCATTATCTTGTTCAATAACACAATACTCAAAAAAGTACATGTGTGGACCTCGGAACCATCTGGTATCAAAAGGTTCAACGCCTGCAACTCCAAACCCAAGAGCGTCCAGCACTCTTCCAACTGCTACGAGTGCATCTATCGAGGCATACCCATCGGAGCCTGACCGGTATACCCAACCTTGTCAGGCACCCCCTTGGCGTCACGACGCGCCTCGAGCTCCTTGTACTGCTGAATCACGCCGCAGCAGGGGCAGCAGAGTGAGACACAAAAGTCGCCGCAGCCGTTTCCTTCGATGTTGTTCTTCTTGCGGATCTCACCGCGCTGAAGGCAGGAGAGACTAGCATTTTTCATATTTATTAGTACCCATTACCAGAAACATTTAAAGAAGTTCTGGAGAGGTTAACATACATGAACCCCCAGCCACCGAAGGCGTGCAGGGCGCAATAGCCGCAACCCCAGAGACCGCAGGCTTTGGGTTCCGGGTTGTTTGGGTTCTCGAGGAGTTCGTGCGTTTTGTTGACCACTTTTGAATATTAGCTAGTGAAAAGGGACAGATGAGACAGAGAGAGAGGGAGAAAAACGTACAGATGCAAGGGCAGCACCACCCCATTAGGCAGTTTCCGCCTGAGCAGCAGGACATGAGGCCGTCGTGCCATTCGCCGTTGTTCTGGATTTGTGCGGCCATCTTTTCTTTTGCTGCTGTTACTTTCAAATGGAATTCAATATTGAGATGTTCTACCGGTATCCGAAACGGAAAAGAAAAAGGTAATGAAGTTGGATTTAAATAAAGGTCTTGGAAAACAGTAGATGCTGACAAGTTCTCCAGAGAGCTATATTCAAAATCCGGGGTTCATAGTAGGCGCAGTAGCACCAAGACCAACCTGCCCTAATCACCTTTTTGGAAACATCTCTCTCTCTGACACATGCGGCCCGGCATGTTCTTTGTTCGGTAAGTTGATGGGAGGGTTGGCCGCGCCGTTTTCAGATTGCGGCTCAGGGGGGCCAGGGCTAGGTTGGGTCTGGTGCATGGCCTCCATGTCCATGTCCATGGTTGCACTATGTAGGATCTCGGTCTGTAAAATTACCCCGAGTCGCTCGGTAGATTGATTCATTGGTGGTCATTGCTCGGAGATATATTTCCTCACCTAGATTTCAAAGGTATGTAGGTAGGTACATGTATACAAGGATGGCCGCCATTCGCTAGTTTTTTTTTTAGTTTTTTTTTAGTTTTTTTTTCGACGTTGTTATTGTCTTTCAACTTTCTCCGGGAATGGCTTTTGTAGCCGCAGTCTTTGAAATTCAACGGTTATGGTCGGGGTATTCGTTCGTGCGGCGGCGTTGAATGTGAGCTGATATATATGTGTAACTCCAGGGCGGCAACAGTAATCTTTGTCAGACAACCACGGTCTTGCCATTCGCTGACTGCCACATAAGGACTGTCAAATCGCTAATCAGCAGTCGATCGTGCAGTGTTTTCCATTTTGACACATTTCAAAAAGTCCACACAGAAAATTTGGGGGTTGAAATGAGGCGGCCATTGTCTCTGGAACCAACGACACACGCGGGATTTTGGCGGGAAGATCTTGCGGTGCGGCCTGCAATTGGACCACACCACCCTCGACAAAATAACTTTGGACAAAACCCAACGTGCAGATTTGGATCTTGTTTTCTTGTTTCTCGAGGAATGACTCTGGATGTGGAACTTACGTGTTCCTACTCTTGACCCGTGCATTCACCCAATGCCCCCCCGTGGGGTAATAATTTTGTCCAGGGACCAAATAATCGAGACCAAAAATAGGACCCTTTTTTTGGTGTGACATTGGAAAGAACCTTACCTTTAACCGTGCCTCAATTTACACACCGACGCAACTGCATGGCATCTTGTGGCTGATAACTGTAAATTTCTTGGCGGCCCCCAACTTGGATCATATCAGACAATACACCTCCTGTGGGGGCGTGCTAATCTCAACTTGCCAGATGCTCATCCATACCACAACATCTAGTCTATATATAAACAGCCCATATCCCCTCTAGCCCCGTCATGAAAGACCCCAGGCAACAGCCCTCAAGCTCTCCATATCCCTTCTCAGCTCCCTGCCACCAGTATTGCTGCAGGCCTCACAGTTGCGGCTGTTCCTCTGCAACGCAGGCACCAATACGTCAACCGAGGGCGACAGAGGTTATCAATGTCGATCTTTTTGATGTTGCCATCGACAGAATGACACTTTCCACTGTTGAAGGCTCCGGCGGCGGTCTGATGTCGGTTTTTTCTGCCGTTTCCTCGGTTATTATCTATGAGCCCATGTTGGAGTCGTAACAGGCACATACCCACTGTGAGACAATGCAATGCACTGAGGAGGAAGAGAGAGGTTGGCTGACTGTTGTTATCTGAGGTGGAGTGAGTCTGAATGCCAAGCCTCCATTACATCAATCGGGCATAGGCGTCCGGAGCCCTAACCCTGTGAACTTCCCATTTGACCAACGCATCAAACCCCACCATTTTAAGTTTTGGCTTTCGTTGGGCTTTCGTCAGCTTTCTTCTCTCCTCTTGTCACGGACAATATGCCTCCACATCAAGCCCAAGTAAATCCTACACGAGGCACCAAAATGCTCGTCCAATCCGACGCCCATTTCGATTCGGCCGCCACCGACAGAAACGACGCCGACCAGCTTGCAACCTTTTTTGCGACCATCGAAAACACGAACAAGGTCAAACTAAATCAGATTGTTCATCCTCCACAAATCATTGTGGTTGGCGATGCATCACCGGGAAAGAGATCTCTCCTAGAGGCTATCTCGCGGCTGCCCTTCCCCGTCAATGCCAAGATCGTGTGTGTCGAGATCTCCGGCTCAGATGAAGCACCCCAATCAACTTTAGTCGACCAAGTCAACTTATCCGACAATGGGATAGAAACCCAGCAGGCCGAATCAGCCGAGCAATACTTGGGCCTGGAAAACAGCATTAATCTGGCGGTCATATCAACACTCGATGACCGTGCTGCAGCAAGGAAGGTTATGAATAAGGTCAAAGAGCACGATCCGCAGTTAAAACGCACCGTTGGAGTCATTGTCAAGCCGGACGGCGCCAAAGATGAGGCACCCCACGACGATGTATACGCCAAACTCGCACTTAATCAGCTCTCCACAACCAGGCTAACTCTTGGGTGGTATGTGCTTTCAAGCCGCCCCGAAAAAGAAATCAGCACGCCAGAGCTGGAGTCAGACGTGACGACCACGCAGTTCTTCAAATCCGGGCCTTGGGCAGCCATCCAACCACAAAATCGGGGCGTTGAGAATCTGCGAGCAAAGGTGACCGCGATTCTCCTGGCTCAAGTTCAACAGAAACTTCCCTGCATGGTCACTCAGATCAAGCAACACATTACGCAACACGAGACTAGACTCTCAGAGCTGCGAGACCATCAAACATATTTGGGAAAAATCCGCTCTAATTTTCAGGACCTAGCTCGCGAGGCTCTCCGTGGTCACTACATGGACCCCTTCTTTGGTGGACTCTACCTGGATCTCTCAGATGCTTCGTACGAAGATCGGCGGATCAAAAAGTTTCGCGCCTTGGTGAAGGATCTGAACCGGGCTTTCAGCCACGTTATGCTCACAAGTGGGCACCGGCGGCGTATCCTCCGGGATGCTGGCGGCGATGCTGACGATAACGACGACGGAGACGAGGCATTTGAGCCGCCCAACTATCTAGCGCCACTCATTGATCTCTACGGGGCTAGGCGTCCTGATCCCATCTCACTGCACAACCTGGACAGCGAGCTAGAGGATATTGCTCCAGAAAACCAAGGCACGGGATTTACCGGATCTATGCATGACATCTTGACACTGCGCCTGTTTCGCGACCAGATTCGTCCATGGCAGACGATCGCCAATCGCCATATTGAGCTAATTACACACTTTGCAAAGCGCTTTACGATGAAGTTGCTGTTACACGTTGCGGGATGTGATGTCAAAACAGGGAAGCGGTTGGCTAGGGCGTATCTGGATCCCTATTTTGAAAAAAAGGCCGTCGAGCTGAGCGCCAAATTAGATGAGCTGCTGTACCATTACCAGCATGGATACGACTTGCAACCGCTGAACACTACGCTCCACGGTTTCCGCGACCGGAAAAACAATCATCATCTTTGGGGAGAGCATCGCCCTTCTTCAGTTGTGTATGAGGATTCATCCAGAAGCAGTGGCGCTGGCACCAAGAGTATCGCCGACAGCATGGCTGCCTACTACAGTATGTCCCTCAGGGTGTTCACTGACAATGTTGTGGTTTTGGCAGTTGAGAACTGCCTGATCCGTGATATCCCGAATATACTGAGCCAAGATACGGTTGGTATGTCGGACAAGGACTGGCAGAAGCTCATTGCAGAATCACACGATCAAGTACAGAAAGGGCTCAGCCAGCTACAGAAGGCCCTCGCTACTTGTCAGGGGATTCAGCTCAGTTATTCAATTACGGGCAGTAAGTAGATTCCCCGCATGTTAGACTCCGTGACTGACCACCAACTCCAGGCATATCCGGAGACATTCCCTTGCTTCGTCCAGCGGCCAATTCGGCGTCACGAATCCGAGCGTCTAAATCATCACGCGCTTCGCTCTCGCCCGCCCCATCAGCAACGACTTCAGCCCCGGGTCAACCATCACTGACAGGGAACACTTCAACTGCTCAGTCGGCACAGCCGGAGGCGTCTCAACCCTCTTCTGCCTTTGCTGCTCCAATGAACCCGAATGGGCCATCAAGTAACAGCACCGTAGCTGCAGCACCGTCCAAACCTGATCCAGCTCACCAGCCTGGCTCTGTGTCTTCTGAGCTTGCTTCCCGACCAAAACCCAGCACTGTGGTGGTAACGTCATCTGCTCCCACCCCCACAGGTCCAAACGCGAATTCTGCTCCCGTTACTGCTGTTGCCACTGGCACCGTCTCAGCGAATGCTTCCACTGCAGATTATGCACAGGCTCAGCCGCCTTCTGCTTCCCAATTTGGTGCTCTGCCACCCGCCAAGCGTCTATTTGGTGCACCTTCTGCCAATAACGCCGGTATGACCGCCCCTCCGTTCACCAACAGTACTCCGGCGTTTGGAGTTCCTTCAAACACCACTACCAGCCCCTTCGGAGCCCCTCCAAAGGCCCAAGGCATATTTATCTCTTCTACAACTGAAACTGGTACAAGCTCGTTTGGTACCCCTACAGCAACCGCGATTACAAGTGCATTCGGTGGTCCTTCCTCGAGCTTCTTTAGTGGTGCCCCAAACAAGACGACCACGCCTGGGTTTGGCACTGGCTTTTCCAATAGTAAGACTCAGCCGCCGGAGCCTGGAACAAGTCCATGGACAACACCCTCATCGGTACCTGGATCTGGGAGTGGTAACAATAAGTCTAGTTAGTAGCACAATCACAGCTGTGGAAGAATTTGAATGTCGCATTTAACTCTCATTACAGATCCATACAAGTATGGTGAAGACTCCAAGTGTCCTGGCTCGGTATTTCGCAATGCTTTTGGGGGGGTTTCACCGCCGCTCGATCTATACACTGAAAGCCTGCCCGGTTATTCAGCCTCGGAGAGGTTCGAGAGTATCTGCCTCATCGACAAGGTCTCCAAGTGGTCACCGGAGGAGTTGAGACTTGTGGATTACGAGAAGGGAGTTTTGAACGCTACCAGTTTGGTTTCAAGAGGGGCGGATTAGGTATGAGGCCGAGAATTTGTATAGAATCTTGATGGGGGACCATAACCCTTTTTCTTTTCCTTCTATCTGCCTCTCTAGTACAAACCTCAGAGAGACAGTGACACGCTCGTCCAAGACGCTTGCCCCAACCTTTGACTTACTGTCTATCAACCCGCCTGGCGTACCGCCTTACAGTCTGCTCCGCCTTCAATATGAGACAGGTTGTAACATACCACTAGAATCGTCATATCCAGGATATCGTCTTTTCCCCCGCGGCTTCATGCAGCGAATGCGCCCAGAAATCCATCGAGATGGTTAGGATCCCATCCCATGCCACCCTGTGGTGGTGGCTTGAAGTCATCCGCGCTCAAAACAAAGCCCAAAACAAGAACTCCAGATAGCGTCATGAGCAGAGACGCACCCAACCACGAAAAAGCACGGGGCAAGCTAACGCTGGCAACTAGTCTCGGATCCGCTCGAAACGCATCGTACGACGGCCCCTCGGTGTCGAAACTGTGGCTGAGCATATCCCACGCGCCAAGGTAGCCCTGGCGGACGATGCCGCGGACATAATTGTCGACGTTGTTGAACGTCGGCGGCTGCGACACGTTGGATACGGCAAGCATGGCCAGCAGGTCGGGCAGCAGCCAGATGGCCTCCTGCACCCACGGGTTGGGCTCGAATACGACGTCCTTCATCGGTGCCATATCCTCGACCACGCGGGGGCCAAGGTACGTCGCGCGGGTGCTCTTGGTTACCCCCGCAACGAAGTCGATCTTGCCGAGCAGAAAACAATTTTCGTCTCCGCCGGTGCTACGCGCCGTCTGCAGCAGGTAGGGTAATTTGCGCACATCGCCGAATTTGGTGTTGGGGAGCTGGGCACAGGGAGGATCTTTTTCATAGTTTCTTCGAGCAAGCATGAGGGCCACAGTCATGGTGCCGGAGAACTTGTTCGCCGGCGGCGGTTCGGACGTCGTGTCTGGATATTTCCGCAGGTTTTTGGTGTCATACACGAGGGTGACGCCTCCTCGGTAGTAACCGAACGGGTCATCGCCGACCAAAGTCAGGTCGTCGCCGCTAATAGTCCACTCGTCGCCCGTCACCTCATCCGCGGATATCGGTGACGTCGATGCACGGGAGCGTGGCGTCGACGAGGACCGAGTTGCGAGGCAGTCCCATGTCGTTGACCACGTGGCGGCATCCATTCCCTACTGTCGACTTGCCTTGATAGTCAACCGTGGACGTATCGGCCCAAGCCAAGTTGGCATACCCTGCCGCGGCCCTGAGGTACGCCTTCTTGTCGAAACTCCCCTGGGCGTTGTACCAGTACCAGACGCTGAAATCCGCCGTGGGGTCGACCGAACTCACAGAGACGGCGTTACTTGAAACGTGGAACGCGGCGTCCCAGTTGACTGAGCCCGTCAGGATGGGGCCGATGTATGCTTGGATCAAAATCGCGACCACGGCGGCCGATATTGCCCAGCCCGAAAAGTCGTGCAGGCTCCCGAACCCAGGCGGCAATTTCCACCGGATCATCCTGAACGCTGTCGCCCGAGTACGCGGCCCGCTTCCGGTCTTGTGGGTCATCATGTGCCGGGCAAAAGCCCACAGGACGACGGCGGACCACAGGCCGATTATGATCTTGATCACAACCAGGGCGACAGAGACAAGGGTTGTGATGTCGCCAACTCGGAGAAGTAGTTTGCCGTCGACGCGGTGCGGGCTAGACTCGTCCACTACCTACCTCGTATCCGTCGAGCCCAAGCGCCATGGCCACCGCGAGGGAGATGCAACACGCTGCATGGACGAACAGGATAACCCACGCCTTTGTCGCTGTTAGAGCCCCCCGCTTGGGCTTGGTCTCTGAGGGGTTGTGAGTGGTTGGTGAGATGGCCTCTGTGTTTGCAGTCAGCGACTGTTTTTCTTGGATTTCGTGGACTCGGACGCTGGCAGCGTTTTTGGACTCCATGTTATAGGGGGCCGAGGGCGCCACGGATCTCTCTCTTTGACGGGGTTTCTCTGGATTTGTTAAAGAGAGAGAGTTCTCTGCCGCAATCACTGAGCAGGCTGTAAACTTGTATTTCAACGGGTGGGTGCTGCAGGGCAATTGATGGACAGCTGCAAGAGTGTTGTCCCGGGCCGGGTCTGCATTTTGACTGCTGGGCTACAACGACTGCCGATTGTTTCGTCGCCAGGCTGTGAGAAGTGTGGCCTATAGAGTGCCATAAAGCGGGAAGAAGTCAAGTGTGGCTTGCATATATTGATAGTTGTGAGGTAATCCGTTCCCGAATCGGTTTGCATTTCAGCTCATGGCTGTCAAAAGTTCTTGGCTACAGTGGTATGGTTGTCGGGGTCTTTTGGACCTCCCACGCCCAAGAACATGAACTCCTGTGACTTTTTTACTCTACACACACCGTTATGCATCTAGAAGTCGAGCATTGCAGCTGCAGCTCGACTACCTCTTGAAACCCGATTGTCAGAAAACGGTCGGTCGCTTTCTTCGCGCGCCGAAAGCAGCTTTTCGTTATATCTCATGACGTGACTTGGGTACCGCGAGGAATAATTAGGTGGACTAGCCGTGTAACATGGTCGTCGACACGCTCAATGAGCACTCGGGCGGATAGAGAGCAAGATTGCTGAAGGACATGGTCAGGCTTCAGGTGGCCTATGGCGTGAGACTCATGTTTACAGTGGACCACACGCTCGCGTCCCCTTTGATGCTCCGTATCTTGACCAATGGTAATTCAAGGACGATGATGCCATATACACTTTCTCAGCAATCCCGCCCGAAGCGTCAATCCCAGTACCTACTTTCCTCTCCGGCCATGGAGACGTTGGTGTTGGATGGAGTAGTATGCAGGACAGTGACCTTTAGGACGACATTTAATTCGCCACCTCATGGGTTTATCCGTGGACCAGTGGTGCTGGAGAGAGAGGGCGTTTTGAAACGTCTTCATCCAAGATAAAATCCTCACAACCGGTCAACGTTAAGAAAAGAGTAAGTGTGTATAATTATTATTCATATAATTGTTCGGGTTTTATTTTTTTTCTTCCGGTTATGCCCGATAACGCTCTGAGTTAAACCACAAGAAAAGAGTAAAAACAGCCTTCCGTTCGATCAAGCGAGTATGATCTCTTTCCACTCCAACTTACGATCGCCCAAGAAATTCAACGTCTCCTGATATATCCATCCACTGCCCACCTTCTCCGCAATTGGTCCATTCCAAGACACCAGTAACACATTAAGCTTCTTCTCGACAATCTTCCGTGCCGGATCCCGCCCGGACTTGTGTTTCCTGTTTTTTGCATATGCGCAACCCCCCCAGCTATGTTCCTGTTCGCTGAGAAGGAGTACCTCATACCCCCCCAACTGCATTGCCGAAGGGTTTGCATTAGAGTTGAGACAAATATTCCCACATGTAATTCCATCGCAGTCCACTACCTCAACGACTCCAACAGCTTCTGTCCCGTTTTCGACTTCACTGATAACCTCACGCACTACACCCAGTGGAAGTTTGGTAACAAATGTCCAAAACTGCAGCAGACCAAGCTTCAATGGAATAGCGGGATTGCACGACAGTTCCTCAGGGAGATCTACTCTCGTAACTTCGACCGTCCTTCCGTACTTGAGGACATGCCACTGTACAAATTGCGGGAAATTGTAAGTGCTCCAGACCTCAGACTCCGTGGATGTCGTACTCGGGTGACCATTGCAGTGCAAACCACTCATCCTGCCATTCTCAAGTTTGGTTATTGACTCCGCCAAAGAGCCCCGATGATGCCAAACAATCCAGCAACACTTCCTGATCCATGTCAAGTTGCGAAATGGCCGTTTCTCCTGCAGTGGAACCCCAGCCCATGCAGCCCAACTCCAGCTTGGTAACTGGGTGCGCCTGCTCGCAGTTCGAGTTGCTTTAAGAAGGATTACCCAATCTACCATTGTCGCAATCGTGCCCATCAGAACAAAGGAATTCAGTGCTTTGGCGTATTCGGATAGAACGCCATGAATTGCATCGAGAATGTCGTCGTCATATGCCAACTTTCGACGCGTGTATCGTGCAATCACACTGCCGAGGATCTCGTCAATGTTTTGGTTGAGGTCCGTCTTTGTCTGATAGTAAGGGAGATTGAAGTTTCGGAGCTCGAAATTAAGGGACAGAAAACTATGGTCCACGTTGCTGAGGCCACGATTGTGAGTAGGCCGTTCTTCAGCGACGAAGTCCTCGCGCCATGTGGCATTTCGGCAAGAGAATACCACTTGGCCATCGAGGAAGATTAAGCTCCGTGAGGAGAGAACCCATTCCTGAAATCTGGAAGCAATCAGCAAAACTCGGATACAGGAGTTTGAAATAGATGGAGAGAGTCTACTTGCGTCCAACCTCGCTGCATCCAGGGCGAGCGCTCAAGCAAGAAGCGAATATCGTCAAGAACAGTCAGTTCTAACCCATTGCCCAGGTCTGCCCGCCTTTGTCGTCGCCGCCGGGAACCTTGCAGAACCCCAGGAAGACCCGCTTGTGCATGCTCGCCAGTCGCGGCGACGATGGTGAAACAGGCACCCGCATAGATATCCGCCATTCTGTCGATGTTGGCGTGTTTGCTAGATATATCATCTTGCACAATGCACAGGCTGTCAACCCAAAGGTATTGCTCTCCGAGAGCCTGCACCACACTAATGGCGTCCTGGACTGTTGCTGGGATATCGTCCCAATTCTGCGAGAGCGCGCCGGCCACTTTCAATTTTTCAATCTTGTTCACCGTCGTCAAGAATGAGTTTTCTCCATGGCTACCCCAGACGTAACTCAGAGCGACATATTTGCATGGCTTAGAAGGAACCACAAGACGCATATCCACCACATCCACCAGCACGAGATGGCTTACTAAACGCTCCGTTGGCGATGTAGCCGCGGTTGCCCTGCACAGTTTGCCATGCCATTGCTCACAGCAGGCAAGTTGCTTCCGGAGCAGCTGGAAGTTGACATGATCTTGGACCCGTCTTGCTTTCATGAGCGTCTCACCATCCGACGAGATCGGTGCTATGATGCTCTTTACAGTCCCTTTTTTTGCGAAGAAAGGCATTCGAGGGAGCCTGGCGAAAGTCGATTTGGAAAGGAACACCTGTAAGTGCCTGTTGAAAGCTTCATCGGCACCCCAGCTATATTTCCACGGCCAGTCAGTGGGGTGACGAGGGGTGTACCGCCACTCAAGGAAGTATGTGTCGATCTGGGTGAGAGAAGCGTCTAAGAATTCAGACTGTTCTTTCAGCGCATCTAAGAGAAGGGCGCAAAATATGCAGGCTTGGGCGGCTCGGGTGTTTGATAGGGAGCCAAGGGAGCTTGTTCGTATAGTGATGGCACGAATCCTGCTATTAAGTCCAGGTTTTAGGCAAACCAGGCGTGGATTAAAGCCGATGACCCCATAGCGCCCCCACTGGGACTTTGGCAGAGTGCATTGCGCAAATGCGCTGAAATCCTGGGTTCTGAGAAAGTCGATTTTGCGACATTTCTTGCACAGCAGAGCTGTACATTCATCACTGACAACTTCGGCACGTCGTGTAAACAAGTCTTTCCATGGGCGCCACGAAGATGTGGGAGGGCGAGAGGGATTCGACATGATGGGAACCGAATATTGAGGGATGGATGTGATGATTTTTGTTAGGTTGGAAATCAGAAATGCAGCAACGTGTTCTCCGCTTCACCAACCTACTTGTGGCAGCTGAAACTGCTTTGGAATTACGGAGTAGGCTGTGTCATCGTTGCCTGCTGGGGCTGAGGTGAAACGAAATTCATGGGGCAGGTGTGCTCAAAAATTGGCCAGGGCACCTAAAACCACTAACAGATATCATCGGCATCAGGACTACTGGGCATTTTCACAGCTCGCAGGTTCTGCCGCATGCATTTCTCTTGCACCTTCCACTCATTACTGCCCATGAAGGTAATGTCAATGTATCCAGACTCTCTGGGTGGCGATGCTGTTGCCGATTGTGTCCGCGGAAACGGTTTGCAAATCCACCGGAAGCAAAAAGTGATACGTTTCACTTTCCATTGCATGGGTCTGGGCATTGGTCCCGATTTGTTGGTTTGCTGTCTACGATTGCTCGAAACATATCGCCCAATACGGCAGGCTTCCAAAGCTTGTTCAACTGCTCCAACAGCACAAAAAAATGTAACCCAATGTACCAACCAGACACAGCAACCTATGGTCCTCTGCTAGCAAGCCCACCCGAAGTGGGTGTTAATTATCGAATGCATATCCAACCAGATGCAACTCCCGCCAACATACTGAGGTGATCACCGGTTCGCTTCCGGAAGGATTCCGCCCCCCGGCCCTCTCATTTGATATTTCCTGCTTAAAGAGCCCGTCCAGTTTAGTTACCGAAACTTGACTATTCACGCTCCTCAACCCAGCAACAAACACCCACTATGACGGCCACTACTGCCACTCCCAAGTACACCGACAGCCCTTTGTCGCTGATTCCCACGCCAAAGTTCCAAACCGGCAAAGATGACCCGTTCACAATTGAAGCTTCGCACATGGCCTTGAGCCATAACTCGTTTATCCGCGGCTTCAACAGCATCTTAAGGCTGAGCCGCCGGCGATCGTTACGCTGACCAAGTACAGTACGCCCGAAAAGCCGATAGACATTTTAGGTATTGCAAACGCAAGTGGTGAGTTTCTTGCTTAATAACGGAATATATGGTTACTGTCGTGTTAACTATATCCCGTCTGCTTTGACTTGTAGGCAAGAAGCAGGTAAACATGACCCTCCTGTTTAACACCCTGCCAGTCTTCTTCCTCAACATGGAGACGGTCGAGTTTGAAGGAGGAATGTGGCATGGTGCGTTCCCGCCCTTGAAAGGACTGGCCAGGTCTGTCATGCTGAAGGCTGTCCCGATGTGGCATTCGGGCCCCTGGCGCTTTGTCAGTTGCACCCCGGAGGGAACAGTCAAGCATTTGGCAGTGTAATTATCTGGGTTGGATAGTGTTTTATTTCACATGAACTGTGTCAGTTCCAGTCTACATGTGACATGACACGTGTTTACTGTTACAGATAAAGAATGGTCGCGGAATTCGGACCTCCAAGCTTGGTGATACAAACAGCCTGACTCGCATTGTTCAGGTATACGATGTTACTCGTCCCGTAACGGTAACAGAGTAAGGATAGGCTTCACACGAGCTCTGGAGTTGACTCAGTTCAAGCGGTTCGAATTTGGCGATGTATAAAACTGCATCTTTGGGTACCAGTCTCCTGCCAACGAACCTCTCGATCATAATCATTATCGAAGCTTATCAGCGAGGCGAACGCTCCATTGTTTCAGAACTTCTATCATCTGTTTACAACTGCTACAATCTTCTATCTTGCCATCACCAACACCCACAAATCACGACTCCCAAGGAGTCAGTGGCGACGGGCAGAAAATACCAGAAGAGTCGAACACTCGGCCAACGACTATGCCCACCACTTCCACAAGTCCTCAGACTGGAGGCCGACCCAGCTCGCCGCCGACATTGCAAGACCTCCGCAACCCCGGCAGTGACGACCCTCCCGGAATCAGAAACAACGCCTCCTTTACACCTTTCCCACCCGCCATTCCTGCGCCTTGTTTCAACATTATGCCTCCCCAGACAGCACGTTCCACAACGATCCCCGCTACACCATTGCCTTCTCAATCCACCAAGTCCACTGGAGATTGTCAGTCGAGCAAGACCACCAGCGGAACCAAATACCGTGGCAGGTGTGATCCCTTGGACATGGTCCCTGCCAGCCGATCCAGTAGATCTCCGTCACCACCTCAACCTCTAAGTCCTTCTTCTTCAGAGAAAGACAAGCGCGAGGTAGGACCATCATCATCTCCTTCCACGGTAACTTATGACTCTGCTTCTTCTTCGTCTTCAAATAAGACCAAGGAAAACGCTACTACGACATCTCCTACTTTGACTAGTACTTATACATCATCTGATCCTGCCTCTTCTACGGCTACTTCCTCAACAGCTGCTGTGATGACCCCGACGCTGAACAGAGGTGATCACCACCGCCACCACCACCACCATGATCCGCTTTTTGGCAACCTTCAACACCTCCCCGCGGCTGGTTCAAGTTCCCCTGGGGCTCCGCTTGGCGGTTTAAAGACTTTTGACGACACGACTGCAGTGACGAAAGGGCGGAGTAGTAATACTAACGATTGATCTCGAACTGGCAGTCTGGCGTCCACGGGTTCTCAGTCTGTTGATTCCGTGGTGTCAGAAAGCTCCACCTCTTGGGTTAACATACGTCAAGGTGAAGCGCCGTCGGGTCAGAGTTCGCGGAAGAATAGCGAGCGGTGGGGCGTGCAGGGGTATCACGAGGAGACGGGGGGTTTTAAGGAGTGGGTTGAGTGGTGTGGGGGGAATAAAAAGGCGAAGGGGAAGGAAGGGGGGGAGCAAGCTAGAGGAGAGAAAGGGGGTGGTGGTGATGGTTCTTAGGGTATTTCTTTCTTTTGTTGATGGGTGGGTATTTTTGAGGGATTTTAAACCCCAGAAGATTCTGTTTAATTAGTTTGCGAACTATATTTCCTTGATTTCACAAGGCTTTACAACAGAAAGTTTTTGGTTTTTGAAGTCATTAAAGGAGCTCGTTTTGCACAACAAAGTGATCACGGAAATATGTTTCTGCAAGCTCCAAGGCCCGGGCAATACTTAATAATTAAGCATTTCACTGAACACGATATCCGATTAGAATGCGCTGTGTTCTTAGCCACCTCGTATAAGAAAATCACAACAGATTTGTGACAGGTTGTCAAGTGATTGCCAGCTCAGAATCGAGCAACTTTGTCTGTTCACTTTTTAAGCACCAGTTAGTCCTCACAACGTACAAAGAAAAGTTGCTCAACGCGAGATAACAACATCGGAGCAAAAAACCATCCCAAAGTTGATTCCGTCAACACTTGCTGCAGTCACTAGGTATAAGAACCAGTAAAAGTGGCTACTCCTACTAACTCAGCTTCTGTTTCCATACTAGAAGAAAAACCAGTCATCGATATCAATAACTTAAAATATTCACCATCTTGACTACCTATATTTGCCTGCAGCTGTGCCATCATGAGTGCCAAAAACAACCAACAACGCACTTCCACAAGCCAGAGCTACTCATCAAGCACTCACCGTACGAATGATCCCAGTGTAGCAACCGGCACATCCACCAGTAACAGCACACGCCCTTACAACGTTCCCTCGAGTGTCCCCTTCTCCTCAGACTCTAGCATTAGCGTTACTCGCTCTTATGGAGTCACAAGTTCAACATCTACAAGCTACCCGGCTTCTTCTTCTCGGCCCTCAACTTCGACCTTCAGCGGCGGGACAAGCAGCACCGTAGCTTCTGGTTCCTCGAGTAACCCACTCTACACCAGTTGGCCATCATTATCTGCTACTAGTACAAGCAGCTCCTTGCATCCGATGCAATATTCGAATAACTGGCCGTTTACCGGCGGAAGTGGCAGTAAGTCGTCGTCTAAGGGTAAAAAGAAATGAAAAGTTTTGTATGGTATTATCTGATATTTGACGGGCTGGTTCCTGTTTCCTTTAAGTTTAGGCTAGGAAGGTTAGAAATAAAAATAAAAAACAAATTTGCTCATCTCCGGTAGAAGAAAAAAAGATTTTGAGTAAACCACGAGGGGTATGGCCCCAATGGATGAGAGGGAAAAATGTGAGTCAGGGAAATTCTTGATTTCGATAAAACTTTTTTTCTTTTTTACTTTTTTGGTAAATCTACCAAATCGTTAGATTCCCAAAACAACATTTGTCATTAATTTGTATCAAGATGCAAAAAAAAACCCTATTTTGACTGTTCTTTTTGTTATAAAACAAAAAAAAAACCCCTTTCTTCTGGCATTGCTTTGACTTTATTACGCAAATGGCAACTATGGATAGGGGCCGTCCAAATTGTGTAGCACTGAGTAATAAGTCAAAACCGGACTTGCACTGGTGAAGAAGTGGCTGACTCGTTTTATTTATGAAACAGATAAACTGATGCGTAGAAGAGAGAATAAGATTCCATCTACAAGGGCATCATATCATCCATGAGTAAGGGTAAGTTGTGTTTGGAAAGGAGTAAGTGGTAAGTCATGATATGCATGATATGGAGAAACTGAGACGTATTGAAATGGCAGGAAACCATCCATGTTCCAAGTTTTTGGTAAGGTACAGAAAGGATCGTGATAACAGTGTTCGAAAAGGAACCAACCATCTAGCCGTTACGACGCGACCCTTCCAAACATGACTTGTCTTTTTGATCGCATCATTTTGATAGCCATTGACGACATGGAGTCTTCAATCTTTGACGGCGTGATTTTGTTTCCACGCTACAACTGTGAATGTGGTTGAACTGGAATCTGATGTACATGTGACTTCGACAGTAGGTACTATATACATGTACCTGTGTGTAGGTGTCATGTGGTTTAAACACTGGCAAGTAAGCGTGGTAATGATACTCCGAGTGGTGCTCCCTAATCTATGGCAAACCACGGGCTTATAATGCACCCATTGCTATAAAGGATCATGGTTACCTACAGTACATGCAGAGCGGTTCCACAGTGATAAATTCATCCGTTATCACGATCAGAACCCTTCTCATAAATATCCTAATTTCATCATGATCTCTCGACTTCGACTCACGCAGGCTCCAAGGGGTGTGTGCAAAACTCCCCTATTCGACACCCTCCAAACCCAATCACCCACCATCACCATCATCATCACAGTTCATTCACTCAATTTATCCTCCTTTTTCAGATCTCTTCTTTTTTTTCCAAAATCTAATTTTAATATAGCACCGCAAAAAACCATCGGACATGCGTCGTGAATGACAACTAAAATTATTCTCCCGCATCGAATTTTTTTTTTAATAAAGAACATCTTTGTCAATCTATGACCTCTCACATTTTTTGGGGGAACAAATTCCTTCCAGAACGAAGGCGGGATCAAACGAAGTTGCGTTGTCTGAGAACCTTGATGATCAGGCTTTGTAATAACGCCGATAACGGAGTACCGATCACCTGGACATGGCTCCCTCAACTCACGAACTCACGAAACTCACGAAACAATGCGATACAAAACAAAGGTGCACTAAAAGAAATGATCGACAAACGGTTGGGGGGTGAAGGGTGTTTGCATGGATGATGGGGACGGTGTGGACGGACGGTTGGTTAGTTACATACGTCGATCATTTTAGCGTATGCCTTTGTTGTTTTTTCGGTGAAAAAAACATGTGCAGATCCCGATTTTCCCGATTCCCGATCGTGATTAGCTGATCTTGCATTTTTGGGACAAAACCGCAAGGGTACGTGGTGGTCTTGGAAAATAACCTTGGACGCTAACATTAAGCTATCCGAGACCACCACGTAAAGCACAAGGTTGCCAGGAGTCGGAGGGCTTGCAGGAGTCGGAAGGCTTGCGGGATGGAGTACTGTACACCGCCACGAAACTTGAACTCTTTGCGAATACCGATGGGGGTGGTGCATATGCTACTATCAATTTTTAGGAGATCGATAGTCACATAAATAGGACGATTGAGCATGGGACTGACTGACTGATTGACAGGTTGGATTTGATGATCTACGCAACGCATATACACTACGGATACCGATATGCCGACTCGGACGAGTACTGTAATCCTAGTGCACATGTCACTTGTCACTTGTCACTTTGGCACGAAATTACCGAGCCGTTGTGTCGCGAAATCTTGGCTCGTAATGATTCTCTTCCTTGGTTTCCACTCCCGTTGTGATTTTGATGTGTGTTTCTATCACATTCATCAGAGACATATGACGACCATGTTGATCAAGTTTCGGTCGGAACCCCCACCGCGCAAAAGTGGCAAATGGTCCGTCCGAATTTAGCAACGATAGAAATCCCTTATACTGTAACTACCTACGCGTGTATTTTTTTATTGGGCGGAACAAAATCTAAAATGGAAAAGTGGGCGCGGCATCAATATTGTGTGCAAAAGTTGCCTTATCTTTATTTAAAACCGTTTGTTCAAAGTTTACAGTGATGTGCCTGCCTGCCTGCCTGCCTGCCTGTCTTATCAAGTTTTTGAACGGGTTACCACGCACACACACACACACACACACACACACGCATACCACGCGGCGCGGCTATGCTGAGTGAGCACCAAAACCTTGATCAACACCACCACCACCCACCACCAACAACAACAACCAACGCCCAATGTCGTGCAACCAACCCGTTCCTTCTCACCAACCTCGGTACCGAACATCCCGCACCACCATTACTAGCTTAAACAGTGTTTTTGTACTCAATTGGAGGAAGAGCGAAGATCACAACCCGTATTAGGTTTAATGTTCGGAACCCTCTCTTACATGTACGTACGGCGCACTTCTTTCAATTAGTGATTTCATACCGTGCTTGGTGGTATTGTGGGCTGCCAGAACGGCTCAACAATCACTAGATCAAAACAGGTTTGGTGGGTACATATGTATGTGGGCTGGCATTTTACACTACCGGTTAGATAGTATGGGTATGTGTACATGTAACTTACCAAACTTTGTACATAATCACAACAAAATAACAAAACCACCTTCTTGAAAAAGGCTAGTGGATGATCTGTGCTTGTGTGTGTAAGCGTAGCGTAGAGTCCATATGCAATGGCGATCATGAGAAGCCTCAGAACTACAACTGATCGACTTTGTCACGTTCTGACTGTGACTGGTAATGTTTCACTCTGCATGACTCGTGATAAAGAAAAAAGAGCAAGTAAAAAACCGCACACGGCTTGTCTGGGTTGCCTAGAGGTACCTGGTAACGTGTACATAGCAAATCATTTTTGGATGGTCATAGTGCTACGAGGGACTGTAAAAACAAAAGTCTGAAGACACGATTTTACACCTTTCTGGCAAAGTTGGAATTTTCAACTCGTGTATTCAGAGTCCGACTATTCCAAACTCTTGTGACTCCAATACAGACAAATGCTCCCTCGCTAGACTATTAAAACTCTGCATCTTTCTTAGTGCATCCATGCAAGAAAATAACCCTCCGTTCAGTAAAAATTGACTCTCTGAATCCACAACCTGACTTGAGTTGCTCAAAAAGTTCGATGCTGCCAACGAAATAGTCCAAGGAAGAAATATGTGTGCCTATTAATATATGTTAGTTGCCATTGCCGCAAACTCTCGCTACGGATATTATCTCACCTTGAAAAAACCAATATGCTCGTGGGCTTTGGTATGTCTTGTAATCTCCCTCGCGGCATTCATAGCCCGCGTCTGATACTCCATCACCGTAACCTGATACTGATTGTCCATTCCCAGTGTCTCCACAATTTGACACATGAATATTGTAGTAGAATGTGCCAACATCAGAGTGAAGAGTACCATGGGGTCAGACGGCGCTGACGAGACCGAGCTTTTGGTACTCAAGCCGTCGATGATTCTTGTCAACATGCTCTCGACCCATCTGTGCCGCACCCAAAATTCTACTGATGCAGCGCTGTATGCTCGGTCCACTCTTGAGGACCTAGCGTGGGAAAGAGCGCGCCCGCAGACGCTGGCGAGAATGGCGGATTCTGCTAATGGCGACAGGAGACTGTGATCGCCCGAGGCTATTGCCTCTGAAAGAAAACATGAAGGAACCGGTTGCCCACTTTGGAAAGGCATCTCGTGGGATGGTAATCTGGTATAAATCTAAGAAATATCAGTCTTTTTGTGAGCTCGCGATCAAGGGCAAAGATAGCAGTACTCACTGTTTCCTCTGTCAGGGTCAATGGACAGCGATTCCTGATACATATCAGACGATCGAGACCATAAGCAATCCAAAACGTTCTCCTCCTCTCCTCCACCGAAATGGGGTCGTCAAACTCGATTTGAGACTCTGGACTGTCTACTTCGTGCAATCGGGACAACTGTACTAGCCGAAATGCTCGCCCCGCCGTGGTCCATGCCCTTCGATTGTTACACCGGGCTAGCTCATAATACGCGAGTAGTAACCAAGCTTGCACTTGCTCCATTGGTACGACATTTAGATCCTGATCGTTGACGTCAAATTCCTCCAACATATCTCTAGTTTCCTGGTACAGACGCCTGCCCAGCTCCTCGAACTGGGACGAAAGTGCTGTTGCCAACGTCCACATGGCATATTGAAGGCAGAGCAAGTAGTTGGGCCCAGTTGTGACTGGATGTTGACGCGATCGGGAAAAGTATCTTGACTGATTGAATATTGGGACATTTGGATGCACTCGGTCAAAGTAGATTTGGTCCCTGTAACAACAGTTAGATAATGGCAGAATGTCTTTGGTGAATAATCACCTACAGATCAGCTTGCATCAAGTCATCAACAAGCTTGGGCTTTGATGGTGTCTCTGGTGTGGGAGGGAAAGCAAACGTCGAAAACGAAAGTGGTGCCATGGACGTGGTTGGTGTTAATGGAGTAACTTGCTGAACTTGGATCTCGTCGTTCCATGAAAGAGGGCTGCTGTGGGATGGGGATGGATAATGGAAGAATCCCGTATTGGGGCTAGTGCAAAGAGGTGATAGCTCAAGTATTGCTTGTGAATCTGAATGCTCAGGGACGGTTGTCCAATCCTCTGGAAGCTGCCCCTGGATCTGTTCGAGACTGAGGCGTCGTTCTAATGCCACTAATGGTAGAGAATGTCATGTTAACATCATGAGGATATGGCAAAGGCGGTGAAGACGGTCAACTTACCAACTCTATTTCTGAGAGCCTTGAGATCGCCCTTCCTGGGTCCTCGGGCAAGACGATTGGTATTAATGTCGCACTCGATGCCTGATTCAGCGCAGGTAGCACATGTTGGGCGCTGTCTGTCACAACGAAGCTTACGCTTTCTGCATCCCTCGCAAGCCGGACCTGGAAGCTGTCTGGGTTGGCTTCCGGTCGCGCATGTACTTTTGGTTCGGCGAGCAGCCATGGTGAGATAATATCAAGAGTCGTGTGGCAGAGATGAAGGAAGGGGGAGCATCCAGGCTGGGGTTAATGCAGGGTTCTCCAGAGTTTATATCGGTTGGTCCTTCCCTGCATCAGTCCACGAAGCCCAAGCTCCGATTTCCCCGAGTGAGATCCAAACTTACTGCCGGCCATCCCTTCCGCAGGATTTTGACTTGCCGCCATGATGCAGGACGGGGCCCAACATTCAATGATCCAAGTCTCTGAATGGTCGCCGACCTCCACCGATTGCACCTTGCACTTCCAGGTTGTCATCCAAGTCTCGGGTCGTCCCATCTCACCCCATCCATCCCATCCACCCATCCCATGGATCTCATCCTAACCGGCTCACCGGCCGAACTCCACTGATATTCGCAGGTGCAACTTGCCTTGACTCTCCGCCTCGAACGTCACTGGTCAGTGGTGGGGGGTACCGGGATATGTGGCCAGGATCTGGGGTTTTGGTCTTGTTGCTGACCACCCCTGATCCCGCCTTTTCATCTCAACATGGACATTGTCGGAACCAAGATTGAAAGTTGATTCATTAAAAAACTCTGATACCCACAATCTGAGCAAATCTCGCATTGATTTCTTTTTGTTTTTTCAATTTTTTTTAAAGCACCGTTACGCCTTCGATCGGGCCGTTGGGGAAATGTGGCCGAGGTGATCGACAATCCCAGGTTCCCAATTAGGACTCCCTAATTGTCCCAAGTAGGAATTGGATCGAACTCTCGGGCCCCAGCATGCCCACATTTTCCCAACTTCAGCTGGAGACTGCACGGTTGCACCTGCCAGAAATGCCAACAAACGACGAGCAATTCCCCAATGCATCGAGGATATCGACAGATCGGTTCATGCAGGCAGACCAGAGCAGGTGGCAGCGGCCTGCCACGCATGGGAATGCGGAATTAAGGAATGTGCGGTCTGCATGGCACCTGTGAAGGATACTGCACACTGACGCAGAATCCCTCCGCACGCTCAGACTGACCTCCGTTAGGTCCAGGCCATATCAGATCCAGCATGCAAGGACGATGCCCTGCTTATATCACCATCCTTGTTGCAAATCACCGCCTGTCTACCCCACAGGTGCATACGCCATTTCTTGGCCTCCGACAATTATTAACCTTTTTCCATGTTCCCTTTGCTTGGGCCCAGGGGCGTTCTTGAATGCAACACTGGCAGCTGCATAAGCAACTCGATCGGTGCCACGGCAGAGATGTGGGCGGTTACCGCCAGACTGGGGGGCTATCACCATCAACCAGGTCTCACACCGGAACATCATTGACCAATAGAAGCAGCGATGACCTCCCGAGAATTTGTGTAACACCAACTCTCTTGGAACATCATCGGCCAAATGTTGAACCTACCGAATGTCCTTCCTTGCATTGCTGGGCCGCAGCCATGCCCAGACATCTCTCTCAGTCACAGGCTCAAAGTCAACTTGGTTGACCCAAGAATCAGGTTCGGCACTTTTGATTTGACCGAAGCGTATGCAGTTGGTCGCTGATGTATTCTCAAGGTTTGTTGTTCGTACCAACAACATTATTGCCGTCTAGAGTGGTGTGTGGCATCAAGCACCCAGATACCTGCAGGAAGGCTGCAGATGAAAAGCTCTTGTTCTCTCTTCACCGGCTCATTCGGTCCGTACCTGAACGCCATTGCCGTTCCAAGGTACTTGAACCTTGTTACTCTCAGCTGAACAGGCATCGAAGGTGTCCCGGAAGCGGTCTCCGGGGGTGGGATGAAATGGTTCACTGGCGTATAAAACTAAAAAGACGTGATTTCAATTGCACCATCACATTGGTGACAGCGGGATCTACGGAATATGGTGGAACCAAGGAACTTGTATGTGATATTCACTGCGACCAATTGGAAGTCATCCCTCCAGATTGGTTCAGAACAAGTTTAGGACTCATTTAATGGTTCTTCTCCCCTCTTTCGAACCATATTCATGCCAGACATGCAGCTCTGGGAACATTCGGGATTTCCAAATCCTACAGCCCGGTAGGCGATCTTTGCCTTTTAAGCTCGAGTGCTTGCGCATGCAACTGCCGAGACCAAGTGTGCGACCACAAGCAAAGAGGGCATGTGACTCCCCGAAAGATACATACCTATGTGCGTGTGTCTTATTCCTGAGTCGGGAAGAGCCGAATCACATTTCATTTCCCTGTCATGGTCAATAACATGAAAAATCATGTATCTTTCAATTTTCTGAGTCAAGAATCCCAGAACCGGAGCTTATATTTGCCCTCTTTTTTTTTCCCGTTCCGTCTAGAAATGGAAACAAACAACTGGATACATCACAAATCACCAAAGAATATCGCAAGTGGATTTTGATCGATTGACTTAAATTAGGGAGCGAATCAATCATCTGTTCTGTCACGATATTCGGGATTTACCCGTAAGATCACGATCGGATCTCGAAACTGCATGCTGCTGACGAACGAATTCCAAATCTAACGATGCTATTCCCAAACCATGGATGCTCAAACCGATCCGCAGACGAGTCCCAGCAATTAGTGTAGCAATTCGCAAACTGCAAATTCAAAAAAATGTCCAAGGTATCCGTACAGAATATTGCTCTCAAAACGCTGCAGGAACAACGATGAACATCGTTCATCCCAACTTCCATCGACCTGTTTGGATAATTGGGACCCTGCCCCACTTTCACACAAACCCCGATGATGTCACCACCCATCGGGAAATATGACCTCAACACTCAATTGACCACGATTTAAACCAATTATTTCTGTAGTTCTTTTACCTTTTCCTGTAAAAAGATTTGGTTTCACTCTACAAGCTTCAATTGGACCGCGAAAACAAAAACTGACACACCTACCTGCACATACACATCTCACATCACAGACAGCAAACCATCCACAATGATCAGACCAACCATCATCAGCAACACCCTCAAGTCCCGCGTCGCTACCTTCCAAGCACGCAATCTCCAGACCACTGGTCGCAGATTCGAGGCGTACAAGCCCAACACCACTGCTCCAGCGGAGAAGTCGGCACAGGGCGGTAATATGACGTGAGTTTATTCTTCTTTCCTCTCCTACATTTCCCATTCCCATTCACCATTCCAATTCTGTTTCTCTCTATCACTACAACTATGGCACAAATGTTCCCTCCCAATACTGTGGATGCAGGCTAAAAGCGATATATAGGTATGCAATTGTCGGCGCTCTTGTGTTGGGTGTAGGCGGCTACTACGGTCTGATGATGGGCAGCCCGCGAACGGCCGTGCCGACGGAGAATAAGGGGAGCATGGCGGGGACTTCGCCTACGAGCAAGAGGGCGAGCGAAGCTGCGCAGGAAAAGGTTAATCCTAATAAGCATTGAGTTTCGGGAAGATACTAGTGTGATTTGGCTTGACTTTTAGGAGGGAAAAGGAAGTGAAGGGATTCCTAGGGGAACTGAGAAGAGGGGATCATGTGATGATAGGAAATATCCTCAATGATCGGAATAAGAAATTTTTAATGATGATTGGGGACAGTATTGCTCTACATGGAGCAAGCAGCCACATCCGACAGAGTGTGCCAGGCACAAGCCCCTTGTCACAGGTATTCATTAAGTTTGGTGATGTATTGCCGATTCGAGGTTCAGAGCCAAAAGTTTGCCCATGGCCGGGTTTCTTACAAAGCCGTTGACTCTAGTCAAGTTTCCAGGTTTCTGGCCAATTGCAAAATATGCCAGAGACATGTTCAAGTTATTTCAACCTCTAAGTAAAATTGTGGACCACCTACACGGTGGCCTGAACTACTAGTAGTCCAAGTCTCGAATAATTGCCCATATGACAGCTCCTCCCTGAGAATGTCTGAAGCCTTCAGAAAGTGCTTTTTCAAAAAGTAAAAGCTACAATTGATCCTTCCACTCCGTCTCTTATCCAGCCTCGTCTGGCCCGGGGCCTCTCTTTTCTTCTTACAACTTTCTTTTCTCCATGTATTCTTCTTTTCCTGCCTACAACCTCACCCTTCCAACCTCTTCCTCCTTACAACCTCTTCCTCCTTTACAACCTCTTCCTCCTGACAACCTCTTCCTCCTGACAACCTCTTCCTCCTTACAACCTTCCTCCTTACAGCTTTCTGAGAACCCCATAGACCGAGGAATTCTCCCCCCTTAGAACTATCTCTAGAGAGAAACTTTCACTAAATAACAATTTTTTTGAGACCTCAGAGTCTGAGAACCTCTTCCTCTAAACAACTCTCTTTATAAAAAACACTACCTCACCAAAAGTTTTCTAAGAACCTGAGAGACCGAGACCTTGTTATACACAATCCAATAATCTACGTCGAAGGTCAAGTTAGATCTGCGAATATTTACGCAACAGGTGAGTATCATAATTAAGAGTAGCTCCATCATGAAAGCTGGAACTAAACAGGAGGATTAGTATCATTTCAAGTTCAAACACACTCCACACACCACGGCGATCACGAAATTTCCTTGGTCTGAAAGACATAAACCATGGCGCCAGTGCAGAATAAAACGTTCCAGGTCGTTAAGATCACCGCGAAAGACATCGCGTATGAGGAGGAACCTCATCACGAAGCTTGGGTGGTCAATCTCACCTCCTTGACCCATGATAACGCGGGAATGGTTTCGGTCTGGGAAAAACGCGGTAGCACCATTGTGCAGCGACTCACCGCCATGCACGACCTACAGAGCGGGATCAAGAGTTCAGCCTGCCACGGCGTCGACTTCTCCAAGGGTCGTCCTGTCCTTGCGCTCTCGGTTGACCTGCTAGTCTGTCTCGGAGGTGGCCGCCCCCCTTTCGTCTATAGGACAGTGCATGACGGCACCCCCATCATAGACCTAGCCGTCAAGCCAGTCCGGGTACGTGATCCCGTCCCTGCTCTCGAGTCCCGCGGCCACAATATAATCGAAGTTACCGCCATCAACTTCCAACCTCTCTTCCAGAAGCACGAGACGTGGGCATGGCGCGGCCTCAGCCCTTATCTGTCTACTACGTCCTCGTTTCTGCACGCCATCAAGCGCATGGCGTTGGCCCATGTCGACGGGTGCCGCAACATTCGCATCCTCAAGATCGACACTGTACTCGATTGCTGGGACCACGACCTCCAGCCGATATTTGACGTGCAAGAGGTCTCCGAGATTCTTGGTTTTCCCTTCAAGAAGTACATGAAGGACGAGTTCGTCGTGCAGGGGTGTATACCCCGGCAGGCGGTAGTTCGTGAGTTGACTCTGGAGGATGTTATGGCTGATACGGGGACTGCTTTGTGCGTGGAGAAGGGATGGAAGGTTTACTGGATGACGCCTAGGGAGGCACTTGAGAGTTTCATTAAAGATCAGGAGGCACAGCTGGCGAGGCACAAGAAGGTAGCTAAGCCGGTTACTGTCAGGAAGACTCGGGCGTATAAAGCGAGAGCTGAGGGGTACGTCAGGAATGTGCACGGCAGAAGGCGGTCTCATTAAGGAGGTTTTTGGTGGCGAGACGGAGTGATGCCTAAAAAGGGGGCTTGAGGTTGATATGACCGTGGTCACGGAAGCATTGCATATAAGAACATATAAAAAGGGCGCTGGAAGAGAGTTATATATCGGAATCATTAGCAAGAGACTCATTAACTGGAATCATTAAATGGGAGTAAAATGAGAGAAATTTTCACAGTTGCATCGTATAAATACCTTGGGATCATTTTATCAGAGGACGAATTTCATTATGGGAGGTACTGTACATTCATTTGCAAAGTAGAAGATGCCCTATCTAGTTTGCTTTTAAGAGAAATAAAGACAAACATATCAGCTTTCCATATACATTACTGATGGCACAGAAACGGGCTCTTGCTCCCCCTGGACTAACCTAGCATTTTAATTGTGTTGAGTATGGCTTTGGACTTTATACAAATGACTAGAACGCTACTTGGGGAAAGAGTGACCAGTTTTCTTTTCTGACTATTGAACCAAACTTGGAAGTTTGTTTGTGCTGGCACATGTACAGTACCATCCTGGGAAATAGTGGGAGCCCCCTTGGCGCCAAGCTCCCAGTGGGTCAATGACTGTGTACTTGCAGGGATTTGCCGGTGTGACGCAGACCGACGACCGCGGGGCAGTGGAGAGCAACTGGCACACGGGAGCCAAATGTTGCTTCCTCAGCAGCTTCCAGTGCATTCACATTTCCCATTCACATTCCAACAAAAAACACCCAAAAGTCAATTTCCGGGAGATCGGGGCCAATATGTCAAAAGAACAGCTTTTCCAATTGCTGCCTATGCCAGACGATGGTCTGCAACAAGTCCTCGACTATGCATCCACACTCTCAAAAGCCGAAGCGGCAGAGCACTTCTCCAACATGCTCGGCGGCTCCCCCCAAGTAATCGAGTTCATCTCGACATTCAACGCACGACGATCCGATCCAAAGCCCGCGCCAGCATCGACCCCAGCGCCCGCGCGCATCTCGACGACAGCGCCAAGCTCAACCCAAAATTCCGAAGCAGAAGGCGTCACAAAGAATCGACGCGGCCCGAAAAAGAAGAAAGCTGCGATCCATACCCCGCCACCTCGTCAAGTAGCATCATTTGCCCTCGCGGCAGGAACAGTCTACAACAAGAAAGATCAAAATGAAGAGTACATCTCTGGAAAGTCACGAGCATCCACACCGTCAAACAACTCCACGAGCGGACCGAGCAAACCTCCCGCCATTATACAATCCGCAACCCCCCCTCCTCAACAACAACAGCAAGCCTCAAAACCACCACCCTCCGCAGCCGGCACCCTCATCTCAGACTTCAGCAAACCGAAATCGAAATCCAACCCCTCCTCTCGTACCTCAACACCCGGCCCTTCCACTCGAAACAATGGTTCCAAGAGCACAAAAATCTCCATCACCGGAGGCGTCCCAATGCACGGCTCCTCAACCGTGATCTCGGATCTAGACCAAGCAATCCGCTCTCTTGAGATGACAACCGACCCTTCACACTCTACAAACACGGCCCAAGGCATTGCCTCCCGCCGGTGCAACTGCGTCGGGACAAGACACCCACCTTTTGCTGCAGCGCCCAACTGTCTGAATTGCGGGAAAGTAATCTGCATCAAAGAAGGCCCTGGGCCATGCACATTCTGCCATACTCCATTACTTTCCAACTCGCAAATCCAGTCAATAATCCGTGAGCTTCGAGCTGACCGAGGTCGCGAGAAAATGGCAGCCGACCGCGAACTTCACAAGAAACCAACCCCAAGCTTCGCAAAGCCCGGGACGCATAATCCCACCCTGGCAGAAGCACAAGCATTAGCTCATCGCGATAAACTATTGGCATTCCAAGAACAAAACGCCAAGAGAACGACAGTACGCGACGAAGCAGCAGATTTTGACGTCATGAGAGGTGGAAGCATGTGGGCAACACCCGAAGAAAGGGCAATGGAGCTCAAGAGACAACAGAAGCTTCTCAGAGAAATGGAATGGAACGCTAAGCCCGAGTACGAAAAGAGACAGCAGATCCTCAGTATTGATCTTAAGGGGAGGACGGTACTCAAGAAGACGGTCAAGATTGAGAGGCCGTCTACTCCTCCCGAGTTTCAGGATCATGACGATAACGGAGATGATGAGCTTGTGGGTGGGTATTCTTTGAGTGAGAGTCAGAGTCAGCCACATGGGAATACAACAAGTGAAAGTGATAGTAGAGGAGGAGCATTCAGCAAGAACCCCTTGCTAAAAGGGGTTATTAGACCTGTTTGGGATCCAAAAGGGAAGGGGGCAGAGCTAGAGGGAAGAAAAGATAGAGAAAAGAGGTGGAGGAGGGTACAGGATGATTTGGACAATAATGAGGCTGTTATTTTGGATGGAGGAATGTATGGTGGTGGTTCGTTAGGGAAGGCGGGGAGGGGAGCTGCTGTTGGGGATGAACCCGGGTGTGGATGATAAAGCTATTAATGATGAACGATAGATGAGCACAGATGATGATGGATAATAGAGATACAGTGAGTGACTCGAGCAGACGAAATAACAGTTGCCAAATGTTGATGATATTCCGCTTGGGTAGATAAAGATATGTACGTAACCGCCATAAAGATAAAAATAACAATAAAAAGAAACCAACCCAATGAAACTCCCCAAAGATGAATACTCTAAAATGACAAATGAAGTGGGTTTCTCTCTCATCAGAGAGAAACAATGTAGGTATGTATGTATGTGGTGAACCTTCGAATCCCCATGCCCACCTGTTTCTTCAAACCAAAAGAATAATTCCCATGTAAACGCCTGTATGTGATATACTGTCCCATCCATCCATGAATCCATCATGCCACATACAAGGGCCAAAGTCCCCTGCAAGAACTCCAGCCCTCCCTCCAGTCGATTTGAGAAATATATATAATCCAATTCCACGTGTTTATAAACTCCATTTCCCATCATTTTCAAGCATCCCTGGGCGCAGGACTCAACATACTAGCCCCCCTCATGACGCTCAGCATCATCGCCACCTCCTGCTCCTTCCTCAGCTGCTCATCCGGACACCAGCTCCCACCACTATCCGAGTAACTCCCCGAAGCACCACCATCAGCATTCTCTTGTTGCTGCTGCTGCTGTTGCTGCTGCTGTTGCTGATGATGATGATGACGGTGATGATGATGCTGCTGATCCTGTTGCGGGTACATGACCGTCTGCTGCAAAAGCTGCGAAGGCTGCGCCCACATGGGAGGATAAGAGAAATGTCCAACAAGCGGATCAGCAAAGAAGAAGGGATTATTGGTAGCCGGCACCCTGCTCGAAATGGGCGATCCAACATTCGACGAGATTTCGAGGCGCGGACCAGGTGAGTGAACCTTCGGTTCCAGGGGTTCGAGCTTGGGAGGCGAATCAACAAGCTTCTTGGTCGAGATATTTAGCGGGGCAAGATGAACAGGAGTAGACGGCCTGGATTCTTCCTGGAATCTGGCAATCAACTTGTCCGTGTCGTGGAAGGCATTGTCGATGAGCGACAGACTGCTTCTGCTCTTAGCGATCAGTCTGTCGGTCTCCTGAAAACCGTTGTCGATCACTGAGAAGCTGCCGTTGTGGCTGTGGCTTTGGTACCCCACTGGAGATGGCAATGGTGAAGGTACTGGCTCCGGAAGAGCTCTGAAGCTCGGACTTGGGACCGGACGGAATGTGGCTTGCGTGTGAGGGAGAGTGCGTTGCTGCGACAGGGACCTAGAAAGTGGCGGTGGCGGCCCCAATGGTACGATGATCTCTCCGTTCTCGTCAAGCGTGACTTGAGTCTCGACACCCCGAATCATCCTCCACGCGACTGTCCGTTTCCGTTTTCGGGTCTTAACCATGGCGGATATTGAACTATCTTCGAGAGGCTCAACGGGCTCAGCCGGCGTGGGTAGCAATTCGGGTTCCTGCGAGGTCCGAAGAGGTGGGGTCTCGTCCGATGGTGCTGCTGCTTTAGCCTTTCGTCCCCTCTTGGTGGGTGGTGGTGCGTCTGCCATCTTGACATCATTATCCTCGGTACTCTCCTCAGTATCCACAGGAGCTCCAGGTCCAATGTCCAGAAAACTGGGTGCTGATTTGCGGCCCTTCTTTGATCTGGATATGGGAGCTGCAGGAATGGGAGTAGCAGGAGCGGACTCTACCGGACTTTCACCGGCTATTCGCTTCAACTCTTTAAGAATCTTGCAGGTGAGGTATGCTCCGTTGAGCTTGTGGTCTCGGATAGATGCTGGTCTCTTTGCGTCTGGATTCAACTTCGGTTCGCGCGGAGTCCTCGCTGGTCGAGATGCTAATGGTTTTGACAGAGGCGGAGATGCTGGCAGAGGGGGTGGCAGCATCTGACTCCGAGGTGGTTGGGCTGAAATTGGTGATTCTTGTAGGACAAGATCTTGAATAGGGATATGTGCCTCAGCAGTGAGGGGTTCCTGCCGCTGCGCTGGTGCTGCTTGTGGCGGGGAAGAGCGAGAAAATACTGGACCGTTGTGAGACAGAGGAACCGGTGGCATAAAAAGTCCCTCCTTGGGAAGAGGACCTTGCGCCTGGAGAGGCGCCTCTCTTGGAAGGGGATCTTGTGGCCGGAGACGTGGAATCTCTTTGACCACTTCTTGTGTTGGCTGCACGACGATAGTTGAGCCCGTGCTCTCATGCTTTGGTTTCCGTGCCGTCCCGTCATTCTCTCTTCTCTTCTGGGGTGCAGCATCCGAGACCTCTTTTCCCTTGCCGCTTTCACCGCCACTTTGCCTTCTAGAAGCCTTGGGCGCCTTTGCTGCTTTCTGTTTCGGTTCTTCGGGGAGGGTTGTGCCCGGAGGGAGCCACAAAGCGGGCTTCCTTTGCTGCAGGTCATCGACCCATGCATCACAATCCCACTGAACCCACATATCAATAACATCTGCCCACACGCTCTCAGGTGGCTTCGTGAAGTTGACAAAAACCACCTTTCCTCCACGGTCATGGACAGCTTTGGCGAACTCTCGAACCAAGACTTTGAGCCCGTGGACGCGCATGCTGGTGCCAAGGATTAAGAGCATATCTGGTTGAAGCGATAAATCGTGCTGCACAAGATGGCTGACGAGATGAGAGTTGGGATGTTCTTCACCATACAACACGATATCTGGTCTGAGTTTGCCTACGCCGAGGGCTCGCTTGCCTCTTTCCTCACGAGCAGCGGTTGCTCCAGCGCAGTGCGGACATGTTGGCTGACGGCCTGCCATAGTCTCTGCTTGTCGAAACTCGTCGTCCCACGGTGCGGTTCGGGCGCACACGAAACACCGAAGTTCAGCTAGGGAGCCATGAAGGAACACACACTCGACGCCTCGATTAGGGGGTGGCGGAGCAGGTGCTGGGTTCGCGGCTGAGGGCGTTGAGGCCGAGGTCTCGTTCTGGGCGGTACCGCACTCAGGTCCGGAGATCTTTTCGTTGACAGCCTGAGCCTGAGTGTTTGGGATGTCATCTTGCGATGAGATCTGTTGCTGTTGCGATTCGCTAAACATGGTGTTGTCGCGTTGGGAATCGTCCTCGTTGCCGCCTTGCGATGTGCTCTGTCCATCAACGGACAAATCCGACACTTCCTTGGCCTTCAAGGAACCGCGCCCGCCAGCATTGCGCCCAGATTTCACGGAGAAGCGGTATCTGTTTCCTGCTCCCAGGGAAAGCGAAGTTGTAAGACCCACTCGCTCCTCCAGCTGATCAATGTTTTGGGTGTAACACCGCACCAGCTTGCGACTATCACGAAGCACACTGACAAAACGATGGCTGTTGGTAGGCTGAGCGTTTCGAACCTTTTGCCTCAATGTCGTGGCAAAGGTATAGAAAACTGATGTTTTTATGGGGCATGACCAAATCTGGGCATCAAATAGGTCTTTGCCTTTCATATTCGGGAGCGTAGTTCGGCTCGATGATGAGCCAAAGGATGTCTGGGAGGTAAGGAGAGGAGTAGAAGCAGACGATGGCCCTTCGCTAGCTGACCGGGACGACATGCTATCCCCACTCGATGAATCGCTCGACGTTGGATCGCTCGACTCTTGATAGGGGTCGAATGATATTGGCGGCGGCGAGGAGAGTGGCGAGGAACTCCTTGTGTGGTGGTCAAAGAGATCAGGTCTGGATTTTGTTCGCAACGCATCGATGGCGAGTGAGGGAGGAGATGAAGCGAAGTGAGCGGCCGGGTTGATGGTAATTCGTGGCTCGGTTCCGACCGGACTTGAAGGAAATTTGGGACTGGGGAGTGGTGTCAAGTTTTGCGCTTCGGGGAGCGCATCGTCGCCGTTCGTACTTGGGAGTCTTGGATCTGATAATGTTTGTGCCGGCGTCTGCTCTTCACTCCCCCCGCCGGCTGCTCCGGCATTGCTATCCTGATTTGTCGCGTCTACCGAAGCCTTGGGCTGTAGAGGCGCGTCTGAAGCTTGATTTGGGAGCTCGGCGTCACCAAGAGCCACAATAGTGTCTCCTTCTAGTTTGATGTTCCGTGTTGAACAATGTTCTGACGATTCCTTCTCTTGGGGCAGTTCGAACGTCCTGGAATCAAGCCCTTCTTGTGACATCCTCCGCCGTTTGCTCGGTCGTTCATCCGACAACTCGGACGCGTCGCTTTCGCCGTTGCCATCGGTGGCTCGTTTTGCTGCAGCGTCGAATTGAGCTTGGATCAGTGAATAGAGGCCATTATCGGAGCGGAAGTCCTACAAGACGCAGTTAGCTGGCTGATTGGGGCAGTACTACCGACAGGGGACGCGGGTTCAAGTACCGGAATTCCAGAGTTTGTGCTAATGCCAGCACCCGTAATGACGACCACTTTTCTCGCCTTGGACAGTGAGTTGGCAATTTCTTGCAACAAGGCATCAGAGCCCGGTTCCACATGGGTCGTCGGCATCGTCCTGGTTCACACACCGCGCAGCGCAGCCGACGAATTTGGCACGCGGCGGTACAAAAGTGCAGTGGTGAGCTACAGTGTCATTTCGTGTGTTGAAACGAGAGCGAACGTGTTGCAATTGCAGAATGGTCGGCAACTCTGGGTGCAGGAAGTCGGATGGATGCTGTGCTGTCGGGTGCTGGTGTCTTGTGCTGTATGAATTTGCGAATTCGAGATCGATCCGGCGCGAACGCGTCCCGACAGGCCGAGAAATTGCGGGGTAGAAAGCGTGACAATGGACTCGACAGCGGCGATGGTGCGAGGCCGAAGGTGATGCCAGACAATTGTGCAAAAAAAGCAGCGGTTCCTGTCCGCGGAAAAAGAGTGACAAAGTCACTGGGAACCGCTGTGCAAATCCAACGTTTTGTTGTCAGTCGCTGGGTCAAAGCCGTGTGTAGTGGATACAGGCGCGACAGCAGTCTTACTCGGCAAAGAGCACGAGCCCCTAGACGAACCGATCGCTTGCCAAGATCGATCATCGAGGCGACCGTGATCCACTCGCTGTTCAACCTGGAAGGTACCACCCGAACTGAAGAACTGAGTTTAGGGGCTACAGCCAGGAAATGCACATGCCAATTAATTCCACAGGAGCAGCTATTATATCGGTAAAATATTCAATTGAAAGCTTAGATTCTCCATGAATATTTCATGTGGTCTTGAATGGACAGCGAACTCGAGCCTCCGCCAAGAAATCTTCTGTGCCCTAGTAAACGGCCCCGCCCGGCTTCCCACGCGTGCCACACCGGCCGGGGTTGCGCTAACGGCTCGATGCGGAGTGGCCCGGGGCCAAGACCCGACCACACCCACCACAACGGTTCTGGAAAAAGCAGTGGAACACCAATCACATCTCTGCACGACATTGCAATTTTCCGTAACGAAGCCACGGTTCCAATTGGTTCCCGTCACCCTTCCAGGTCCATGATGCAGGTAGGCGATGCTCCGAATATTTCAACTCGAGATGCACCTTGATCACTCACGAGTATATCCATATTGATCACAATATAGGTCGATTTCATCTTTGTTTCCTCAGCACATACAATTATACCGCTCATCATGCTGTCAAGTCTTGGATCGCTCTCTATTATTTCCTGCTTGTTTTTTTTTCGGAGTATATAGTACTTACTTATCTGACATTATGGCGTTACATCTTGGTTCTTTTTTCAATCTCTTCAGCTCATCAGGGTTGCCGCTTCTCAGCACATTGGTACCGGATCCCAGATATCCATCCACTTCTTTCCAGCTTGGAATGCACACTTAATTGAGGATTACCTCCTCGCGAATGAAACGACGTACGACATATTTTCCCTCCTTAACAAAGAGTTCACCTTCGATCTTAATGCCAGCAAGCTTCTTTTTGTGGCACCAATGGCACGTTGTTCTTCAGCGAAATGGATACCAATGGAGGACGCAACGGGTTGAACCCCTTGGAGCGGGATATTGAGACGCGTAATGTCCTAAACTACTGTTCATTAATGGAGAGGTGTCTTACCCGTTACTCAAGTGTTTGTGACAAGGTAGGCTGTGATTTCGGTCCGCATCGGCTCGGAGACCACTCCTTCTACTCGCCTGGGTTGACCATAAACACAAGCCGCTAGTTCATCATGATCACCCAGTTCATCACCAATAGCGGTGACTCGACTGGAGATCTCACAGAGATTAGGCGGCTATGCCTACATGACGGCAAGATAATCGAGAATTCTAAGGTCGAACTTCCCGGCACTGACAAAGGAGCCAATCCCAACAATGGCCATGGTGGCAAACGCCACGCAAAGGCTCCGAAATACTAGATCGTATACTGGATAGACGGGAATGTAACCTTTGAGCGGTCTCAGTGCCCTGCTCAAGACGTCGGCAAGAAATCCCGCCAACGCTTAAAAATATTTACCTAATTTATTGTTCAGATTGAAGGCTCGGAATAATTCAACTGATGGATAAAATGAATCTGGCTTATCTTATAGGTAGATTCATTTTATCTATCAGTTTGAAGTCTTCCGAGTCTTCAATCTACCCATAAGATAAGCCAGATTCATTTTATCCATCAGTTTGAAGCATTCCGAGTCTTCAATCTGAACAATATATTGGGTAAATATTTTAAAGCGTTGCAGGGATTTCTTAACGTCTTGATCAGGGCACTTAGACTGCTTAAAGGCTACCTTCCCGTCCATCCAGTATACGATATAGTATTTCAGAGCCTTTACGTGGCGTTTGCCACCATGGCCATTGTTATGCTTTGGGCGAGGAATCTGCAGGATATGATCAGTTTGATGAAGATGTCGGAATCGGGCTGGTCACAGTGCCTTACAGTGACGGGAGAGTGTTGGTTAGTTCAGACTTGCAAGGGAGGGATCTGTTAGCTGGCACGGGGACAAGCCCTCTCACGAATACAGAAGATAAACGGACCACTCTGTTTCGAAAAAGCAGGACTTACTAGTACGAGTCTTTCGAGATTTGCTTGCCCGGAGGTTCAAGTGTGTTTGTTGTTGAAGGAAGAAGATGGGTGGGAAGAAGATGGATGGGAAGAGCGTATTTAAAGTGGAAGGTTTGCCTAGTGTGGTTCTTGATTGTGTGCACCCAGGGCAAATTCCCTGACAGCTGGCCTTATCACCACACCTGGCGACGGTTAAGGTATCTCGAGATCTTGGTAATGGGCGTCGTCGTGGCGCCTGCGACCGAGTCGTGGCAGATAGGTGCCTTGTCAATCGAGCCATGTCATGTGGTAAGCATGTGACATGCATTGTATAAAGTGGATTAGTGTGATTTATAATTGTTCGGGTTCTATTTTTCTTCCGGTTATGCCTGATGACACGGAAAGTTAAACATGGACGAACACCCACTTTAGGTGAGCCAGGCTATCTGGGAACCATCACCAGCCTTTGCTCAACACCCTCAAGATAAAATTCCAGTAGTCCATTGGGGTTTTGCGAAAGCTTGGCGAAAGCTTGGCGAAAGCGCTGAATCTGTGTAATTAACAACTGCTGCTATAAATAAGAGTATTTAAGAGCCAGTGTACTATATTGGTTTGCCTTGGTTTGGCTCTTTCAGCCTCGTCGGAATGGAGGCTTGGTGAATTGCAGCTTGGTGAATTGCAGCTTAGTAATACATTTATAATCCTTTTCTGGATGGTTGAAAGATCACCCTTCCTGAATTGGCTTTCCCGTGGACTTTTTTCAGAAAATTCTTTCAGGACTCGAAAAAGTGGATCCTGAAAAGGCCAACGGAGGAAGATTGTTCAGGAGAATCGATCACCCGCTAAATCGCTCCGGTTGATCGATCTGAACCGTTTTGTTAGCTCAGTTCAATTCAATTGATCGAGCGATCGAATGAGCATGTACTTGATGTAATACTAAACCCACAGTCCAATAAGCGCGGTCGAATAAGCGCCCATTCGAATCATGAACGCGTAGTGGAAAGCTCGCAATCGAATGAACGCGTAGTCGAATGCGAGCGCGACTGTGGTGGCGTGGTCGGATCGCTATGCCAATGCCAATAAGCTGATATCACGGCAACTCATTGGATTAGTCACAATGAGCCGAGAGCTTGATGCGGGATTTTGTTTCAGAGACCTTCTGCGGCCTCCCAATTCGATAGTTGGTATCTATTGGCTCAGGCGCTCAGCTGGACAACGGTGGAAGGGATGCCTCCTTTTACAGGTGTGTCAGTTTCAGCCACCGCCACGGCATCATAGCGCAAGGCTAAGTCAAAGCATACAATCCATGGATGCTTTCCACAACTAGTCACGGCGTATAAGTCTTCATATTCTCAACCACACTGTCATCTTGGCCCTTTCCATTATCTTGCTTTATTCCATCTTGGATATCATCGAAGAGAAACTTATCAAAACATCTTTTAGGGGTTTTAATTACACACTTGCAATAAGGGACAATCAAACTACGACTACCTGCAGACCTTTCCGTCCCCTTGAAAGAATTCACAACAAAATCCCATCGGGCCTGGATGCCCACCATGACTCCCACCTGGACCAAAGTCTTTCTTCTCGTGATATCCACCATCCTCAACGCCCCTGGAACCGTCGCCCAACTTGTAGAAACACCGATGCAAAACTTCCCAGCATTCACCACGGCAGCCGAGAAGAAACCCTGCGCAACAGAATGTGCCATCACGCCCTCGGCCGAGTTCAAGACAAAGTACGGCTGCGACCCGGTCAACCCCGTCAGTTGCATCTGCGCCAACGGCACCCGCTCGGTGGAGCTTCGCGAGAGCATTTCGACTCACTGCTATAACAAGTGCGACAATCTTACTGGGCTACAGCTCGCGACTGCCATCTTGAGCGAGTACTGTCAGCAGACCTGGGAGGGGAAACCTACTATAACGGATCCTCCGACAGCGCCGACGACGACCACTACGAGAAGTGCCGATAACACTGGCAGTGGGAGTGCGGGTAGTACGGGATCACCATCACCAGGGCCATCCCGTCCCCCTGACGACCCCCAAGGACTCAATAGGACGGAGACGATTGTTCTTCAGACCGTCATTCCCATCGTCGGCACTATCGTGGCTGCTGTGGGTGTTTATCTCGCCTATCTCGCCTGGAAAAATGGATATTTCAGACGGCTCTAGGGCAATAACAACGATGACATAGAATTGGCCGAACGCAGGGCTCGCAACAACGCAATTCAGGTGCAGATGTTTCAATACAACGCAACTTAGGCTTCAAGTTGCGTTGAGTTGCGTTGTTGCGAGCCATAGCCGAACGTACTACAGACACGAGTTAGTAATTTAGATAATGTTGCGTTCCATTGTCGGGAGACTGAACCTGGCGACCTTTTTTCTTCTCTTGCAACAGCTCAAGGTGCTCAGTGCTCACCCGCCACGCTGGTCTTCCTTTTCTCCGCCTGAGGGCGCCATCCGCGCTTATGAACGGCTTCCTGAACATCGTTCATATCAACTGATTCAGAATATTGATCAAAATCGCCGTGACCAAAATCCCACTGAAATTGGCTGTTTAGGAGTTCTTTTAAAGAAAATCCCGACGTATTCTCTTTCCGATATTTCTACTTCTCTGAACAACTAGACAGAAATCTTGAATAAAATTCCGCTAGTTCAAGAGGACTCAGCAACAATGGCCATCGACCTCCACTTCCGCAAGTCGGTCCTCCTCCCTCTCGTTGGGCATGAGCCCCGAAAGCGCCTTCGCGCCGCCTGTATCCCCCCTGATGCCACAGGCCAACTCTTCAACGACCATCTCGACATCAACCCGTCTTCTTCAACAATCAGCGTCAATGCTTCCCGCATCTTGTTCACCGTCCAATTCGACGCCTTCATGGTCCCCCGCACCTCCCTCGACCCCGGCACCGCACTTGGAATCATCGACCCTCCTGAGGGCCTGTATGGCCGCCTTCTAACGAGGCATCGAGGTAGCCGCTAACCCAAGTTTCAGTCATGAGACGCGATGAATGACGAGTCAACATGCATTAAAGATGGAGGGGGAAAAAAAGGGAAAAAGGATGATTCTTCACAGAATTACAGTGGAGATGACCGCGAGTTGGTAAACAATGTCTAAGCAAGGGGCGTTTGAGCCGCAGAATTTTGGATGCGAGGAGACGTGCAATCTCGGCATTTTCAAACGATAATGTTTTGGATATCACGAAGGCATAATTCACGATAGCGTACCTAAGCAGTTCATTTATACGGATCCGTAAGCAACGGTTTATACCTTACAAACTCAAGGCCATGCCAAGCCAGGGGTTTGCCTAAAAGGATATCACGTGTTATCGCGCCTCTATTTATTACTTGGCGTGTTGGTGTTGGCGGGAGGACCAACGCGACCAACATATGGCCAAGACTCGCGTTCTTTTCTCCTTTGCTGACAGCTCTTCATTTTTTCTTCTCTTCTTCTTTTGACATCATTCTCAACCTTCTTGGCCACCTATCTTGACTTCCCACAACAAGAAAGAAAAACAAAAGAAAAAGAAAAAACCCATGGCCTCCTCAGCCCCCAAAGTCGCGGCTCCCGAACGGGTCGAGTCACCCGAAGACATCGATCGGAAAGCGAAACTCCTTGCTGACAGAATTCGAGCCGCAAAACACTTCATCGTCTTTACCGGAGCCGGCATCTCCACTTCTGCCGGTATTCCCGATTTCCGCGGGCCCGAAGGCGTCTGGACCCTGAAGAAGCAAGGGCGCGATGATGAAATCAAGAGCAAGGGCGGCAGCGCCGTCAAGGCCATGCCGACAAAGACCCACATGGCGCTTGTGAAGCTGCAGGATGAGGGGCTGCTGAAGTATCTCGTCAGTCAGAACTGTGACGGGCTGCATCGGAAGAGCGGGATACGGCCTGTAAGTACTTTTACCTGTGGCACCTGTATTGTTTTCATTTTTCTCTCATTTTTTTGTTTCTTCTTTTTTCGTTTCTTCTTTTTTCTTCTTGTTTTTCCCTTTTTTTAACTTTCAAAAATCATCTCCTCGGGACCCATGATCGGAACTGACGCTGCGAGAAATTAAAAGGAAATGATCTCTGAGCTTCACGGCAACTCCAACCGCGAATACTGCGCCAAGTGCGACAAGGAGTACCTTCGAGATTTCAGGGCCGTGGCCCCTTACACAAAAACGGTAAAGGACCATCGGACCGGCAGAAAGTGCAACGACTGCGGCGGGAACCTGCTGGACAGCATCATCAACTTTGGCGAGTTCCTGTGGGAGGACGTCTTGGACAAGGCGAGAAAGCACTCCAAAAAGGCCGACTTGTGCTTGGCTCTTGGGTCGAGCTTGACGGTCCCGCCGGCCAACGAGTGCCCGGAGACCGTTGGGAGAAACAGGAAGGGAGTGTTGGCGATATGTAACCTGCAGGAAACGCCGATTGATTTTTTGTGCGGTGACGGAAAATCAGACGATGGTAGGGTTTGGGGCAGGACGGACGATTTGATGGCAAGAGTTATGGAACACTTGGGGCTCGAGATTCCCGAGTGGAGATTGGAGAGGAGGTTGGTTGTCAAAGTTGAAGGGGATAGCAAGAGCAAGGATCAAACCCGGTATCAGGTTACCGTTGGTGGGGTTGATGTGGATGGAAAGACTCCCGCTACGTTTTTGCAGAGTCTTAAACTGGAAGGAAGCAGGAGGGCGGCGAGGACAGATCCGTTTGTCATTGGGTTTAGGATGGATAATCTAGGGGATGATGATGATGCCAGGTCAAAGTTGAAGTTGGAGTTGGAGTTTATGGGGAATTATAACGAGCCTAATTTGGAGGTTGTTCACACGGTTGACTGGGAGAATGATTTAGGCAGGGAGGTTGTGTACTTTTTGGAGTATAATCCGTTGACTGGGGAATGGAAGACGCAGAGGGGAGAATGAGATGTCAGGGAGGAATTCAAAATTCTCCTCTTAGTAGGTAGGTTGGTATTTCGTTAACCATTTTTTTTTTCTTTAATCATCAATCTCTCTTGCCTTATAGGGTCCCGGGAGACCCCGATATCTAAATTAATATCAAACATGGTGATGGAGCTTTGCGTTAATGGGCCGAGTTAGAGAAAAGAGCTGGTTAAAAACTGTC
The DNA here is from genome assembly GCA_033725935.1 of Cladorrhinum sp. PSN259. Taxonomy (NCBI): domain Eukaryota; kingdom Fungi; phylum Ascomycota; class Sordariomycetes; order Sordariales; family Podosporaceae; genus Cladorrhinum; species Cladorrhinum sp. PSN259. The sequence continues at coordinate 161,475 of MU867090.1, read as the reverse complement.
AAGGAGGGTCTGAAGAAACGCCAACAACGATGGTAGTGATGTGTCTGGTAGTGGCTGCCTGGTCAGAGTCTTGTGCACTTTTCATCCTGCGAGATTGACATTGATCAACGGCTCAAATTCTGCACCAGGCCGTCAACTGCCATGGAAATGCAAGTTCCCATCCCCCTTTCACTGCCAGGCCCAATCAGATAGGGTGCGATTATTTGGGCCGACATGCGGCACGACCCAAAGCTTGCATTCCGTCCAAAAAGGCCTCCAAATTGGCCAGTCAATCCTGGTAGCAGCATGGAGCCGCACGGCCATCCGTTTGGAGCAATCAGAACGTTTCAGTTTGAAATTACGCCACTGACCGAATCAACCCACTGAGGCCTACGACAGCGGTTATGTGAGATAAATACGCCCAACATGCTGGGCTCTCTCTCTCGCATCCGGATTCACTAAACACTGTCATTCGAAACAGTTTGCTCAAGATGGTCACCTTCAATAGCAACTCCCTCGCCAAGTTGTGCTCGCAGGATCAACTCGAACTCCTCGACGCCATCGACCGTCTCCGTCTCCAAGGCATCAGCAGCTATGTCTCTCTGCCGCAGATCATCGTCTGCGGAGACCAGTCCTCTGGCAAGAGCTCCGTTCTTGAAGCCATCTCCGGCTACTCCTTCCCTGTCAATGGCAACCTTTGTACACGCTTCCCAACCGAGCTCGTCTTGCGTCGCACTCCGAACATTAGTGCCACCGTTTCCATTGTGCCTCACCAAGGCCGGAACGAGACTGAACGAGACAGTCTGCGTGGCTTCAAAGAAAAGCTAGACTCTCCCGCTGATTTACCTGATTTGATCGAAAAGTCGAAGCTTGCCATGGGGATCACGACTCACGGCAAAGCCTTCTCCAAGGACATCCTCCGTGTCGAAATCACCGGTCCCGATCATCCGCACCTCACCATTGTTGATCTTCCCGGCCTCATCCACTCGGCGACCAAACATCAGTCGGCCGCCGATGTTGAGCTCATCCAAGAGGTTGTTCAGGGTTACATGAAAGAGCCCAGATGCATCATCCTCGCCGTTGTCTCGGCCAAGAACGACTTCGCCAACCAAATCGTCCTGAAGCTTGCTCGCAAGTTGGACAGCAGCGGCACCCGAACATTGGGCGTCATCACCAAGCCCGACGACTTGATCCCCGGATCCAACCGTGAAGCGCTTTACCTGTCGCTCGCCAGGAATCAGGAGATCGAGTTTCAGCTCGGCTGGCATGTGGTCAAAAACATGGACTCGGACAAGGGCGAGTACAGCCTTGTTGAGCGCGACACCGATGAGGCACTCTTCTTCAGCAGAGGTGCTTGGACGGGGCTGCCGTCTCGCAATATCGGGATCGGAAAGTTACGCGAGCGTCTTAGCAGGGTTCTACTAGGACAGGTTGCAAGTGAGCTCCCTAGCCTGATGAGCGAGATCGAGTTCAAGTTCAAAACTTGCCAAGCCCAGCTGGACAAGATGGGTGCGCCAAGGCAAAGTCCCGAGGAACAGCGCCGGTACATGATTGCGATGAGCCAGTCTTTCCAACGATTGGTGCACGCAGCAGTCGGCGGCAACTACAATGACAAGTTCTTTGACGACCCGATGACGGACGCAGGATATGACCAACGGATCAGGGCCGTGATTCAGAACAGTAGCCGGGACTTTGCTTCCACAATGAGTCGCTCGGGGCATTACTGGGAAGTCGGTTCGGGATCGGAGGCATCAAAGGAAGACAAGAATGGTACCGGCGGTCCCCAGACTATCACCAAAGACAACTTCCTCGCACACATTCAAAAGATGTTGGAGAGGACGCGAGGGCGGGAACTCCCTGGAACTTTCAGTCCGATGATTGTGGCCAACCTGTTCAACACGCAATCCGGGCCCTGGAAGTCGATCTCTCAAAACCACATCGGTGCTGTTTGGGATTCTGTTTGGCTCTTTGTCAGGCTTGTGATTGCTCACATTGCGGATGCATCGGCCGCCAGAGCTCTCGAGGAGGAGATCTTTGAACCTGCCATGAAGAAGATGCGCAAAGACATTGACGCCAAACTCGGCGAGCTGTTGACTCCCCACCAGAGCGGCCATCCTATCACGTACGATCACTCCTTCACCGAGATGCTTCAAAAGGTTCGAAGCGAGAGGATGCCAGTGGGAGGTGTGGAAAAGATCATCACGGATTTCTTCAGTCAAAGCTATCTGCAGGATGGTAACACTCATCTCAATGGGTACTACAACCTCGCCAGGCTTGCCAGGTCCTTGACCATCCACAATGAGCCTGACATGAACCGCTATGCCGCTATTGAGGCAATGGACTGCCTCAAAGCGTATTACAATGTGAGTGGACCAACTGACGGCATGTCAAAAGGAAGGATGGCTAACTCGGTTAATAGGTTGCCATGAAACGGTTCGTCGACGATATAGCGGTCCAGGTCATCGAAGACAAGCTGCTCTCGGCCCTGGACAAGATTATGGAGCCGCTCTCGGTGTACGAAATGTCGGCCGAGCAAGTCGCTCGCATAGCGGGGGAGTCGGAAGAGCGCCGCACGGAGCGCGAGGAGCTGGCCAAGCAGCTTGAAGTGCTGAGGAACGGCCTCGAGACTTGCAAGAAGTTCTCTGGATTTCGGATCGTCGGAGGTAATTGAAGGTTTTCACTGTCTCACATTACTGTCAGTGCTTCGTTGTTCTGACAGCCAACTACTCACTCAGACATGGCCTTCCTTTCTCTTGGGAGTTTCCGACACTCAGTTCAGTCCGTCGTATCCAGCGATGGCGAGCCGATACCCGACGAGGTGGATGAGCAAGCCGAGATTTAGACAATCTCTGGGCCCCAATCTGTTGATGCAGGCGACGAAGTCTCCATTCCACCCGGGTTGGCCCTGATTAATGATTTGTGCGATGGGATCTCGGGGCAGGCGAAAAAGAACAAGAAGCAGAAGCGGCCAGTTATCACATTTTACCCCTAACGGGCCGAACTCAAGGATTACTTTTAGGCGGAACGTGTTCAGAGTGTCGACATTCCTTTTTTCTTTCTGCTGGATATAGGGTCAGTTGTCCCAAAGCCCTGATGGGTTACAGGGCACATTCATTCTTTATGTACGCTTTTCAGGATGTCCAATATCAAATGTTTTGGCTTTCTACATGTACTCTGTGTATCATTGCATATTTGAGAGAGCAACTTCTTCGTGATGACGAATGAGTACTTGTAAGGGATACGTTTTAGGTGCCTATTTTACGTGTCATTTTAATTTGCAATGTTATTCATGCCTATTTTCGTACATCTTTAGGGCATGTCTGATGTGTCTTTACGCGAATGTATTTTTTTTTCTCTCTCCGGCCGTTTGGTACTCGATAATGCACAATATCATGTCCTCATTGGCAGGAAGATTTGATCTTTCCATCAGCTCATATAATACTCAGCATCTCCCATCACGTCATGTTGCCAAAATCACTTTGGGGGGAGGGGGTTTTTTTTTTTTTTTTTGGCATTTCTGGATATGGCATATTCCATATGTATTTACGCATGCCCAATAATGCCGCGTGCAATAGCTTTTTACCAATCCAGGTCCTCCAAATACTCAATCGGTACCCACCCCTTCCCCCCCTTTTCGTTCCGGACGTAGGCCCAACCTGTTTTGTATTTTAAATCAGTATTCGCACTTGTTTCATACTATTTTCATCTTATTTGTAATGGTTTTGGGGTTCATATGTACTGTACCTCTCTCCTCACTGCTTGACGTATTCTTGATCCACACTTTTTCGCCCGCGCGAATCTCGAGGGTATTTACCCACGTGTCGGTATCATGATGATGATGATGATCACCTTCTAAATTAGACGGGATAAAGTCGTACAAGACTGTCGCTTCTCTCTCGCCGGGTCTGCGGTATTTGCAGATGAAGGTCCAGTCACCGCAAGAGAATAAGGGTGAGGGTGTCGAATGATGATGATGATGGGATGCCAGTGATGAATCCATCACTTTGTGAATCTCTTCTTCAGCCCAGCTTGATGATGATGGTGATGATGCCTTTGAGTACCAAGCAGTCGTTAGCTCCCCTCTCGCAATCGCAGCGACAAGCAGCGGCCGGTCCGAGCCGCCCCCCTCGCACTCCCGCGTCCCCGCTGGCATCATCTTCAAAACGAACCTCGGTTGTTGTTGGTCTGAAAAGCTGAGATCATGATGATCAGGATCGTCCTTCTTGCACGACGACTCGTCGCGCACCATGGTGTAGAGCTCCACGAGTGCGGGAAAGGTCAGCAGAGCCAAGTCGAGCGGCAGCTCGCCGTACTGGTTCACTCGCTTGTTGGTGTGGGCCTGGTAGTGGTCTACGGCGCGCTGGAGGACCCACGGGTCGAAGGATGGGTTTTTGAGACGGCGCTTGATGTAGGATTCCAGGGCTGATCGGCCTGACTTGTCCGCGTTGATCTGATTCCGGGCTTTGTTTTGATGCTGAAGGTAGGAAAAGTGGTTCTTGACTCTGGTTACCACGGGCCTTAGGTTGCCGCGCTGGGTGTTGAGTTGAGCGGCTGTGATGTTCGGCCCGGGGAAAGCAGGTCGCTGAGGGACTTGATTGCTGTCGAGCTTGAGAACTCCCTGCAGCATGGAGCTCAGACTCTGATTTCTTCATGTCAGTGTTTTGTGGAGAAAAGGTTGAGAGTGGCAGCGGTGGTGGTACGGACCTCGCGATCATCGGAGTTAGGATTGGCCGCAGCGATGGCAGTATCGTCCTCCTTGCCGCTCTCGAACGGTTGGAGTTGATCATCGTCGACGATGACCGAGATGGAGATGTGCATCTCGCAATCTTCGGTGATCTCCATTTTGGGTGGGATGATGGATAATCCCGGTGTTGAGGGGTAAATTCAATGCGACAGCGGGATCGTAAAGGGCGGTGTGTGCTGTGTAAAAGGATGAAAAGCAGCTGCAGGCCCGGAGGATGCGGCTGATGTGCATACCAACGGGATACTGTTGTTTTTCGTTACTTACCTGCTTTTAGTGGAGGTTTTACACTGAAGTAGTGTGTGTGGTGTCTGCCTAGGAACCGTTTTTTGGCCAATGACAGGCCATATATCCGCCCAGTAAGGCACCTGCATGAAGAACAGTGCTGCCTACTTCACTCTCACATGACGTATACTTATCGGAGGGGTTGTAGGGCAGACATTGTTCAAAGTCTAGGACGATTTTTTTAAAGAAAAATGCAATTGCACTGAAAAAGAATTAACAAAGCATTGTTCCTCGTTCCCATTCATGTCCCCATCCTCTTTCCTCCCTTAGCCCACCAACATCGGCTGTCTCTTCTCTTAGCCAACTACTGCTTGCTAATCTGGAAGATGTCGAAATGGGCCGTCGTAGACCCACACGTAATGGTTCCATGGCTCTCCATTCTCGGATACTCCTCGCCGGGGAACTGCTTCGAGCAGTTGTCCTTGATGAGCTTATGCAAGTCCAGCAACTGCTGATGGTTGATGGTGATTGTGCTGCCCTCTGTAACGTAGAATCTGATGGTGCAGCTGCCCCAAGCGGCTGTCGTGGGGGTGCGGTTGACGACGCTATTATCTGCGTATCAGCAACCGGTATATTTCGGTGTCGGTAGGTGTTTGCGTTGATACTTACAAGTCTTGAGGATTCTGCTCGACAATCTTCCAGCAGTCAGGGACATAGGGAGAGTAGCCACTGGTGCTCGTGGTCGAGTAGTGGACATCGGCGCTATTGCAATCGCGGTTACCGCCGATGTCGGCGGCCATGACGAGGGCAACCAGCCCGGTGGTGAGAGTGATGAGAATCTGAGAGAGCTTCATGATCTCTGGCCGTGATATTTTTGTTGGCAATGGCGTAGAGAGTTTGAATTCTGCTCCGAAGGTATAGAAGAGAGTGCAGAGAGCAAAGGATTGATGTCTCAAGGATGAGAACCCTGAGGTATTTATACTTGTCATGTGGCAACTGCAAATTTGCAACAAAAGCTGCAGTCCAAAAGATAAGCACTGGGGTCATCAACAATGATGAGATCAGATGAGACGAGGTCTCAGAGATGGGAATCCTAAGGCTACATGTTTTTATACTGTCATGTGGCAACTGCAAATTTGCAATCACGAGGTGTACTCCAAAAGATAAACTGGATATCAGATGAGACGAGAAATCCCATTGAAAGTTTGGGAATCTTTCACTATCACCATGGGGAAGAAATTACCCACCAAAAGAATCATCAAGTCCATGAGGCTGATCCCATATCGTTGCCTAAACGCGGTGTTTCTATCCTACAAACGATAAACCTGCAAGCAGGAAATTGTGTCCCTTTCGAGGTTCAAACAAGACGACACAGATTGAATAATAGAATCATTTTGCTCTATGATCATCGTTATCCCAGAAGTTGTTATGAAAGGTTATCCAGTAAATAGCTCATCAGACTGTACCAAACGCATTCCGAGAAGCCTTCCGAGCTTACCAATATAGGGAAGCTTTTTCAGGTGGCCACATACACCATGCACGTCGAGGTCCCCGAAGGAAAGACAGACTGGAGGATGGTCGGATCTGCAGCACGGTTCCAGAGGCAAAATACCTGCATACTTGGTAACCGCCGGAGCCGAAGGAAGAGGACAGGAGGCCTAGAGAAAGTTTAGACCAGACAGGAACGCGGCTGTTGCCGGAAAACATCGCCCACTGGGCCAGAAGTGGCATCATACTCAGGCCCAATCTCATCTTCAGGACCCCTTATCAAGAAGCGTTCTTGTTGAGATGCCAGATATACTCGGAACTTAAAGCGGTTCCACTTATTAATTATCGGTGTTCAAGTTGCGCTGGGCAAAGACGAGATGAGACTTTGTCGGACGTGCCCGAGCGTGACCGACTGTTTCAAACTCACAATAATTTTCTGGCATTCTACTATTGCTGCCAGATTGAAAATATTTTGATGAATGGAATGGAAATAATCGTTTGTTAAAGTAGTACCTCCAGATGAAGCCAACAGAGTGCAATCTTGGTCCCCTAGTTCGCCTTTATGCCGCCGGGCCTTAAAACACGATGCTCCGGCTTCTCCGTGCCCTCTTTCAGCCTTGATCTTCTCACCAAGCCCGTACACTTTATGCTCTGATTTATCCTCGCTTCTAGATTTGATCCTCTCCACCGAGTTAATCTTCCCTCCAGGTCCGTAGACTTCATGGTCCGGGTCTGGCTTCTCATTGCCCCGCGAATTTACCTTGTGCGCCGCCTTGGCCTTGATCATCCCGCGGTCTACAATATTGATTTTCTGCCCAGGTCCACCTCCCAGTACCCCAAGTTCCTGCTTCCTCTCACTAAGCTTCTGGGTGGTAGTGTGGGTATAAGGATTATACAGCTCAAAGTTCATGGCCTGGTCCTTGCCACACGTTACGTCGCCGTGGGTCTCCATTCTTGTGACTCCGTCCGAGTCACCTCTGTCGTGGACTGTAGTCCCTGCGCTGATAAGATCAAAGAGATTTCCTAGGTACTTTTGGTTGAGGGTCATTCGGGAGCCCAGACCCAGGGAGAATGACCAGAGGCAGGTTCCGTTCGTGAGAGTCTTCTTGGGGTTGGTCAAGGTTAGGGTGCTGCATGCATGTTAGCCCATTTTTGTATATCTAGACAGGTAGGTAGACTCGGGGAAAGGGAAGTGAATTTGGTGATTTAACCACCTGATAAAGAGGAATCGAGTGCGAGAAGAATACGAGGTAGATACTTACATGCCGTGATTGAGATAATTGTGCAGAATATCGAGACAGTCGCTATAGAGGGGCAATCGAGTGGTGGTGATGGCTTTCTGGTAAAACACGCCGCAGAGGTCGTCGACGACGTTGCCAGTGACGGCGAGGCTAGGAAACCCAAGCAAAGCCGTGACAAGTGCGGCAATGAGTTGGAAGACATGCATCTTGGAGGTGTGCTGTGGAAGACGTGACTGCGAGACTGGTTTGTTTTAAACATGGATGGCGTAAGGAGAAAAAGCGGTTTGGCTGAAAAAGCTTAGAATTTATATCTGATACTTCCATCCGGTGGGGCTATTGAAACCAGCTCGAAAGCGCACATCAAGCTGGACTTTACTAAGTCAAGGCACGTCCATTTGAAGTTCAGTTGGGACGAAGCGGGGCAAATAGGGGGTCTTTAATGATGATACAGAACCTCGAAGCTCTGGACCTGGCAGTAAAAAGCACTACCTTTACTACGATTACAGTACTTTATGTGGGATCTGCAGCTCTAAAGTGGTTGATTGGGAGAGATATCTAACAAGCTACCGAAAAGTGGGAGATTCAACTAAGCCCTAAAACCTGGTCTTGGTGGCCTCCCTACTGCAGCACCTGCTGCAGCACCTGCTGCAACACTTTATGTATCCCCGGCTCCGGCGCGAATGCTGGCGCCGGAGACGTATTGAGGTCCGTGTCAGAGTCTAATGTCAGCCTCCGGGAATGCTTTCACCCAAAGCTATTTCTCTCTCGATAAGGCGGGTCAGCAGCAAGTCCAGGTACCGCTCCTCCGGTACCCATTTTAGGAGATTCCCCGGAATCACTTACTCCCGTCGGTAAAACTTTTCTATTTACGTCTTAACTAACAACCAAATAGGACCCTTCCACCGAAGCTCCCGCAACCACCTCACATCTACTTGATAAAGTCGATCAAATCCATGAGAAGATCGAGCTGATTAGACAACCAAATAGGAACTAGAAGAGTATGCTCGCCAACAACACTGAAGTCCAGTGAAGCTCCGGCGCCGGCTCACCAGCAGTCCAGCAACCAAAGATTCCATACCATGGCATCACTATCAACCCCCAGAGTCTCGGGGACTCGTAGCCTCCGTTCCACCCGAGGTTATCTTACTCATCGGCGACCAATGCAATAATAAGCCGGGTAGGCAGCCCAGCACCGTGATCCTTAATCCGTCTCCGACGTCAGCGTTTGCGCGGTGCTGGGAAGATCCTTGTTTACTGTTAAAGGGAAAGCTACAGTCGCCGGGGCCGATGCTTCGAGTCACAGAACCGGACGTTGAATAAATGGAGCCGGACCAGGCCGCCATCGATGGATTGGGGCGAAGAAGCAGTTGGAAGTTTTCACGACTTAAATATCTTATGAAAATAAGTAAAATTGGGATGAAAGAAGGTTATATGTTAAGAGACATTGAAACAAAGGAAAAAGACAATTATTTTTTTAATAGGCCTGAGGATGTCTAGAATCGTTCTAGAGCCTGGCCATAAAGCAAAGTAAATCTTAATTATTCGGGTTATTTTCTTCTTCTTTTTTTCGGTTATGCCCGATAACGCTCTAAGTTATACAACAACAATAAAGGAAAGTAAAACAGAGATCAACAGGATCAAAAATGGGCAAGAGAATGAGTTGGATGGCCGTTAAAAGGGGCAAATAGGCGCAAGTATAAGTAAATAGATACCTATCAAAAGAGGAAATAAGGTGTGTATTTTGTTTTGCAAGGCCTTCATAGTAATACCACTTATGGCGGTTATGCAGATAACTTTTGACCAAGTAGTTCTTTTCGACCGCGTGATAAAGAATATGGAGGCTCTGGTTCTGACTAAAACTCCGATCTAGGCCGCTGGCGAGCACACTGTCAATGCCTATCTGCTGCTCTGGGGGGCACCGTGAGCTCTAGACTGTTGTGATCTAATAGATTGAAACAAACAATGATCTAGGCTCCAACCCATGTGGCTTCAAGTTCTCCCCCCAAAGGCAGTGCCATCTCCCCTTCCTCCCGTGCATGATGTGTCCCGTCTCCTCCCAGCCCTCGCCCCTTACTTTCGTGAGCAATGATAGCATTTACGTCCAAGGCAAATGCTAATACTGCGTAGGCACAGCGCCCAGAACGGCCTTGGCATCAAAATTCGCCTCGTCAAGGTTGCAAGTAATATCCTCCCACCCCGCGATCCTCGTCAAACTGTCGACGTCATACTTATCTTTTCCCTCCTTTCTTGAAAAGGTGATTGAGCAGGCCGTTCAGCTGCTGCCAGGTGATGTTCATGGAGTGGCGCGGGCGAGCGGTGCCGTAGCGGAGGGTGATGTGGCAGGTTTTAGTGGTATTGGGACTAGTAGCCTTGGTCGTAGGATAGTACGCTTAATTTTATTCAGTATTAGATATAAAGTAGAGGAGGGGATAACTTACACATCGTGCGTCGAGGATGATGTACTGGCAGTCCCAGTAGCAGGGGGGGTCATGGATTGTGATGTCGCCCGTGTAACTAACGTGCGAGGGGTCGCAGGGAGTTATGGTCGTACCGAGGACGAGGCTGGCGAGGCTGGCGAGTCCATGATGCCCTGCGAGGGCTGTTGTCGTGGAGATGACGAACTGGTCGAAATACATCTTGTTAGTTGTGTTGATGCGGTAAATGTGTCAAAATATTGGCATGGTAAGTCGTCAGATAGAATTGGGTTGGCAACCCGGTGATGGTGGAGAAGGACGGGCCATCTTATAGCAGCAGTGGCACCTTGACATGGTATTTTCGGTTCTCAAAGTTTCCCGTGGGCATCTGCCGGTGCACATGAGAGGACGAGGAGGACATCAGGTAACTTCACAGTAAAGAGACGAACAAGATTAGATGCCAATAAAGTGGTTCCCATAGATACCGACTGCCTATGTTCGCTTAATATTCATGCCCGAGGCAGCAGTCGACTGGCATCCTCCTCCCGATAAACCATTACCCCGCCGATGACCAGCTACCCATAAATATTATGATGTACGACACCGATTGTGCCCCTCCGAAAGTAGCCCTCCGAAGGAATGTCTGATAGAGAGGCCTAAGCCGAAATCATCTCAAAGTTGGCGACAGAGCGACCGCAGATGATGTCACCGAAGGTCTCGATTCTCCAACGGGGGTCGTTGCCAAACTCGGCAGTGCAGGTGGGGGTGATGAGGTTCCAAAGACCGACGAGGCTGGGATGGTTGATCATCATGGCGTCGCTCGAACCGAGATGGAAAGTCATCTTGCAGGTTCCGTGGGTGTACTCCTTGTACTGCTCGTCCTTGGTGAGTTGGCTAACGGGAAAGGTCTTGGTCAGTAACGGATGAATGCGGCATGTAAAAATCAAAAACTTACACAAACTTGAGGCTGGCGATGAGTGCCTCGCAGTCCTCGTAGAGGGGCGAGTTGCGAGTGGTGATGCCGTCTTTGTAGTTGGCGTGGCCATTGGGTCCGCAAATATCGTCGAGAGCGGCGACAGCAAGACCAGTGAAGCCGAGGATAGCTGACGAGATGATACGAAGAAGTTGCATCTTGTTGGATGTTGATGTTACCGGTTGATATTGAGGTGGTGGATGGATGGTTGATTGTTTGAGAAGAAAGTGGAGGTCAGAGAATTGGGTGGGAAGTAGAGTTGGGAAGAAAGATTAGGAGGAGAGTTGGAGGTAGAGGGTGCTGTTATAGGAAGATTTAGGAACCTGAAGATTTGCAGGTCCCTTCGCTGCAGTCTGATCTTGTCAGGTACCCACCTACTGCAACAAAATGAATGGGCCCGCCGTCACCACTGCAAGTCCGAGCCTGATTCCCCGCTGCAGCATTTGCAGTGGCGGATAGGAGCGTGCCTTAGAGATCAGTTACCTAGGATGGGCACCTAAGGCGCCTTCACTGGATCATTCTGCCCGCTCAACCTCACTTCAAGCTGGTACCTCATCTTTAGCTCGACTTGTTTCTCGTTCGCAAAGGCCATCGAGACAAGAAATGAGTTTACATATACCAAAAAACTGTTCAGGGACCCAATATCCATGACTTGATGGCCCCAAGAGACGCCATCAGGCAAATTTCTTGCTGCTTTATTGAAAGAGCCTCTTAACAGCTCCTATCTGCCAACCATCCGATGTTATCTCCCACCGCGCGTCTCCCCCACAAGTTGCTATCTGAAACCGAGACTCAACCTTTTATGACATCAGATGCGGCCCCATATCCAAGCGGAGGGTCACCAAAAGCAAAGTTGCGCTTGATCTCAAAATTGACTGCAGCTTGACCGCACACCACTTCTCCAAACGACTCAGCCCTCTGGAAGATCTCGCCATTGAACGTTGCCGCAGATTTCATCGTACGGTCCCAGATTGCCTAGATCTGGTTCCTGCTGAGCGTCATCCATTCACCCAAAACCAGATGCATGGTGAACACGCAAGTTCGGTATGCGAGGGTGTAGTCTATCCGTTTATTGGGCTTTCCCCGGACGGTTCTGTACAATAACAGTTAGATTTGGGACCGACGTGGTGTGAGATAAATGGGTGCTTACATGTCTCCGAGGCCAACCAACAAGTGGCTACAGTCGAGAACATAGGGCGAGGTGCTGTTCGCGAAGACACTATCGTAAATGGGATTACCACCTGCCTTGCAATCCAGAGCCATGCCTTCCATGATGAGATCGCCCGTCATTGTATTGTTCAAGTTGTTGAGATTCACTATTGGAAACTCAGCAGCCAGGGTGAAGATTGTGGCACACCCGGCCAGGGCTCCGAGAAGAATCTGAAAAATATGCATTGTTTCTAAGTTTTTGGTGGTTCGTGAAAACGTTGACTGGGTCGTCGCAAGAAGGTGGGTGTGGTGCTGGGGCTGAGAGGGCATATAGAGGCGGCAGAAAGCTCCCGGGCGGGGGGGTACTGGAGCTCCGGCTCCGGCAGGAAGTTGATTTTTAGTTGTTCAGTGTGACATTGAGAAAAGCCCAAAGACCCTCCACAGTTTCCCCTTGCTACGACGCTTTACTGTGCTGTAACCTGAACCAATTCCTAGAATTAACCCACCCCCAAATTCAACACCACGAGCTCATCAAGCCTCATTTTCAATTACCATCCTATCCAAGAGCTTGCCTCAATTTGGCTCCGATTGTGAGTTTCCTAAACTATTACCGGAACAACGATATAGACTGAATCCATCCCTTTGTCATGCCCTCAGCTCCCGTCTACTGCCAACTCCGGTTGCCCTTTGTTGCTCCTTAGTCGAACACCACAACACCGTCCACCTTTGTCCAACAGCCGTCAAGCTGCAATCTAACGAACTTCCAACACCAGAATGTCGCATCAGGTTATTGGAAGCCATTATCCACATCATAAACGATGGAAGACTTGTCGCCCTACTTGACCACCAAATACCGCGGGTTTCCTCTCACCTACCAGACTAAGAGATTTACCCAACACAGTTTTCTTTGTGAACGCTGTGGGTTAACCCCAGGAACCCTTGGCAGACATGATCCACCCATAAGAAAGTCAGCACTCACCATCCGGAAATCACCTTTCTCCGATACAGCCTTCCAATGGGAACACTATGCGAGGCCTGCCCCTCGGGTCACCATCAACCCATATAACGCCCCGATTAAGGTACCCGTGGATGCAGTAATCGCTGGTCTCGAGCCGAGGTTCCATCATAATTTCAGGGTCCTTCAAACCGAAACTCAGACCCTCCAGCAAAAGGTTGACCACCTGAGCAACGTCATTCGGGAGATGTCGAGTCGCCTTGGCCCGCAACGGGTATCAAATGAGAATCCTAACACTCAAACAGCAGACACGGGAAACCTAAATTCTAGAGCCCAAGACAACAGCATACTGTCTGAATACCAATCTGCCTTCCTTCTGACAGCGCAAGAGCTAGCCTTCTTGAAGCAACAAAGGGCCGAGGAAAAGCTACGCCTCGAACAGCTCGAGCTAGACCTTGATCTAACCAAGAGGCGCGCCAGTTCCGCTACCCTTGAGCTTGAGACGATGAAGGAGGCTCTGAGCGACTCTAAGTCAGCAAATATCTTCAACGGTCTGCCCACAGGAGCGGCTACCAACCTGTTCACGGTTGCCGACGACACGATAGACACGCAAAGCAAACCCAAACAGGTCTCCGAAGGCTACAATTCCGAGTCCACAGTCCGGTCCTCATTCTTGGCGTTTCGTCAGACCCTCCTCGACTTTTCAACCAGCTCTTCTCTCCAGCTCGGCCCATTAACGCGTGGCTCTAAGGGACTCTGTCCTCCGGAGATTTGGAATAGCTCGAAACCCCAACAACGTTCCCATAGGGTAATGGCCAAGATATTTGAAATACTGTGGAAGGATGTTCTCCGGCCAGATCTGCTGAGCTTTGGTCTTGATGGCGTCATGTTATCCCACGACGACCGGACAGTGTCTCAGCCGGAGAAGCATTTCAGGACGCTAGAGAAGAAGCTGCTGGAGCTCGGCGGTAGGTGATGTTCACAGAAGCCGTAGTAGGAAGACTTTAGCTAAGAAATGTGCGATTAGTTTCTGATTCCGCCCTCGTACCTTGGCGTCGCTCGATAATCTCGACCACCACCCCCCTCCGCAATCTCGACCTCTCGCTTGAGCCAACAACCTCCAAGATCTTTTCAGCGCTGTCTCCCGTCATTCAGTTCGTATTCGCTCGCAATGCAGAACAAGTAAGGAAACAGATCTTGGGAATTTGCAAAGATGCCATGAAACTGAAGCTCGTACTCCGAACCGAAGAGGGTGGGTGGAAGATCGAGATGCCGGACGGCAACGGGATAGGGGGTTCCGGGAAGAGGCTGGTGCTGTTTGGAAAGCTAACCCGACAAAGTGACAACAAAACAAGGGGCGGTCGAGTAGTGGTTGAAAGTGGTTGGAGAACTGTTGCAAGTCCACGTGAAGGTCGAGGAAAGGTAAGAATAGAGGCACATACTCAACCAAGACTTCCGGCCAAGAACCTACCAGGAGTCGTCCGCGAGAGGGATAAGGCAAGCCGCACACCGAGCTCGCCAGAAGCAGCCCAAATGCGAGTCAAGAGTCTGCCCGAAATTGCCCGCGAAAGAAAAGAAGCACAAGCGAAAACAAAAGCTCTGGAAGAAGAGAGGCGGAAACGACTTCAGAAAGCTCCTCCTCCTCCTCCTCTTTCTCCTCCTTCTCCTCCTTCTCCTTCTCCTCCCATCCAACCCTCAGAGGCTTCAGCGAAACATCCAGCAACACCACCAGAGGCTCTCTTATTTCCAACACCAGAGCTATGGGCAACCCTGGAAGCCCAGAAGAAAAGCTTCGCCGAAATTCTCCTCGACCTCGCCCACTCAGCCGAGCCATTGCCACCATCACCATACATGTACACGAGGCAAGAATCGCCTCCATTGCGGGCAGAGAAGCCAGTCAATTCCAATTTTGACTTGAATATACAACAAGATATCCTCAGTAGCTTTGAAGCAGCGTCTCCTCGCGTGATGCCTCGAGACAAACTTCAACCAGATGGGGGCAGTCTTCAATATATTCGCCCAACTATTGAGACCCCCGACCAACAGCTTGAACCTGCACAAGCCCCTGCCAAGTCACAACACACACTGGGACAACCGCAATACAAATCATCTACTAGTAGCACTAATCTAACCTTCCCTTCAGCCCGACAAAACCAACACCCCAAGAAACCAAAACGAAAACGCAAGAGAGGAGTCGACGACCCCTGGGGCGTGAAACCCTGGACCCCTTCCAAGAATACTCACGAAAAAGATCCAGAAGATTCCAACGAGTCAAACGAAGTGCCGGCTGGGGTGACTACCAGGAGTTCTACCCCTGGATCGGGCGTGATGAGTGCAAGCGAAACAGCCACGATGGATGCGGAGCAGAAACTCGTGGCGGAAACGGGGTCTGACAGTGCTACGTTTGGGAGAGGGTCCGCCAGTGAGAAGAGTGGGACTGTGGATGTGTTGTATGACTCGGAGGGGTGGAATACAGAGTCGATGACGGGGACTTTGGATGTTGGAGTCAGGAAAAGAAGAAGGAAGGGGAAAGAAAAGGAGGATAGTATGCCGAGTGTTTTGGCCAAGGTTATGAGGTTGTTTGAGGAGGAATGATAAGTAGGTAATGAAGTGGGTCGGGATGATGATGTTCAAGTGTTGGATTGTAAAAGATGTAATTATCTGGAAGCCTTTCCAAGTTTGGCAGACTGACCCGGTTTTGCAGTTGGACAACTCCCATTGAACATGGCTGGCGGCTGGTAACCTTGAAATTGGTGTGGCTGCTGGGTGGGTGGGGGAAGTAACCAGAAGTGTGGTTCCGTGCACAGTGCACACCTGCAAATTTGCTAGCAGACGGCACAGACCACTTTCCCAGGTATATAACTTCGGCCACCTAGCCAAAATTTTCAACCTTTTCTTCTTTCTTTCCTCGCCCTTCGGGGCATTTGGTCAATTTGAAACGATACGTGAGAAGCTGAGATTAGCATGGCCCCTGGCACTTAAAGATGACACTTCTTAGAGAGGTGCTACCAAATTTTTTTTTTTTCGCTATAATCGCAGCTTTACGTCGTGATATGGAGAAGGAATTCTTTCATTGGAATGGGAATGCAAATGGCAGGGCGCTACTGCAACGATGCGGTATTGCTGCATGATTGCGGGCAGATGAGAAACAGGAGACTTGTATTTTAAGCTAATAAACTTCCAGGTGAAACCCATGGTGGCATGGCTCATCCTGCGTGGTGTGCAGGGCAGAGAACCTCCGAGATATTGAGATGGACATGATTGTGAGTACCATCCTTTGGATGAACTCAGTGGTAGCGGAAGAACGATCAGGAGTCTCCAGAAGAATACAAAGAAAAGGCAAACGCAGCTTTGAAGGTCTGGCCTGCGTCATAACTTTTTCAATTCCAGGGACTTTCAAGGTCAGCACCCTTGTCCTCTTAACCGACCAGCCAGAAGGTAAGAGCAAAGTCAGAGCATTTAGACGTCCCGTGGTAGTCCAGCGGATCGATTTTCTTACACTGACCACCACACCTCTGCTCTACCTTCTTCAAGTATTTCCTGACTTTGTTGATTCTAACTTTATATTACAGATTGATTCAGCTACAGTGGCCACACCGAGTGTTGTCAACTGAGTACTGAGCTGGGCGGTATTTTCTTTTTCCTTACGTCTGATCATTTACTGCTGCTTACCTCGGACTGAAGGCTATGTGGTTTTATCTCTTCTCTGGTTGTCTTGGAAGAGAAAACTATTAAAACGTGCAAAAGTGTGAGGAATGTGCGATGTCGTCAGACTTCGGGTTTTCTTCGGTTAACTCCTCAGCTCCATGCTTGCGCCACACGTGGCGACAGCTGCAGAAAAATCAGTGCCTGGAGGTGGCGGTATAGCTCAGAAAGGGACCACCTGAAGACGCGCGCTAAGTCAAATTGGTTCCAAGAGTACACCTCATCGCATGGCGCGCTGCATCCCACGCTGACCCCAATCTCCAACCAAAATTCCATTGCCTTCGTTTGGCAACTTCCACCTTCATCCTCAACAAAAAAAGGTATCCCTTCTACTTTTTGTCATACCGCCCTGGCGGCCCCTTTCTCAATGCGGACGATATAATCCTCAAGTAATTTTTTCTCCCATTTATTTGTTGTTTTTGCATGACCGCACCCAACAGCTGCAGTCATGGCCTCGTCGCTCGTCGATAACCCGCAGATCAAGTTCGCCGAACTGCTGCGGCCATTACCATTTTACCAACACACATACGTCTGGCCCTTTGCGATAATATGGCCCATCTTCCTTCGATACTACCTGAGCCCCGAGCTGTACGATAAACATATCGGCGGCTCGGAATGGACATTTGTTTGGGTTGGAACCATTGTCACCATCCAAACCCTGGTCTGGCTCTGCACCCAATGGAACATCAATCTCAAGGCTCTCTTCACCACGAAAAAGGCTCACTCCATTCAGGACGCCGAGTTGATCAAGGTTCTTCCTATCGCGAATGCGGGAACCGGCGACATTTGCAAGCTGGTTCGCGACAAGGTAAGTCCCATCTGGTTCCCTTACCCCTCGGACGCGACAGGTTCTAACCAAATTTTTCTTTTACAGGTTGGCGGCAAGGCAAACCTCTCCTTCCTCTTCCAGAAGCGCCGATTTCTCTACCATCCCGAGACCAAATCTTTCAAGACTCTCACGTACGATATCGATACGACACCTGCGGTGCAGCTCTCCAAGTTCCAACAGTCCAAAGGAATTACCAGCGCTTCCGAGTTGGAGCGTCTGGAACAGCACTATGGCGACAACACTTTCGATATCCCCGTCCCTACATTCACCGAGCTGTTCAAGGAGCATGCTGTTGCGCCTTTCTTCGTCTTCCAGCTGTTCTGCGTCGGCCTCTGGCTCTTGGATGAATACTGGTACTACTCGCTATTCACTCTCTTCATGCTCGTCATGTTTGAGAGCACCGTTGTTTGGCAGCGTCAGCGCACTCTCAACGAGTTCCGCAGCATGAGCATCAAACCCTACGATATTTGGGTCTACCGTGTTGGGAAATGGACCGAGATCAAGAGCGATAAGCTCTTGCCCGGTGATCTAGTCTCTGCTACCCGTACCAAGGAGGAGGGCGGAGTTGCATGCGACATGTTGCTCGTTGAGGGAACCGCTATTGTCAACGAGGCCATGCTTTCTGGCGAAAGTACTCCACTTTTGAAGGAATCCATCCAACTCCGTCCTGGTGAGGCTGCAATTGAGGTTGACGGCTTGGACAAGAACTCGTTCCTCTGGGGTGGTACCAAGGTCCTTCAAGTCACTCACGGAAATGCCGAGGAGGAGCGTCCCAAGATCGCATCTGGTGTACCCCCTCCTCCTGATAACGGCGCCATGGCCATTGTTACCAAGACGGGTTTCGAGACCTCTCAGGGCAGCTTGGTTCGCACCATGATCTACTCGACCGAGCACGTGTCTGCCGGCAATGCCGAGGCGCTCTTCTTCATCCTGTTCCTCCTGGTCTTCGCCATTGCCGCTTCTTGGTATGTGTGGGAGGAAGGTGTTCGCAAGGATCGCAAGCGTTCCAAGCTCCTCCTCGACTGCATTCTTATCGTCACCAGCGTTGTTCCCCCCGAGCTTCCCATGGAACTCAGCTTGGCCGTCAACACCAGTTTGGCGGCGCTTGCCAAGTTTGCCATCTTCTGCACCGAGCCTTTCAGAATCCCCTTTGCCGGTCGGATCGACGTTGCCTGCTTCGACAAGACAGGTACTCTGACTGGTGAGGATCTTGTTGTTGAGGGTATCGCTGGTCTTGGCCTCGGACACTCCGGCACTGATACCCCCAGGGAGACTGATGGTGCTCACAGCCACATGAGCAAGGTTGAAGAATCCGGTGTCGAAACTACGCTTGTACTCGCAACTGCTCACGCTCTTGTCAAGCTTGATGAGGGAGAAATTGTCGGAGATCCCATGGAAAAGGCCACTCTCAGTGCTTTGGGCTGGTCTTTGGGCCAGAATGATACTCTCTCTAGCAAGCCAGCCAGCACGTCGGCCTCCGGAATCTCCGGTACCGCTCAAGTCAAGCGCCGCTTCCAGTTCTCATCCGCGCTCAAGCGTTCCAGCTCAGTCGCCACTGTTAATGCAAGCCATTCCAAGACCGGCCAGAAGCTCAAGGGCACTTTTGTGTCTGTCAAGGGTGCTCCGGAGACGATCATGAAGATGTTGGTTACAGTTCCCCGCGATTACGAAGAGACTTACAAGTACTTTACTCGCCGCGGCTCCCGTGTCCTCTCTCTTGCATACAAGCAGTTGTCATTTGACGGTGAGCTTGGCATGCGTAAGATCAACGACTTGAAGCGTGAAGAGGTCGAATCTCAACTCCACTTTGCTGGCTTTTTGGTTCTTCAGTGCCCCCTCAAGGACGATGCCAAGAAGGCTGTGCAAATGTTGAGCGAGAGCAGCCATCGTGTTGTCATGATCACTGGAGATAACCCGCTCACCGCTGTCCACGTCGCCAAGGAGGTCGAAATTGTTGACCGTGACGTTCTCATTTTGGATTCTCCCGAACACACCATTTCCGGCGAGCAAAGACTTGTTTGGCGTAGCGTTGATGACAAGATTGAGATTGACGTTGATCCCACCAAACCGATCGACCCTGAGATTATCAAGACCAAGGATTTGTGTGTTACCGGTTATGCTCTCAACCAGCTCAAGGGACAGGTTGGCTGGAAGACCATTCTCCGTTATACCTGGGTTTACGCACGTGTGTCGCCCAAGCAAAAGGAGGATATCCTGTTGGGTCTCAAGGACATGGGATACTACACCCTCATGGCCGGAGATGGCACCAACGATGTTGGTGCTCTCAAGCAAGCCCACATTGGCGTTGCTCTCCTGAACGGAACACCTGAAGATCTCACTCGCATTGCCGAACATGCCCGCAATAACACCATGAAGAACATGTACCAAAAGCAAGTCGACCTGATGACTCGCTGGAATCAGCCTGCGCCGCCTGTCCCCGTCATGATCGCCCATCTCTATCCACCAGGACCATCAAACCCTAACTACGAGAAGGCCATGGAGCGTGAGGCTCAGAAGAAGGGCGTTACCGTTGCTCAGCTTGCCAAGTCGCATGGCCACGATATTGAGACGATCACTTCTCCAGCTGCTCAACAACTTATCGACGGGCAAGATCCCAGAAAGGCCAAGCAAGCCGAGGCCGCCAAGAAAGCTGCTGGTCTGGCCGACAAGCTCTCTCAGGCTATGATGGACGCTGAAATGGAGGATGAGGCTCCCACTCTCAAGCTCGGTGATGCTTCCGTCGCTGCTCCTTTTACTTCTAAGCTTCGCAACGTCATGGCCATCCCCAACATCCTTCGTCAAGGTCGTTGCACGCTGGTTGCCACCATTCAGATGTACAAGATTCTTGCTCTCAACTGCCTCATTAGTGCCTACAGTTTGAGTGTTTTGTATCTCGAGGGTATCAAGTTTGGTGATACTCAGATGACCATCAGCGGTCTGCTGATGAGCGTCTGCTTCCTGTCAATCTCTCGTGCCCAGTCGGTTGAAGGTCTATCCAAGGAGCGTCCTCAGCCTAACATCTTCAACTTTTACATTATCGGTTCTATCCTCTCTCAGTTCGCTGTCCACGTCGTTACTCTCATCTACATGGCCAACTTCTGCGACAAACTTGAGCCGTGAGTTTTTCCTGTCGTCTTATTGCTTATGTTTATAGTTACTGACCTTCTATAGTCGCTCTGACATCGATCTCGAGGCCGAGTTCGCACCATCCCTGCTCAACTCTGCCGTCTACCTCCTCCAAATCATCCAGCAGGTCTCCACCTTTGCAGTCAACTACCAGGGCCGTCCCTTCCGCGAGTCTATCACGGAGAACAAAGGAATGTTTTATGGCATCCTCGGTGTCACCGGTATTGCTTTCGCTTGCTCGACCGAGTTCATCCCTGAGCTCAACGAGCAGATGAAACTCGTCAAGTTTTCTGACGAGTTCAAGTTTACCATGACAACCATCATGATTGCGGACTTTGTTGGTTGCTATTTGCTTGAGATCATCTTCAAGTACTTGTTCAGTGACTTGAAGGCTAAGGATATTGCCGAGAGGAGACCTGAGCAGCTTGAGAGGGAAAGAGTTAGAAAGGAAGAGGAGAGGAAGCTGAAGGATGAAGAGGATGCGAAGAAGGAGGCTGAGAAGGTTGCTGAGTTTGAGAGAAAATTGGAGGAGCAGAAGAGGAAGTTGGCCGCTGCTTGGGGTGGGAGTGGGACTGCAGCGAGGGCATAGAGCGATAATAGACAAGTGGAAGAGGCGCGGGATGTGAATGTAGATATAGATGTTCTGAACAAGAGATTTGTACCTGGGGGTAGATGAACGGATGGGATGGGGTTTCAGGGGAACTGGGTACGGACAGAAATCGATTTGGTGTTTCTTGCCAATGGATGATTGCTCTATCTTCCAATTTTTTTGTATGTAAAAAAAAGGCATTTAGAGATCACATGAGAAAGCGAATAAAGTGGTAAAAAAAGGATAATGAACCCTCAAAGGTAAAAAAATAAAATAAAAAAGAGGAGAGAGAGAGATAGAGAGAGAGATAGAGAGAGAGATAGAGAGAGAGATAGAGAGAGAGATAGAGAGAGAGATAGAGAGAGAGATAGAGAGAGAGATAGAGAGAGATATAGAGAGAGATATAGATGTAGTCAGTCCCTGGTAATATGGGAGGAAAGAGCTGGTTCACGAGTTGAGAATTTCACCAATTCAAGTGGTATGGAAAACTAATGTTACAGACAAGGAACGAATGCGTTTTTACTCCGGGTCCTTCTTTTCTTCTTAAATCTTGACCCCGCCTTTTTACACCACATCTCCCTGTTCAGCATAAAACGCCACAGAACCAAGAACCTATCAACCACCCCATCAATCACTCAGCATAAGTTTTGTAAAAGAGAGTTTTGACTTTCATAATGTGTTGCTTATTTCATGATTTTTTCCCTTTCTCTCTCTGCCTATCCACACACAATCACACAAAACTTTTTTTTTTTGAGAAGAAAACCTAACCGACCAACCAGCTTTCTTTAGTTGCCGGGGTTGGAAGCAACAAAAGCCTTGCCCTTGTCAATGTTCTTCTTGAGGTCAGCGAAGCAGGCCTCGAGGAGCTTCTCCTCGACGGCATCAACCTTGCCGACGGGCAAAACCTTCTCGACGCCGTTGGGGCCGAGCTCGACCTTGGAGGAGAAGAACTCGATGCCCTGGTCCTTGTAGAGGGGCGAGTCAACGAAAGTGGGCTCAATCACGCCCTTCTCGCCTCCGGCAGCGCGGAGGACAGACTCGGCCATGCGGGCGCCCGCCATGGCCATGGAGAGGGTAGCGGAACCGGCGCCGTCCTTGGCCTTGACGACCTCGTCGCCGCCGAACTGGACGCGGTTGACGAGGGCGTCGTTGGAGGAGAGGTCGGGGTGGTTGCTCTGGGAGAAGAGGGGGACGATGGTGACGCCCGAGTGGCCGCCGACGACGGTGATGTTCTCGTCCTTGGGGTCGGTGTTCTTGATCTCGGAGACGAAGCGGGAGGCGCGGACGACGTCGAGGGTGGTGACGCCGAAGAGGCGCTTGGGGTTGTAGACGCCCTTGGACTTGAAGACCTCGGCGCAGATGGGGACGGTCGAGTTGACGGGGTTGGAGATGATGAGGACGTTGGCGTCGGGGGCGTTCTCGGCGACGGCCTTGGAGAGGTCGCGGACGATGGAGGCGTTGGTGTTGAAGAGGTCGTCGCGGGTCATGCCGGGCTTGCGGGGGACGCCGGCGGGGATGAGGACCACCTCGGCGCCCTTGAGGGCGGCGGCGAGGCCGGAGGGGGTGGCATCGTAGCCCTTGACGGTGGACTTGGTGTTGACGTGCGAGACGTCGGCGGCGACACCTGAGAGGTTTTGTCAGTTTCAATTTCGATTGCGAGATCGGACGGTTTTCTGGGAGTGAAGTGGCGGATCGGGGAGGAAGAACAAGAAAAGATGGGATGCCGTACCGGGAGCACCACGGATATCGTAGAGGGCGAGCTCAGTGACTCTGGGGTTGAGCTTGAGGAGGAGAGAAAGGGGCTGGCCAATGCCACCGGCAGCACCGAGAACGGTGACCTTGGAGAGCTGTTTGTTGGGTACTATTAGAATTGTGTCCCAGAGGTCAAGTTATTTGTTGGCGGGGCCTACGTTGCGGGCCGACGCCGAGAAGGCGCGGGTCTGGATTCTAGAAGCCATGAACATTTTGGACTGAGTGATTGACTGGCGGTCTCTAAACGACTGTGTGTCTAGGTTTGTGTAAAACAGAAAAAGGAACTCCGCGAGGGAAAAAATGACACCTTCACCAGAGAAATGGGGTTGGTTCAATTGGGAACAAATGCGGGATGAACTGGGGTCGGGCGGGTCGCTTGAGGTAAAAAAAAAAGTTGCAGCCCATCCCTTCGGGGCTTAGCGTCACTGGGGGGGATGGGACGACAGGGCATCACGGACCATGTTCGGAAGGATCGGACCTCGGAAAATCCCGCTTACAAGAGAATTGGTGTCCACTTGGTTTTCTCTCCGCTTCCGCGAACTGGGGAAACGCGATTGCCGAATGTGGAATTCCATGCTTCTCGGTGATTATGCTAGAAACACGAAATAGGAATGTCTTTCAGTCTTCAAAGTCACAAATTCGACCTCAGGCGTTCCTTGATCTTCGCTGTCTTCCGCGCTCTTCGTCTTCTTCTTCGGGTCTCCACCTGCAATTAGGCACACGGCATCTGCAAAGTTTTTCGACATGCCGCCGGATCCGCCATTTCCCACTTCCGGGCTTCTCCAAGATCAAGAGTCTTCCAGGTGAACGAGACAACGACGATACCTACGGCTGTCCCTGGCGAGAACTGATCCCGAAGTGCGTCGTCTTCTTGAAGATGCCGAGCAGTGTGGGCCCACCAAGCTGGCACCAACCAAACGGTTTCTTGGCATTATCTTTCCTCACCCCTGTCAATCTGTCTTTTGGGAATTCCTTCCATCATCAGCATCTCGGTGGAATGCACCACCAGCATGTCATAATGGAATCTTAACTATCGATAGTCCGTCTAGTATTCCTATATCAGGCTCGCTATCATTCACACGGATGTATCGACTATGGCTGACTCAACTCACAGAGGATCGCTCAGTACCATGGCGGGTATCTATGTAGAGGCCCTTAATTCGGCCCCCAATGGCGCCGAGAGCCCAACGCTTCAGGCACGGAACCCCACGAATACCAGATCATCAATTTTCATCTTTACTGTCAAGAGGCTTCCTGTCTCCCCTGCAGCTCGTTTGAGGCACCAAAGCCCAGTTATATGCCCAATAGATTTGCGGTGTTCGTCTGCGGTTATCCCCTCCGAGAGCACACTAAAATGCAAAATATCCAGGTCAACAGAAGGATCTGGTCCAGGTTCAACATTTCCAGAATCGTCCCAACTTTCAAGTATTCCCCACTGCGGTCAGGAGAAATCCGTCTTGCCCGCTTAGAATGGACTACCTCGCTGGACCCCCAGGATGAGTTTCATCAACCTGCACCTAATACTAGAATTCATTGTACCATTACGCACCACTCGCTTTCAAACCCACCACCGTACACCGCGCTCTCGTACTGCTGGGGCGAAATCAAACGCGAAAGCGTTCCTCCACTCACGCTCTCCATGTCCGACCGCAATGGACCTTTGAGTTCAGTCCCGGCAGGCATCCAAATCGGCAAGAACCTCTATCAGTTTCTGCGTCGCGCTCGCCCCGACCCCGGTAGCACAAACTCACCAGATGAGCTCGGCCATTCGAGTTCCCTAGCATCTCGCGTTGAATATTTATGGGTTGATGCGCTATGCATCGACCAGAATAATCTTGAAGAAAAGGCTGTCCAGATACCTCTCATGCGAAAGATCTACTCCTCGGCCTGTCGAATAATCATGTGGCTCGGTTCTGGGTCGCCGGCAACAGAACGCACCATGGACATCTATAGACGCATCGCTCAGCACGGTTCAGCACTCAATCATACCTCAGTTCTCTCCGAAAAGGACTGCATAGCCCTAGATTACTTGGAGCGCAACAGGTACTGGACACGAAGCTGGGTGTACCCAGAAGCCTCAACACCTCGTGTGCCACGGGAGCTATGGTTGGGAGTCGAGAAAATACCCTTCGAGGATGTCATTCGGGCCAACAATATTATTGCAAACCAGTTGATGAAAACCCCTGCGGCTCGTCAGCCCCAACCTAATCCTTTCGTGCCAGCTATCTCCAAGTTGGATCAGCTCACAACGAAGCGCGCAAAGTCAGACAAGTCCTTGACTCTTTTGGATCTGCTCGTCATGACATATCGCCTGCAAGCTTCGATCCAAGTCGACAAGATTTACGCCCTGTTGGATATTTATAATGACACTCAGGATCTTGGTGACGATGCCTTACAAATCGATTATTCACTCCCATCTAAACAAGTCCACAGAGACTTAGCAATACACGTGATTGAGAGAACGGGGAGTCTTGACGTTCTGTTGCTGTGCTCTGCCGCAAAGGCTTGGAGCAAGAAGCAGTGCAGCTGGGTGCCCAACTTTGCTCAACTTCGAACGGAACGAGCTTATGACCTCCGTTTGCAGTATAATGCAGGCGGGCATGACCGGGCGAGCTTTCGAGTGGATTCGGATACAGGAACATTCAAGGTGACTGGAGTCAGGATAGATACCGTGACGAAGGTGCATCCATGCATGGTAAGACCACTGGATCGACAGGAGAACATGAATTGGAAGAATGATCAGTACTGGGGTCCGGTTTTCAGCCGGTGGATGCAGTCACTCTCTTACTTTCTGTTTGCTCCGGAAGGGGCCCGGGGGAGTGGACTGATGAGGGACAGGTTTTATGCTTATGGAGGTATGGTTTCAAACTCTGCGGACTGGATTTTATCGCTGGGTGTTTCTACTGATCTGGCCATGACACGTACCTCTACCATCCACAAATGGCCGTGGCCGTTGGGCATTGGTATGGGCGAAATGATGGGTT
Organism: Cladorrhinum sp. PSN259; assembly: GCA_033725935.1. Classification (NCBI taxonomy): domain Eukaryota; kingdom Fungi; phylum Ascomycota; class Sordariomycetes; order Sordariales; family Podosporaceae; genus Cladorrhinum; species Cladorrhinum sp. PSN259. The sequence continues at coordinate 135,325 of MU867090.1, read as the reverse complement.
CAGCCTGGAGCGCTTTGGCTCGGGGTGCTCCTTTCCCGCATTTCCTTCATCGAATGAGAAATAGGACAGTATTTTGGACCAGTCGGGAGTACTTGGGGGCAGGAGATGCAGACGTGGCTGAAGGTGATGTGGTGGTGGTACTTCCTGGGTTGAACATCCCAATGATCTTTCGGGCAGTTGATGATGATGATGACAAAGGACGCCCTCACTGGAGGGTAATTGGGCCATGTTTCGTGAAGGGGATCATGGACGGGGAGGGGTTGTTTTCCCAAAGAAGAGAGGAATTTGTTCTCATTTGATATCAGGGGGGCAATAGAGTAGGTATATTCACATGAATGATGTATTACTTGCTCAGTATTTCCCCCTAGTACCAACCCTCACCGGAACCTCTTTCAAAATATTTCTTGAATTTGTGTTTGTTTCCGAAGCCATGGCACGACTCGGTCACAGGCGCCACGACAACGCCCACAACCACTCGACGGTCTATAAACGAATTTCAAAATCAAATAAAAACACAACCTGTTGAAAATTAACCTGTGCCCATTGCCAGGTTCTCCCCTTTTTTTTCGTTCCTTTCTCTCCCACTTAGTCTATGATACAGAATATTGTCCACATATCAGCCTTCATTTCCCACGATCGTTGTTAATTCAGAGCGTTATCGGGCATAACCGAAGGAAAAAATAACACGAATAATTAAGATACAATTATACACACTTTATCTGCACTTGGCTCGATTGATAAGGCACGGCTCGGCCGCAGGCGCCACGACAACGCCCACAACCAAGATCTCGCGATACCTTCAACTGTCGCCAGATGTGGTGATAAGGCCAGCTTCCAGGGCATTCGCCCTGGGATCAGCCTTCATTGCCCACGACAAAAATTAAAGAAACAAAAACATAGCAAAAGTAAAAAAAAGACTCATTCTGCCCCCTCGTGTTAACTGGAGGGTATTATTGCCTCCAACCAACGCTAAGGGTTAGTTTCTCAGTGAACCTGTATATATTCAGCCCATATTTTCTTCATATGGGTAAGGCGGGAGAGGCGCACGGTGGAGTTTGTGTGTGTGTGTATTGACAGAACCACCGATGCAACCTTTTTTACCATCCGATTTTTGTCAGAGAGTACTCTCCACAGCTCAATCAATGAGCTTTTCATAACCATGTTTCAGCACCCCGGTAGCAGAGTTTAAGCCGGACCGGTCCTAAGCCCCGGGACCACCACGCCCAAGCAAAAAACGGCAACCATCATCACGAAGCACTGGAATGGTTCGCGCGTGACGCTTGCGAGGGGACAGCCGCCCGTCATATTTCCTGCTCCTCCCATTCCGTTCACGATGACATATTGACGGCGGGCACCATTGGCCGTAGCGAGTTCGTTGTTGAGTCTTTTTCTTCTTCCTTCTCCTCCGAGTCCAATAGTGTAGCTTCCGTCCTTCGCGGAACGAAGAAGAAGTCGAAGCTGTTCTTCTTGACGCTCGAATCCGCGTTCACGTTCGCGCTCGAGATGTTCCAGCAGCTTGGACAACTTCTTGGCAAAAGAAGCATGCACGTCCTTTCTTTCCTTGCCCGGGATGTCGTTCTTTGTCTTTGAGCGGGTGCCAGAAGCGGCCGACTTGTTGTTGCTGCTGTCCTTCTTTTTCTTCTTGGATGCGGATGCAGCGCTCAGGTCGTAGTTTGCCAGAAGAACAGCCAGGATCTCCTGCAGAGTCAAATCGAGCTGGTAGACTCTTTGGTCCAGGGAAACCGAGCAGCAGGTCAAGTCCTGGAGGTAGTGGGAAAGGTAGGTCATGAGACCGTACATGGATTCGTTGGGCGGCATATTGTTTTCGACTAGGTTACGCAGGCCTTCGTCCGAAATTCCATGACAACCTATGTGGGCTGGAAAATTATCGGCATCACCTCTCCGGTCGGGGATTAGTCGGGACGAGGTAGAGTGGTCGTATCCACAGTGGTTATTTCCACAATGGTTGTGGTGATGGTGCTCCGGATTCGGAAGTTCGGAGGGAGGTGTCTTGATGGTAGGGGTGGCTTCAAAAGCCTGAGGGCCAGGAGTGGGGGCCCGGGAGGGTGAGGGGGAATATGAGGGGGAAGGGATGTGGTCTTGGGTTTGCTGGCAGGCAGCATCGTGGCGGATGTGATGGCCATGCTTGAATTCGGGTATGTCGATTGAAGTTGGATGGTCTTCCACCTCTACGTTGGGGTCGAGGTAGAGCTTGGCTCGCTTTTCTTCATTGATGCTTCGGGGTGCCTCTGACCGAACGGGAAAGGATAGTCCCATTATTGGGTGTCTTCTGATTTGTTTATTATGTTAGTTTAATAATACTTTAAACCCGGGGCTCATAGGAGGGGAGGGATGTCATGCTTGTTCAAGTTGCCGAACTGAGGTGTGTGTGGGCTGTACAAACTCTCGTTCCCGTGGTGGAAATGCGGTTGAATGCTCGGTGAATGTTTCTGGGTGCTCGATGGAAGAAGATGGCGAGAGGAAGAGGGAGAGAGAGAAAACAATTCCGAACCCCGCAATATATACAACTCCATTAGCGATTTTTCAGAGATATCGATGACGACTGACGTATCTAAATTTAAGTCGTACCAGGGCAACCGCTTCCACAACGGCTCCGTAACCGCGACTTAAACTCGGGGCGAGGAAGCGGCGGAATTGGGTAGAGCATTCTTATCTACGTCGGAAACTTCCACATGCCGTCCCGATATCTTGATAAGGGTTTAATTGATCACGCCACGCTCTGACAATGCATCATCTTCACAGATTCAACGGTTATAAAACGGCATCATCAGCAGCCACGCCAGCCACAAGCCAGCCCCCAAAACAAACTTTTCATCGCCAAGAACGACATCACTGAATTTATCGATCAGACTAATAACTTCCTCGGATCGGCGGGTTCTGAATCAGAGGTATCACCTACGATTATTTAAACATGACACGCCTTCTGTCGTCTGACAATGCGGTATGATCACACATCCAACGATTTAAAAGGGGTCATCATCAGCAGCCACGAACTCACAACCAAAACGAATCAACGGTCAAACGTAACGCACACTGATAAAGCCTACCTTGGGTAAGCCGAGTTTTTTACGAAGGAGGTTACAAGGCTAATTGTGCGGTTCATGATAATCATTCTGGAGCATTGCCAGGCAAGCACATCATTTGCGAGTAGGTTGAGAATCAGGGGGTATTGTTTACATCTATTCATCATGACAACAAAATAATCCTACATTATTACACATCCTCTCTCCTCACCTCCTCTCCTCGTCCCAATATATACACCCCCGCACTGCATTTCTAAAATATACTATATACTACCCAACCTTGGTAACAGTAACATCGTCAATATAAATGACATTCCCCACCGCTCCCTTGACAGACAAATAAGTCACACTAAAAGTCCCAAAGGTGGTACTAGGAGTCAGCGAAAACTTTTGTTGGGTCCACATCCCCACCGGCTGGTTGCCCATCTGAATGACCATGGATAGAGTCGTCACCGGGGACTCTACTCGGATGGCTAGTGTGCCTGTCGACCGAGCGATCTGGTAGTACCAAATCGCAAACTCGTACCGAGCTCCCGGCTCGAATTTGACTCTGTGCGTCCACGCGTCCGTGGCGCCCACGCTGTTGGTCACCTGAAGTTTGAGGCTGTAGTTGCCGCTGTGGACTATTTCGGTGCTGATTTCGCTCAAGAGATTTCCGGGACTTGGGCTCCCGGGGACATATTTCCAGGAACCTAGGTCGCCTGATTCGAAGGACGGGTTGTTGTACTCGGGTATTATGGGGGCTGAGGTGGACGTTGGGAGAGCGCAGGCCGAGGTTGAGGTGCAGAGTACCCCCGCGTTGGAGATGCAGTTGTAGGCGCTTAACGGGTTGAAGTCAGGTTGTCCCTGGTTGGCGAAGCAGTCTGCGACGCCGGTGGGGAATACGGCGTCGTAGCCTCGCATGGCGCTGTTGCAAGCGTTGATGTTGGCGGTTACGGATACGGGTGGGAGGGTGGTGATCGTCATGCTACTGCAGCGGCCGGGAATTGTTCGCCAGCAGAGTTCGGGGAACCATGTTGAGAGTGTGGGCTCGCATATCGTGGTTGATGTCGTGGTGGGCAGGAACTCGGAAGTTGTTGTTGGAGGCTCGGTCGTGCTGGGGATGGGAGCCTCGGTTGATGTCACGGATTCCGAGGTTGAAGCTGGTTCTGCGGTGGAAGTAGTGATCTCTTGGACGGACGAGGTTGTGGTCTCCTCAGCTGAGGAAGTTGTGGTGGGTTCCGCGGCCAATGAGGTAGTTATCTCTTCAGCAGAGGTGGTTGTCTCCTCGACAGCGGATGAGGTCGTCTCTTCAGTGGAAGAGGTAGTTGTTTCCTCAATAGCAGAGGTGGTCTCGGTTGTTGTCTCTTCTGAAGATATTTCGGAAGTCGAGGTGGGAATGACAATGGTTTCGAAAGTCGATGTTGTCGGAAGAGCCGATTCAGTGATGGCCAGGGCAGATGACGAGGTCGTGTGAGGAGGACTGCATCGCCCACGTCTTCTATGCTTCTTCAAAACCACCACGCCGTTGTCATGGCGAACTTGAAGAGCTGCAACCTCCCCAACGGCAATCACAGACAAAAGAACCGCAGCCCGCAGGCTCAAACGAGTGTACGCCATGGCTGTCAACTTGAGAAGCTGAATTAGGCGATAATGATTTGTCCTCCTTCAAAAAGAGTAACAAAAAGATTGAAAAGAAGAAAATGCCCAATCCGAGTCCCTTCTTATTATACTCATGTCCTTGGGCCCGAGCAACTGGGGATTGGAATCTTAAATTTCTCGATCCATTGGAGGCGCTATTGGGAAAATAAGCAACACCAAGCCACTCTGGGCCTGGCGTGGTTGAACAGTGAAGCGAAGCTGAAAGATGGACGCTGGCATTACCCCGGTCGTGGTCCCAGTTCTCCGGATTCAGCGCCTCAGCCGACCCACATGGTGTTGCTTTGGGGCCAGGGGTCACTGTTCTAGACCTGCACGATGGGAAAGGGGATGAATTCCAAAAGGACAGGGGTATATTACATGAAGAATCAGACTGCCTCCGAATTATATCACGACTGCTGAAACAGAAAGTAGAGCAAGGAACCAAGCTCCAGTCCCAACTCCGTGACCTTACACATCAAGACCTGACTTTGTTTCCCAACCTAGCACATGCCTCCCACTAATATCCGCACCCAATATGGCACCGGGGAATGCACGCAAAGCGATAGCAGTTCCTGATCCGTCAGCCACCATGTCTTCAATCACCACCTCGGCTGGATCAGAATACCTACCACTTCTTCTCACAGACATCCTTGCAGTTATCCATAACGCAGTTATAGACACAGTCTCTGTGAGCTGCCATGGGATCTTCCTGCGGCGTGATCATGGCCCGGTGAGTTCTCGCTAAGTCGGTCAATTCTCCCTTCCCAAAGTCAGTTTTGATGCCATGATTCAACTTTAAAAACCACAATGTGGCTGGCACTGGCGGAGGCACGAGTTATGGCAGTCCCTATTCGCCATAAATGTTAGCAGACTCTTTTCTGTATGACTTAGCGTGGTGAACACCCAACCAGTCCGTGTGACACTTTTGCATGCAGTACCTAAGCATGGACCTGGTGAGGCAGTTCCTGGGCGCTGTGTGCTCGTTCATGTCCACATAGGTAGCAGCCTCGCCCTATTCAAGCATCCAAAGTTCAGCGCATGCGTGATGATACACATCTGCCTTTTGCTCCAATATCCAACGGGTACATACCAGCACATCCGAGTCCCGCGTGTATATATTTCCAGCACTTGTATCACGCTACATGCATCCTCCACGGAACTGGGGGGCAGGCATGCATCATGCTCGCATTACTTTTCAAGGGGGGTCATATCACTTACCCGCTTTGTAACCTCGGTATCACCACCTCCGAGTCCCCCCTTCTTCTTCTTACCGGGGCCACCAAGCCTCCCTTTTAGAAACTCTTCAAACACTTCTGCCTCGGCATCGTCCATATCCATCAGATTCTCAACACTAAGCTGCGGGCCGTTGTTGATTGGCTTCTTCTTCACTTCGTTGTCGCTCATGGGGGGCGGTACTGCTCCAATCTCCTCGAGAGCATCATCCACTGGCACAATATCGTCGTCGTCGTCGTCGTCGTGGTCTTCCACAGGCATCATCGGACTACCATGGGGATGCCTCTGTCGAGCAGGGTTATCCCCGAGCGGATGACCACTGATTTTGGGAGTTACAGCGGCGGCAGCGGCAGTGACAGACCACGAAGCAGAGTCAGAGGCAGAGCCAGTCCCAGTCGGCCTCACGACCGTAGCAAAAGACGACCCAAGCGGGGGCATGTACGGACCAGGCAGGATATGGACAGGTTTTCCTGGGTGCCAAGTGGTGTGAGTAGCGATGGGCATCTCGGTAGGCGAGGGGGCCTGGGACGCATTGGGGTTTGGACCGAAGGAGGTGTGGTGGTGGTGGTGGTGGTGGTGGTGGTGCTGGGCGAGCGCACCGCCAGAGGAGGAGGAGGCTGTACCCAGGGCGATGAGGACCGCCGTTAAATGCCAGTGCATTGTGCTGTTTGTTAGTAAAGGGGTTTCGGTGAGATTTGCTGAGTAAAAGGGTGAAGAGGTGAACGTGAAGAAGGAGAAATGGGGTCATGGGAATAAATAGTTGGAGGAGACAATGAAGAAGAAGTTTGGAATTCCACATGCAGCACGGTTCAAGTGTTAAGAGATTAGGGCTTCGTCCCGCTCGGCACATGTTTTTGGTTCAACGGTTTGTGACGGTGTGGCGTGATAGAATGACATGAGTGAAGATAAAACGTTGGTCATGTGGCCGGGGCTGTTGCGTCATTATCTAGAGTTTGGGTATCAGATTTGGCTATCTCGTGAGTTGTGCTGGGCATCATGGCTGATAAGCTTCGTGGCGTTCAGGGCGTCAGTCAACTGCGATAGAGGTTTGTTTACTTGCCCCTGAGTTTGGCGAACTATTTGCCTTATTGTATTAAGATTGTGAAAAATGGGGGTGTTTTTTTCCGGCTTACTAGGAAGAGCATCAGAAAGTGCCCTTTACGTGCCCTGATGAGCCAAACTAATCCAACTGGAGAATGACACATTAACATTAGCATGACGATAAACAGATGCACCAGGTTTAGGTACCAAGTAAGGTAGTATTCAACAATAGCGCTCCATTCAACAAATCATGTTTTTCTACAAAAGAAATCTCTTAAGATACATCCCACCAGGACGTAATGTAGGTGTCTAACCTTCAAATTCGGCTTTCTCTTCCTCTTTCTCTCCGAGTTATGCCCATCCCCAGTTTCTCATGGCTTAACCCTGCCAAACAGCAGGCCCCGGAGCCTTATAACTAGTCCTAACGGGATAATAGCTCCACAACAACCCGGGGTCGTTCCTATTATATGCTCCGGGAAAACTAACCAGCGGTCCCGGATTCCCATTCCCGCCTCCGCTGACCTCAACCTGCGCGCAGCTAAGGTACATCTGGGCGCCCCCCGCAGACTGCGCCTGATGAAGCGCAATGCTCTCCACCCTAACGAGGTACTTTCCATTCGGCACGTTCTGGGGGATCGTAAACTCGACCGTCTTTTGATCTGTAGTCATCATGTCAGCAAAACCATCCCTTAATGTTTGTTAACCCCAACACATCGTGTTGTTTTCTCATCCCCACCCGCCACCAAAACACGAAGGAAAGTAGATTAAAAAAGAAAAAAAAGACATACTGTAAGCAGGCCAAGTCTCGACCCCGCTGCCCAGCACTCCGGAAGCAGGCGCGCTGATCTCCCCGACCTTGAACCAAACATTTCCAGCACCATCCCAGGTATTTATGTCCCTGCCCTCCGGCACCTTGGCCATGTAAAAGCTCACAGGACCAAAGTGTGTGACGGCCGACATCGCCACAAAGCCCAACTTAGTCCCCGCTGTTACAGACGCGGTCGAGGTGCCAGCTTTATTCTGGAAGCACCGCATGTCTTGGGACCCGACGTCGGTCACGCCCGAGTTGGTCTGGTAGTTTTTGGTCTGTCTCACGTAGCCCCATTCTTTGGACTCTTCGACGCCGTTGACTATTAACTTTGAGAAGCGGTCTAAGAAAAAGAAATTGCATTAGTAAGATTGTAAATGGGACTCGTGAGGAAAGAGAGAGGAGAGCATAAGGGAAAAGAAGCAAGTAATGGTGGTGGGGTGGTTGGCGGGGCAGTGTTGATTTCATGTTGTTGTTTTTGTTTTGAGAAGGGCTTTGAAGAAAAAAAAGAAAAGAAAAAAGACTTACAGTGAGCATCGGCCGTAGCGGCCAAGAGGAGGAGTGGAACAAACGACTTCATTTTTGCCTTTGCCGCCTTGCAAACGACAACAACAGTTTACCAGAAAGGAAGAAAAACAAAAACAGAGTTAAAAAAATCGAAAAACTGTCAAGGGGTGATATATGATATTTTTCCTTGCACGTCGTAAATGCCCAACGAACGAACTTTTCGGCTCCATGTTCAAATACCGACAACCCAAGAAGCCAAGCAAGGACAAACTTAATCATGTGAAATGAACCTTGCAACATTGTGTGAGAATAAACTTGAGTTCTCGTCGTTGGTATTTAGCCTGATGAATCTTAAATTAATAACAACGGGTGGGTGGCACAAGAATATGGGGTGCATACAAGGTTACCGAGTCCGGGGGAGAAGCATCCGCCTGCGTGGAAAGTGACAGACAGACAGACAGACAGATAATAGCCGGCATCTGCCATGCCTGCGTGGTATTGGATGTTGTCATAGGACATGGTCTTGGTATATTGCCCTTTTCTCCGATGTAGCACGGCATTTGACTGCCATGTTGCTGCCGCCGTTGGAGTAATTAAATATCAACGTGCATGTGTTGAACGCAAAAAACAAACCAGCGAACTCGTGATGCAAATATTTTGGACAAATGTCAGGTCAGGCTCGTAGTTATTGCTGGAAAGTTTCCCTGGCAAGGACTCACAATTAAATAATGCTTCAACACATCACAACATGAAACGAAGAAAGGAGACAAACGGGTATCAAGTGAAAAAAGGTGCAGCACGAACCATGATTCAGTCATGCCATCAAATCTGTTCGCTATCTAACGTCAACTTTGACCCTCTAATAACTCCTCTTGTATCAAGCAGAGATAGCCCTCAAGATACCAAAAACTCTCTATATATGCGTTTTATCAGGAGATGGTAGACCTCCAACGGTCAATGAGAACGTCAATATCCTCCCCAAGAGGCCTGCTGCCCTCCACACAAAGTCCTTCCGGATCCTTCCAGGTGGTATCAACAGCCCGCTCCCATACCTTTGTCGGATCGGTGATCATCTCTCTTGTGTAAAAGAACCGACAGTCCGCAGGCTCAAACAAGAACTGCAGCGGGACTTTCTGATTACTTCGGTCAAAGGCATTCTTGCCGTTCACCGAACCAGAACCGGGCGAAGACGCCCGCTGCAGTGCGTAAGCCTCTGCGAGAAGCTCCATCTGGCCATTTGTGTAGTTGTCGGCGGTCGAATTGAGTGTCAGAATTGCAGCTGCGGCGACCGATATCTCACTCATGGGGAACACCTGGGCACCCTCGACCCCGCCAGGCCACTGCATCATTCCGGGCTGCGGGCGCCCACCGATAGCAACGGTCGAGACGTTGAAGTTTTGAGAGAGCAGGTAGCCAAACAAGGTGCACGCCGAAGCGCAGGCTCCGTTGGTTAGGAGGACAATATTGTCTGGATGAAAGACTGCCGGAGGCGGATTCTTCCGGTTTCCATATCCCGTGGCGTTATAATTATTCACAGAAGAGATATCTGGAGAGAACTGGTAGGCGGTGAATCTATCCCCTCCAAGGAAAACGGGCTTCAGGATGGCTTCGACCGTCGTGAGGTTCTCTCCTGCGGGACTAACAACTTGGCCCGGGACGATATTGGAGAGAATATTAGAGTCGTCGAGAATTTGGAGGGCCAAAGCAATATCACTATCTGTACTGTTGGGCAGGTCGCCATTTCCGGCGAGAACAATCTCGGATAACCAGTCGCCAGCAACATGTGCCATACGTTGCAAGGTGTCTGATTCGCGGAGGTTTTGAGTACCAGAAATGTTCACTTGCGGAAACAACTGAAAGCAGCAATGTTAGCAGTGTGCCTGAGCTTCATAGGCATCCTTCACAAAGTACTTACTTGGGCAAATGTCTCATGTGCAAGGGCAATGTAGCCACCACCATTGTTGATCACGTCAATCACCAGACGCCTTTTCCCAGCACATCTACAATTTTCCAAGAACCTGGAGAGGGTGCTCTGGAAGTCGTTCCAGTACCTGAACATGGCTCCCACATCCTTGCTATCAATGCTCATTTTGTCGAGGGGGTCAAAGGAGGAAATGACAAGGACGGCAACGTCGTCATAATCGGTACCGTTGAGAAAGTACCCCGATAGCGCATCGTAGCCTGCATCCCGCGCAACTGGATAGGGATAGCCCGGCAAGATCGGGGCTGGCGCATCCGCTGTCGTCTGTGGCACGGGAGTGGTCGGGGCTGGCGAGGCGGAGCTGCCAGACGGCGAGACCCGGGCCGGCGTGCAGAAGCGACTGTAAAAGTCCTCTCCGGTATTGACTCCTGTCAAGTTGATTTGTCGATGGACGAAAGCCACATACTCCTCGGTGACAGTTTCACCAGTATCATACGTGATTGTGAGACTGTGTCCCTGGTAGTCGGCCGAACGAGCCAGGTACACAGAGGTGTTGCCTGCGTTGGCATAGCTAAACATGTTGTCATTCCACTGTGCGTCAGGGTCCTGGTTGGCGTCGACTACCGCACTTCTCTTGGAGATAGCCTTTGCTGCGTCTTCGTCGCTGATCTTGACAATCGCTTTGGGTGATATGGTGCCGCCAAATTCGTTATTGACTAGATCAGCTGCGGTAGAAAGTTTGTCAGCACTGTTCTAGATGAAAGCCCAGTTGTTCCGGGACATGGAGGGACTGCGAGTCTGGGACTACTGGGGCGCACTTACTGTACTGGTATACCTTGGGGACTTGGATTCCATCGCTTGAGACAGTTACCAACTGGTCAATGAGATCATTCTTGAAACCAAAGACCTTGAAAATGTCGGGTTGGAACCAGAGATGGCCGTCATGTGCCGAGGTAATGAGATGGTAAACCTTCAACTGAAAGTCGTATTCACTGGAAAACCCGCCAGCTTCCACCGTGGCGGCAATGTCATGGAGCTCGCCGAGTATGTCAACTGCGGGAAAGGCGTAGGACTTTGGAGGATTCTTGAGGAACGCGAGGGTGCTCTGCCATTCGATGAACGCCTTGAGGCTTTCAATCAGCTTCAGCGCAGGGCCGGGTTTGTTTGGGACTGATTGGAGGCATGCATAGGCGACCTCAGCGGGAATGGTCGGCGTCGCAGAAGGGGAAATAGCCAGGAATGAGTTCGTCATGGAGGCTATTGCAGCACAGGGTGTCGGATTCGGCGTTAAGGCGGATGCAGGCACGTCAACACTGACGACAAGCATGCCCAAGAGGGCGACAGCCACGAAGAAAATCAGATTGGCCATCGTGGGACTGTGCAGGATCTGTTGAGATAACCAAAGGGCCTGTAGGAATAATTAGCGGAACTGACGAGATAGTGGTATGGCCTGGCGAGATAGCAGGAGGGCCTGGTTGGCTCAGTGAATACATACCGAGATGAATTGGATGTCAGTTAAGCCAAATAGAGGGCTGTCAAAGAGAATAATAGGGTGGTCAGGGAGGACGTAGGTGAGTCGATGACGATTAAAGACGGATAGACAGACATGGAGGAAGAATGAATGGTTGGAGAGAAGGGCTGCGAGCCTCTAAAGAATAGAAGACGTCTGCAGAAGATAGAGAACGGGTGGCCTTGATAATGAGGGGCAGGTTGGAAGAAATGTGAAGAGAAGGAAGAGAAAGATTTGGCCAGGCCCAATCTATTAATCTGAATGTCCTGTTTGCGGGTCACGCAGGCCCTCAAAAACCCTACGCGGGGCATTCTAAACAAAAAGTCAAGGCCGCCAGAAGCTGCAGTTACCGCCGTTGGTACATGTATGGAATGCGGGGCGTCGCGTTGTAGCTGCCCTATCTTCCTGCCCACTCCTCATCAGGGCATGTGCTCACTGGTGTAGCGTATATTTACACCGACTTTTCAGATCAGATCACTCATGTCCATTAGGAGCCATATAAAACCTTCAACCGACAAAAGCCCATCACTCGATGCTTCGAGGCTCTGCTGCAGCTTTCTTTGTCCGCAGCCTTCCTGCCGTTTCCGTCCTGCGTGCCGTGCCGAGGGAGTCCCCGAGCTCCAGCTCCCCTTTTGTTTGATGAGATGGTTCCAGACTATTGGGAAACTGACGTCAGTCTTCTATATTGTCATTATGCGATGAGAATAACAAAACCCATTCAGGAGTAGGCAACTCCACGGTTACCCACAAATTTTACATGAACGGTTGAACCTCAGGTTGAGAACCTGGGATCTCCACCCCAACAGAACCGTAAAATGTTGAGAGTATATTCTATGATCTGGTTATTCTCCATCTGATATCTCACATATTCTGCTTCGTTTGCGCAACACTCACACCTGGTGTGTCGGGACGTTCTCGTTTAAACGAGGTTCCTGGGTCCACTTACACCAAAAGTTTCACCATTTTCATCAATTCTAACCTGAATAAGATCTTGGGTCAGATCATGTGTTGCAAAGTTTATTAATACATCTCTTACTCACATCCACTTGATGTTTCTGACGGGGTGTCTTTACCTCCAGACTCGTCAACGGCCCGGGATTTTGCGGTGATTTTGATGTCAGTCTAGGTATATATCCCACGAGTATAATATCTATGACGACTCAAAAATGAGAAAGGAACCCACTTGTTCTTGAATATCTTACTTGATAGTCTATGTTGATCCCCAGTATAGGTTATAATATATCATTTATTGTAGCCTTCTGTCACGACCTAACAGAGAAATGAGGGGTATGCAGGAAATGCCCCAGCCAATCATTAGGCTAGGGATGAGAAGACCCAAAAGTCCCCGGACGACTAATTAGGTAAGACTCAACAGACTTGAGGTATTAACAGCTATCTCCAAGTCATGGAACACAATTGTATGTAGCGGTTTTACGTAATGCATTTTCTCTGAATGCTTCCATGTTAATCAGATTTCTCACCTTGTAAATCCGAGTCTCCAAGTTTATGTAGTTCCGGGTTGCTTCGCAGGTTCTCTGTTTTCGACATTCACTGGCAGTACATAAATATATGTTCCTCTTGAATAATGATGCTGTAGTATTTGCATCCTGGTGGAAGGAGGAGCATTGACCACAAAGCTATGACCACCCACCTTCTTCCCACAATTGGACATCAACAGGCCGCCCGACCCCCTAACCGCAGCCTGTACCCCGCCCGCTCCCCCTCCTTCAATGTCATGGACGATACATCGTACAATATACTCACTGGCGACCTTTTACCCTTTGTCTTCAGTGCGCTCGCTCCCATAACGTCAACCAATTGAAGATGGAGATTTTCAGGTGCTTCTTTCCCATTCAACATTGTCAAGTCTAGATCTAATTTCGAAATTCCCGCGAGAGGATACCAGCGCTGTCGAAGCAGCGATACCATCAATGTGTTCTAGTGCGCCCGCAAGAAAAGGCAAAGAAAGCGACAAACACCCTGAAGGAGGCGTCAGTGGTGAGGACGGACTCCCAGATACCTCACAACAGACGACGGATTCACATGTACTCTGCGAATACTGCCGAAAGATTGAATTCGACCCCGAGAGAAAGTTTAATTTTCGCAGTTGGAATCTCGGCACGATCTCAAGGATAAAACAAAGCCAATGTCGGTTCTGCAAACTGCTCGAACTCGCGTGCATCCCGGGAAACTCACCAGAGGGTGAAGCAGAATCAGCAACAATAACCATTTATTGGGCTGTTGAGGCCGGGCGAGGTGGTCGACGTGCACTCGCCACAAGGATAGAGACGCGGGAAAGCTTCATCGAGACGAATGCCATTTGTCTCGCCGCTATTCCCAACTTGAACCCGGACCATGTAGACTCACCAAGGCCCGGTTGCTATCTACGACTAGCTCGAAGTGCTAATATAGATTTGAAATTTATCACTGACTGTTTGTCGAAATGCTCGGCCCAACATGGTCTCGAATGCAACCCCAGTTACAGCGACCCGGCCTTTCCTAGACTCAACTTTCTTCGAGTGATCGACGTGAATCGTTGCTGCGTGGTGGAAGCACCCCTCGATTCCCGATATGTCGCCTTGAGCTATGTTTGGGGCGGAACGCCATGCTACAAGCTTACGACAACCAACGAGACGAGTCTTTCGCAAGATGGCGCATTGGAACGCATGGTTGACGACTTAACTTTGCCTCGTACAATCAGCGACGCAATGGCGCTCGTCCGAGGCTTAGGTGCCCAATATCTCTGGGTGGACGCTTTGTGTCTCATTCAAGATAATACGAAAGACCTTGCAGCCGGAATTGCAGTCATGGATGATATCTATGAGCGATCGTGGTTCACCATCATTGCCGCGGGCGGGAAAGACGCCAGTTTTGGCCTCCCAGGTGTTCAGTCTGGCTCACGCAGTGCAGCAAAATTGAGCCATGAAATAATGCCAGGATTACACTTGGGCATTGACATCACACTTGAGTCCTCGTTGAAACATTCCGTGTATAGCACGAGAGCCTGGACGTAAGTACAGAGCAACGACGGGGACTCCGGACCACCAAAAACTCCCCAGCATGCTAACTGTTTCTGGGATTACTAGACTTCAAGAACAGCTCTTATCCCGACGAGCGTTATTCTTTGCCGATGACAGAGTCGTTTTTCGTTGTCGTCAAACAGAACATTCAGAAGACCACGCCGACGCCTTTGGCTCTGCTCTAATTGCAAATGGCGAGCTTTCGTTGCCCGAGGCCATCAACATGATTGACCCCATGTATGACTATTAGGAGATACTTGTTGTCTACTCTTGCAGGAACCTCACAAATTCAGGTGATGCCCTTCGGGCAATGGAGGGATTAATCCGACGGTTCTCCGACAGAATGAAGTGCCAGTTCTTCCAGGGGCTCCCCACCGCAGCCTTTGACGGATTCCTTCTTTTCAGCCCGAAATATGACATCTTTGAGCGCCGCAGCTGCTTCCCGAGCTACTCGTGGACAGGGTGGAGAGGCGAAATAAAGTATGAGGTGGCTTACATGTTTACTCATCGTGATCTGATGAACCAATGGCTCGCTACGAAGACCTGGATTATCTGGTACAAAAGGTCTACGACCAATGACACGTCTCTGGTTTGGTAGGTACCTACCGCCCTGTGACTGTGTTTGTACAACATTGACTAAGAAAGTCATTAGGGATGTTGCCAGAGAAACTTCGTTTCCGGTGGAGGATAAATGGTATATTGGCTACCGCAGCCGACAACCCTTTCAACCTCCTCCTTGTGTGGAGTTAGATTCATCAAGAACCGACCCGTCTGACGACTTCACACAAGATCTCACTACTCGCTCATTGCGCGGGTATCCTCTACTGCAGTTCTGGACCCTCGCCGTCTACTTTCGCATTGACAACCAGTCCAAACACAAAGAACACCAGGGCTGGAGAGCACTTGTCGGATCGGACCTCTCAGCCTGTGGGTATATAATACTGGACGGATATTCTGACAATGAGTCATTCTTCCAGTCTGATGGGCCGTTTGAATTCGTCCTCCTCTCAGAGACTCCAGGCAAACAAGAATACCACGTGATGCTATTGGAATCGAAGGATGGAATTGCAGAGAGGCGGGGCCTTGGAATGATCAACCGGGATTTTGTTCATTTGAGCTTGGGGCCCGGTCCGGTTTGGAAGGAGATATTGCTAGGATGAAAAAAATATGGAAGCTTTTCGAGTTGGTCAAAATCTTATTATCAACCAAACGCACTTGACATTCTCAGTTCCATATTGAATGATACAACTGTGCAGGATTAACAGCTATATCTACCTTTGGGAAGCATTAGAACAGAGCTATATCTTTACCTTTTAGTCATTATTACCTGATACAATCTCCCGTTATACAATTCCATGCAAGCGTAGTTCGATGCCTTTCAATTGAAAGAGTCTCTGAGAAATGAGAACCCTCCAGGCTCCGAGTCTTATTGTGTTACCTTGCTCCGGGTCCACTATCTACATGCAGGGGGGGACCCTGGGTTCCATCTGTTCGATCACTGCATCGCCCTCCTCCGATTGACACTTGGTCAAGCGACTTGTCTCTCTCAACTCCGGATACCGTCGAACGCCTGGCCGTGGGTGCATTGCCATGATTGATCCTCCATTTTGCTCGAGGATCTACTACTGTCAATAAGACTACAACCCGTAGGCGCCAAGTATGAGCCCCAAGGGATCTGGGCATCTGTAGCTGCTTCTGGCTATCAATTTGAATAACGCTTTGTTCCTAAACTAGAAAAAATGGGAACCAAACATGGGCATAAGAAGTCGGACTGGCTGCACTCAACGAGTTATAGAGGTGGATGGAACAAAGGGTCCCAACGAGAAAAAAAAACACATTCCTCGCTAAACCAAAACGGCTACATACATGTATCCAAGTGGTTAATATTTCCAACAGACCCCCAGCACTTCCCTTAATGCTCACAAAAGTTATACTCATTCTTCCTCCACGTACTCTCGGCACACTCGTGAAATCCAGACCTCTCCTTCATCAACTCTAGCCGGTGCTCTTCAGCCTCCTTCCTGCTCATTGGCAGCTCCTCTCCTGGCAGCTCCTTCCGTACCATCTCTACCAGCTCAGGGGGCAATCTCCCCACCGAGGCAACATCACCGCTCGCCACGGCGTCAGCAAGTTGCTTCTTTGCCAATCCTTTTTCGAGCAGAAGCTGGACCATCTCCGGCGGGATCTGGACCTTGGACTCAGAGACAGATGATGAGGAGGCGGCCTGGGGGCCGAAGGCTAGATCAGCCCACCATTCAGCCTGCTGAGGCGGGACGTTGGCCGTGCTGATGATCCTCGTGAGGGGATCGACGAGCCAGAGGGCAATGAAGCGTCTGTGGCCCGGTTTGGTCGGATCAGCAAGCTTGAACCCGGACACGCGGTGGTGAAAGACGTTGGGAAATGCAAGCATCCTCCCTTGGGGCGTGAGCACGCTGCCGTAGTGCTGCAGACATGCCTGGCCGGCTCCGCCACCGAAATAGGCGCCGTAGACGCTCTGCATCCACTGATAGCCATCCTGACCAACTTGGTCAAACGGCCTATCATCTTGCAGGTAGTTTTCGGTGGAGGTGCGGAACTCGAGGTGGCTCTCTGTGATATTTTCCGAGTCCAGGTAGTAAAGCGCCGTGCCGACGATGCGCTCGTTCATCATGCCCTCGACGTGCCAGCCGCCAGCCGGGAACTCGGGTTTTTCGGGCGTAAGCTCGATGGAAGCCATCTTGACGATGACCTGCAGACCGGTGTCCTTGAACATGGAGCGGAGGGTCCTCGCCGGATTGACGTCGTAGTTGACTTTGGATTTCGAGAAGGGTGGTGGCGGAGGGAAGACGGGCTCACGTTTCTCGTAGTCGTCCTCGTCTTCTTCTTCCTCCTCGTCCTCTGTGTCTTCCTCCCCCAGTTCCTCCTCCTCTGGTGAGTTCTCTTTCGCTTCTTGCCAGTTTCCGAGACTCCCCTTCCCGCTTTGTTTATTCTTGCGAGCTTTAGGTTCCTTGGGTATCCAGTGATCTTGATTGCTGTCATCAGGGTCTTCAGGGATGATGCGAGGCTCGGTTCGGCCATTGGCGACAAATTTCCAGTGTTCGATGTGAGTCAGACATTGATCCCACATGGGCAGGGCCGTCTCGATCAGTTGCTCCAAGCTTCTGTAAATACCCATGTACTTGACCGGGTGCAGGTTGTTGATGTAACTGGTGAACTTGACCCCTCCTTCGTCGGTGAGCTTGACATTTGCCGGTAGCCACTGATAGTCGTCAGACCAATAATTACGTTCAATGTTTCTTCTGTTCGTGTTCGTTTGCGCACGCGTCTCGAACCACTTGGGAATCACAATACCCTTTCCGGCCCATTTGTCGATCGCATCCGCCACTCCAACGACTTCGCCCTCGAAGAAGCGCGAACGACCGTAGACCAACGGATACATGGATGGGTGGACAAGATCTTGAACCGTCTCGTTCGTGTTTGGATGCCAGTCTGGATTCGCCGCTTGGTCGGCCTGCAGACGATCGAAACCCTCTTTCAAATCAGCCCGGAGCTGTGGAGACACGAGACTGTCGGACTTGGCAACCATGTAGCTGGCATCAAGGGTGGGAACAATCGAGGTCTTTTTGAAGTACTCGGCCTTGTGACGGAGCTCCTCAATGCAGTAATCGACTGAGGCTTGGTCGAGGATATTCTTTGGCCTTTTTGGACACATGGCATTCATTCGCTTCTCCACCTCCTCGTCCAACTCATCCCCCTCCTCGGGCTGCCAGCGCTCGATGTGGTCGATGCGGTTCCATAGGTCCTCTTCGGGCCAGGCCAGAGCCTCCTTGCGCCACTTGTCGGCGATGGCATCGTCAAAGACCTTGATGTGCCAGTCAGGCTTGTCGGACAAGCGGTCCATGACAAGCATCATGGCCACCTCCCGGACCGTGATTGGCCATGAATCCTTCATGCAATTGGGGTGAATGCCCAAAGGGTACTCGGTCTTGGCGTTGTATTCTGGAGAGATCCGTAGGTCCATCTTCCAGCCAGGATAGCCTTTCGAACTGTTGGCTTCTTCCATGTTGGTGGCAGTGTCGTGGACGTACCGGCGTGATGGATATGGAAGTGAAGAATGTCTTGACGGTTAGAGGTCGTCGGATATTTAACATGCTAACGGCGATGTGGTGCTGCTCTCGCGTCCCCACACGATTGGTTGGGTCGAGTTGGCGCCGTGCCCGAGGTCAGGTCTGCCTGCTGCTGTGGGGATGGAGCGAGGAGTTAGTGCCCCTCTGCCTGTTTTCTGCCTGCTCTCTGCCTGGCTTGGTGGAGCGGTCGGCGGGGTCAAGGGAGTCGACAGGGGTCTTGGTGATCCTTCTGAACTTGCCGTTCCAGGCTTGCAAACAACCCTTCTTTCTATTTTATTTTTATTTTTTTCCCATCGTTCTATCATTGATCAATTCAACCTGACGTGATGTTCACAGTCACACATTGGAACAAATCACTTGTGATACTCCGTTTATTACACATCCATCGTACAGATTTGCAACACTAATTTACCACAGCTGAAATTGTTCTAGATAGGTACTCAAAGCATCAACCCCACCAACAACAACCCACCGATTACAGCACCAACAACCGGCATTCCTCCTGCTCTCCCCTGAGCAGCACCAACAACGACAGGTGTCACGCCCGTCGTTGGCTCCTCTCCGTCCTCACCACCACCTCCTTCGATAGGAGCAGCAGTAACGATCCCAACCACCTCCTTCGTCCTCGTGCTCACCTTCCCAAACTCCTCACACACAGTCTCTCCAGCCGGAGCGTTCGGGCACGCAGTAATAGTAAACACCTCCGTCTGAGAGGAAGTAGTCAAGCTATGTCTAGGCTTATCGCTCACACTTCCACCACCACCACCTGGCTGAGAAGTAGGCTTGCCGTCGGGAGTAGTCACAGGACAAACAGTCGTCCCAACAGAAACAGTCTCAGTAACCACCTGCCCAGTACTGCACGCAGTCTTTGTAGGCGCGCAAGAAGTGACAGTAAACGTCTTGGTACTATAAATCGTTGACGTGGTATACTCCGTCTCAGTCGCGGACGTCACCGTCACCGCAGTGGTGGTATTATGGAACCTCCCCGTTGTCGAGGCCGAAATAGTCGAAGTTCCAGACGAATAAGCAGTCCCCGTAGAACTTGAACTCGAAGAAGAAGAAGACTCGACGGGGATAACAATGGTCTGGTTACCCTCCAGCGGTATCTTGACGTCCGAGAAGATAGGCACGGTAACGGAATCGACCGCCCGCTTGTACGGCACTCCCTTGTCGTCTTTTCCTTCCACGTAGACGTAAAATGACTCTTCGGGCAGCTGGAGGATGTTGAAAAAGGAGTTTGCGCGCGGGAACCCTTCCTCCCCTGATCCGGCAGTCATTTCCGCCGTCTGGATCAGCGATTCATCTGCCGGACGACGGAAAGTAAATGTGGCCGTGGCAAAAGGACCAGTTATTTCCGCGACGGCGCCGACTTTTTGGTTGAATGGTGGAGGGGTCTTGAGGGGGTACCACCCCGTGTGGCCGACGCGGCCTGCTACCTTGGCGAAATTAAAGTATGTGAGGTCGATGTCCGAGGTACCGGAGCAGATGAGGGAGAAGCGGCCATCTGAGCCGGAGACGGTGGCTTTGTATTCCCCCTTGGCGGGGTTGCGGATCGAGATGAATTCGCTGCTGGAGAGGGAGGTGCGTGTGACGCCTTCTGCCGAGGTGTCGAGGGGGGAGCCGGCAGGGGTGGTGTACGAGACTTTGAGGCCCGTGCCGCTGAGGTCGGAAAAGGAGCAGGTGAGCTTGGACATGTAGCTGTCGGCCGGGACGGAGAAGGTGATGGGTTCGGCGGACGTGACGATGGCCTCGTGGACTTTGATGATTGGGCTGGCGTCGCCTGTGATGAGGCTGTCGAGGACGTCGTTGATGGTGCGTACTTCGGAGACGGGCCCGCTGAGGTATTGTCCACCCGTGGCGGCGCAGACCTCGGCGTAGACCTTGTCTGAGACGGAGTCTGCGCGGACCTTGAGCTTGGCTGAGCGGCCACCATCGTCGCAGTTGGAGTTGTACTTGAAGATCCAGATGGCGATGTTCTTCTCTGTGGCTGCGGCCATGAGCTCACCTTGGCGGGACGCATCGAGAGGGGCGGCGTCGGTGAAGGTGATGAGCGTCGAGCCCTTCTCCATCTTTGAGACGGCGGCAATCATGCCGGCCATGATCAGCTCCGGGCAGTCACCGCCGCCAGAGGCGAACAAGCTGTTGATGGCTGACTTGAACTGGTCGAGGTTGGAAGTGACGGTCAAGGGGCCGACACCGGGATCGTTAAATGGGGAAACAATGTAAAGACCGGGCTCCTCGGCGGTGCCGATGCGAGACTCGGCGATACTGATGGCAATGGAGCGGGTGGCTGAAATGACGGAGGACATGCTGCCGGTGGTGTCGATGGCGAAAGCGAGAGTGGGACCGACACCGAACAAGAGACGGAGAGCACGCTCATCGTCAAGCTCGGCCTTGATGTCGTCAAAAAAGATTTTGGTGGCCTCCTTTGCACCTGCAACGGCACGGCTGTGCAACTTCCAGTGGGGAGACCATCCGCAGTTCAAGGAGTCCTTGTTGATACCCTCGTTGGGAGATCCGCCAATGAAGCCAATGGCTGATCCAAGCTTGGTGTCGGTGTAGCCACCATGGTGGCACTTGTGGTCGGGGATCTCGCCGCTAGCAGGTGTGTCTTCGCCGTGATAGTAGCCGCTGGTCAGCTTGGTGAAGCCGTTGGTGTTGCTGTCGCAGTTGAAAATGGCGCAAGTAGGGTCGAAGCGGGAGACAAAGCACTCGCTGCAGGTTCTCTCTGCAAAGCTTGCCGTGTACGAGGCAATGTTTCCGTCTCTTTGGAGGTCCAGGTTGGCACCAGAGTTTCCCAGCTCGGCCCAGTTGCTGTGGGAGTAAAAGTCTTGGATCGTGTGGAGGGCACCGCCGACAGCTTTTCGACCGCCCGTCGCGTCATCGGCCTTGAGGGCAGCAATGGCTTCCTTCTTGAGCTGGGTGATGCGCTGTTTGGCGGCGTCAAACGTCTCCCCGTCACAATGCCAGTGGGCATTGACCTGGTTATCGTCGACATCGGCGTTGGCCTCTCCAATCTCATCTCTGGCCTGCTTCATCTTCTTGGTGAGCTTCTCGATGGTGGGAAAGTACACCTTGGCACGGTCTTCAAAGATCTCCTCGGTCATGGCAACGTGGGAAGTGCCTCCAAAGCCAAAGACTACTTCCTTCCATTGTGTTGGGAAGAAGGCCAAGACCGGCTGGGAGGCCAAAAGAGAAACGAGTGTATGAGTGAGACGCATCTTGACGGCCTCTAGAAGAGATGCCTTGAGGTCAGAGACAGGTGGCTCTGAAAGCCCTTCAACATGCTCACAGGATGAGGGAGCTTCCTTTTATTTTCAATGAAAGAGGGAGCCGACAACATCCGTTGTACTGTACTTGGCGCATGGGGATCCCAAGACTTGAAGCGAATGCGATGGTAAGGGCTCATAGTGAGGCTGACCTCCAAGCCGGAGGGTTGTGGACGCCGAAGCCCAGCATTAAATTTCATGCCGACCCAAGATTAAAAGTTTCTCTATTTAGTCATGGTATTGGAAAGGCTCGGGCACAAACCCTCAACTCGAGCATGTCAGGGCGCTTGAAGATGTTGAAGTTTACTGGTCGCCTTGAAGCTGTGCCGAGGGTTTAATTTCCACGATCAACTGGTTCGTCACATTCTTTGCCGCGGAGGTGCGTCTTTCCCCTTTCCTCTGGCATGAAAGTATTGACAGGCTGTGACTCCAGACTCTTGGGGGCAGGGTGTGCGGCTGACGAAAGAGGTAAATAAATAGAAGAATGCGGGGAAAAGCCCATGCAAATACTTGGTATTGCACATCCTGTAAGGCGCTACATCTTTTTTCTTTTCTAGTGATTCTGTGCGTCCTAGAAACACCCTTCACCATCCCTGGTGCAGTCTGCGGTCTGATCACAAATCGGAACCTGCCAGTGCATCCTGAGAACCGACATTGGTAGGCCTCCAAAGGCCTAACATCTATGGTAACGAAGCTCCCAAGACACAAAAAGTCTGGCATGTCTCGGCTACTTTTGACGTTTTAGGGTAACGGGATGTAACCATTTGTTTTCTCGCGATCCCAACAGTACATTACGACACCGCCTAACCTAATTGAAACTATCATCGCGCGATATCTACCGTACATGTAACATACAGTTACACGCTTCCTTCAATAGTCTATTATTTTAGCTTCTTGGTATCCATCTTCTTGTAAGTTATTGTTATCACTTGCAACCGTTGGAAACAGTTCTTTGGTTCTCGCACTTCCATGTCCCAAACAATGCTACGATCAAGAACCAACGCCGTGTTCTTGTCGTCCAGTAAGTACCCGGCGTGTTACACTACCAAGGACTTCACCTTGTAGCCGGCGCTTGCACTACCTCAGGTCATAAGTTTACCTTTCAAACGCTAGAAAGGGGATTCAGTGCGGTACCTGACCATAGTGAGCCGACGTTAAGCACATATGTAGTGGGTTGGTTAATAAGGGACCTGCATTAGCGGGTACTAGAAGTCTGGCAAACCGTCCGCGCCACACTTTAATCTCGCATGTTATCTACTGAGGCCTCTGCTAAGGTATATATAAAGACACGCTGTGATAGATGATATCTGCGGGGAGCGCTGGAAGCCATCACGGCATCGGGGACTGCCGCGAAGCCGGTGGTGCGATGAACACCAGCGAGCTATTCACTTGACTTCAGATGATACAGTTGATATGTATATGAACAGAGAATGAACGAAAGGCCCATAGAAAAAAAAGATGATCGAGAACAAAAATTATTGACAGACCTGTTAGGAATTAGAAACAAGATCAAATATAGGAGACCACAAAAAAAAATTGAGGTCCTACCCGGACTCGAACCGGGGTTGCCGGAATCAGAATCCGAAGTGATAACCGCTACACTATAGAACCAGTTTGTGCTTGAAACTGGGAATTATTTGAAAGTTTCAGAAACAATGCACAAGAACGCTTTGTTGACTTGGCTTGGCTTGGCATGGCATGACAAAAACAATTTCACATTGCAACCCTCTGTTGGGGTCTCAAACAATGAAAAGAAGAAAAGAAAGAAAGAAGGAGAGATTCGTGATCTCGTAAGGAGGGAAAGCCAAGTGTCAAGACAGGAAACAAAGTGAAAATCAGGATAAGGGCCCGGGGACTCAGTGGAAAACCCGTATGTACTGTATATAAACCATGTCTTTCCTTGCAGCTTAGTAGTAGATAACACACATGCAATTCACTCTCTTTTACCCGCCACATGGGATACTATAGTTCCACATCATCACTATCAATGTCAACCTTGATGCATGAGCTCGATATCTGCTGATCTGTAGACTCAAGCTTTGTCCGCCATTCTAGGAAAAGCTGTGATTAGTTTGGCCTGATCTCATGCTGATTCCGTCAAGATAATCGTGGTTGTGCTACACAGTTCAGTCTATTCTGCCGGTCTTGAAGACACTGCCTCAATATGACTACCTCACCCGAGTTTGGATCTGCACACCTATCGGTACAATACCAACTGCCTGTGATCTAACAGCTGCTCCATGGATCTCGCATCAACATCCTACTCTCTCTGGGATTGTCCAATCAACTGGTGATAGCATAATTCTGAATCATTGCCAACATCTTTGCAAGAAAGGGCTCCGCCTCCACTTTCAGCCATAAGGCTGAGACGCACATGTTGACTTGATGATCAAAAGTCCGGACTATTTCGAAAATGAGGATGTCAGTCGGCTTTGATCCCCCGCTTTGAGGCTCTGGAATCCCGGAGTCACTCACACCACGCTGCGAGATATCGGAGATATTATACACCAGGTGAGAAGCGATTTCCGTTACACAAGTCGGTGAGAACATCAATTTTGATCAAATGGACTATCTCGTACTCGGATTCCATCAACCCAAGCACCTGTTGGCATGTGCCATGATTCGGAGTTATTTGTAAACAAACTGCCCCAAAAAGGGGGTGTAACTGATCCCCTTTCCCGTAATGATCCGGGTTCGCCCGTATTTTATCCAATATATCCAACAGAAAGTAAAATTATGTGTAACTGGCACGTCTACATGACAATACATTTGCCGCAAGTCTGGAACAAAAGTAATCATTAGCCCCTGAAAATGCCATCAGAGAATTACGCAAGCCCCGCTCCGAGCCAAAGCCATAGCAATTGGAGGAACAACCGTTGTGATTGCCTGAACAATCATGTGTACCTTCCAAAGCCGGGGAGTCTCAGTCTCAAGGTCCAGTGTCTTGGTTGCGGACCACACAGGGCGTGAGAAAATAAGAGGGGGTAAACTCACATTGGACTGTTCCAGCTTCCTCTGCTGCTCCTTTGCCGCCTTCAACGTCTCCTCGTACTCTTCCACCTCCCTCCATTCCGCAGCCATGTCATCCTTCTCTCTGTGCATCAACTCAATCTCCCTCTTCAGTGAATCAATCTCGTGCTTCATCTTGGAGATTGTCTCGTTCAGATCCGCGTGGAGCTGCCGGCCTGCAGATGTCCCTACCACGCTTCCGCCATTCTCTTGCAGTTCCCTCTGGATCTGCAGATCAACATATGATTTGTGTTTGGCGAGCATCTGGATGATGTTTCTGGCCGACTCTGCTGTGTCGTCGTGGCGGACGACCTTGGCGCCCGCCGCAACCATGTCTCCCCACACTTCTTGACGAGTTTCTCGTTGGTGCTGTCGTGACATGGCTTCCGACTCTGAGATTCCGTCCCACATTGTTGTGGCAATGACTACTCGCTTGTAGGCGTCTTCTCCCAGCAGCTTCTTGAACAGCCTGGTCCGTTTGAGCTCGCTGCCTTGAAGACGGGGCTGGTTGATGGGTTGAAGGAGGATGATTCCTGTGAGCTTGATGCCCTGTTGGTAGGTATCTGTCATGAATTGAGCAACCTGCTCGAGAATTTCCGAGTCGGTCCGTTCCGAGTCATCGAAGCCAGGTGTGTCGATAATAGTTATCTGCTCCTTGCCTATGGAAAAGGTTATTGGGTTAACGTCTTGGGTGCCTGTTTGCGTCAGGTTAGCTGCCGTGCAACGATAATAAGTGTGCAGATTGACCCATACAAGAATCAATGCCGTGGCCGATAACAAGGTCACTTCTCCCGGTGGCTTTGGACACAAACGTAGTCTTTCCTGCTCCCGTTACTCCAATCACCGCAATCACAACTTGTCGCTGCTTTGCCATTTTTCTTTTCTGATAAAGCCAATAGAGGGACAGAGACAACAACATAGGTGTGCCAATGCAATTGAGTATAGAAAAATAACTGTTGTCCGAAAACTGCAAACTGACAGTGTGTTTCCGATGAGAATGAGTAATAATTGTACACAAATGGAAAAAAACTATCCTGTTGGGCATCAAGAAGTCGTCGTGTCGTGCAACGAGGTTTGCCTTCGTGGGCTTGCCACTGCGGATGTCTTCCCCCTGGCTTCCACTGATATGGCGGGTTCTCATAGGCCGATGCGGGGAGGCCCACCCGTTAGTGTCTGCCAGTCTATTCGTCGAGAATGCATGAACGACTGCAGTTCCCCGCAGGACGCGTGGACTGAAACACCGCTACTGAGAACTGCCAATAGCGCACATTGTGCAAGAATTGTAGGGCGTGCCAGTGGAGTGGGCCGTTAGGTACCGGGTTGCCGGGATAATTCCAGACCTCTCGACCTGAACCGAGGAATTTCATCCCCTTTGCCACAATGCAAAGTCAACTTGATCACAGTCCAAGATAAACAAAACTTTTTTCCCATGAGACACAATGTTGACTGAACAAGGAGTTCATATTTCCAAGATGGAACCAACCGGAATGTGCTCACCTGGAAATGTCAACGGCACCGACACAAACACTCCAACTTCAAACCCGGATCCTCTTGACTCTCCCATCACCAACACCGTGACGGAGACAATGGAGACCAAGCAAGTGGAAAATATTATTCCCAAGATCGAACCAACTCGGGCATGCTCACCTGAGCTTGAAAGCCTCTACGGCACAGCCACAAACACCCCAAGTGCCAGCTCAGAATATGTCCTAGTCGACGACATCTCCTCTGATGCACCCAAGCCTACGGATAAACTGCCCTTGGCAGTAAAGACTCCAGATGACCATCTGTTGTCTTCAACAGAGCCCCAACCTGAACTGACTCCCAGCACGTCGAGTCCTGTCAAGGAGGAAGTACCAACACCAGATACTTTCAGCAGCACCCAAACCGATGACAAACTCTCCGGCGACCCTCCGATAGCCACCAACACAGAAAACCCCGTCAAGGACAAACAACCCACCAACGACCTCCCAACCCGGCCAATCTGTCTGCTGGTCTTGGGCCCAGCCGGCTCAGGAAAGTCAACATTCATCGCCAAGCTCCTGGGTCGACCACCCACCGACCCAATGATCGGCCACACCAACATTGACTCTCGTATGTCATTTGAGCCCCCCTTTCGTATCACTCCTCTGATAACCCTTGCCCCTGAATACTAACAATTTTTTCTTCAAAGACACAACAACAATAACCCCCTATTCAATCCCCACCACCCCTGGCACGCCAAAAATCACAATAATCGACACGCCCGGCCTGACACCAGACGACTCCCTCACTTTCCTCTTCGACCTCGCCACCCGCCTCACCTTCTTGAACCAACCAGTCGACGGCGTAATCTTAACTCACCCCATCACGTTGAACCGCCTCACAAATTCCACTCGCCAGAACCTCAAGCTCGTCAAATCAATCTGCGGCCCCCAATTTTTTGCTTCACGCAGTTTGCTCCTCACGACAATGTGGGACCAAGCAGGCGGGGGCGGTCCCGCCAACGACACCTTGCTCAAAAGGGAGGCGCAGTTACTTTCCTCTCCCAATTTCTGGGGTGCCAATACCCCTCAAAACATCGACGGGTCAAGTGGCGAATCCGTCAGGTTCTTAAACGACGATGACGACGACTCGGACGGCCCCACAAACAACAACAATAACTCCTCAGCAAACAAGGTCTTGTCACACTTTTTCACGCTCCTCAACAAACAAGATGATACAGAGCCTTCAGAGTCAAAAGAAATATACCTCCTCTTTGGGCAAGAAATCCTGGCAGGAACGGACGTCAAGCAGACGACGGCGGGCCAGATGGTCATAGCCGAGCAGGAAGAACGACAGAAAAAAATCGAGAGCGAGATGAAGCGGGTCAAAGAAGAGGAAGAAGAGAAGCTGAGGGAGCTGAAAGCTAGTTTCGTGGCCAAGTTGGGGAGTCACGGTAGCTCAGAGAGACGCGGGATGGGGGGAGGAGGACGCACCGGCAGGGGTACTCGGTCTCAGCAGTATCAGTTTGAGGACGGGATGGCGTATGGGCCGCTGCCGATGATGATGGATGATGAGAGGGGGGATGACAGCGGCGCGGGGCGGCGCGCTGGCAATGGCGGTGGTAGGGGCGGTGGCAGGGCTGCGGAGCAGAGTTCCGGTGTGTCGGGCTTATTGCCCAACACTGTCCGGGGTTTGTGGACCGACGTCAGAGATTGGGCGAGTAAAAAGTTGGAGGGATCGCCTGAAAGTTCAAGTTATCAGAATGATCGTGATCGAGCACGTTATCATAGGTACTAGAAACAGAATGTAGTAAATCCCAAAGGAAATGGGACAAATTTTTGTTGATTATTTTAGTTGAAGATTTCGCACACACAATCCAATATCCCAGTTGCCCAGGTAATACATGGAGAAACAGTCTCTGCTCTTGTCTAGACTCTGTTCTTGGTTCCGCCCGCCCGATTGTCCGCCCAAAATACACATAAAAACCCCAACACCCTGTTTTGATAAACCCGTGTAACAGCCAGCCGTATAAGAAGAGAAAAAACAAAGTGATAGAAAAGTTGCATTGGGTATCGAGATAGGAGAAAATAAAAGTTCAGCTGAGTCAAAAGAATGAAGGGTGTCGTTTGTGTCCAAGCGGATAGGTACACTCGACCTCTGTGTAAGAAACCGTCTGAAGGCAACAGACAAAAAAAGATGGTCAACCTCCAAACTACGGAAGAGGCCACGAAGGGGTGCTCACAACATCGCGTTTTATTCTGACTTCGAGCTTGGGGTCATCTGCCACTGGCTGAGGTTGTTGGTTTTCAAGCTGGGACAGTATGTCTTCTTGCGAGTCGTTTGTGTTCATCGACTTCTTTTCCTTTCTTGATCCGAGGGAGCCCATCCTGACGCTTCGGACGCTCTTGTTGTGTGATCCGGTAGACTTGTGCGTGCCATGTTGTTTTTTTCGGTTGGTGATGAGGGCCTTGAGAGCAGGCAGAGTTCCGACAATGACAGCTGGTCAACAAAGTTAGTCGTTGGATGGAAAGAAAAACAAAACATCTGGATTACTCACATATTGAAGCAGTAAGTGTCGACCACACCATCAGCAGGGTGAGATTGACAAATTGCTTGGCCTGCAGAACTTGGTTTGCCCGGACGATAGCAAATGCAATCATGACAAAACCGAGACAGAACACGGTTACCAAGCCGAGTCTTTGCCTCCAGGTCACGTTGACGTTTGAGATGAGCCCCAATGGCATTGCCATGATGCACAGATCCGTGAAGACGTCGATCGAGGTGCTGAACCAGACACTAAAGTTGGAAGCCCAAACATGCTGAGGGGTGGCGCATGTTGCAAAGCCAAAGAAGTTGGCAGGGTTAGGACCGCACGAGAAAACGAGAGTGATGATGCATCCTCCATATGCAAGTCCGGTGAAGACGGCCAGAAAGTACCAGATTCTCCGGTAAATGGTGAGGTCCACGAATAGCCGGTAATAGAGAGCAAGGAACGCCGCCTTGACGCTCCACAGGACTGTCCAGAAAAGAATGGTAATTGGAAACTGGAACCTTAAATGCCGCTTGGTGTGGTAGATGATGTCCGCTGAAACTGGAATTGTGCCCTCGAGCACGCCCGTGATGTAATAGAGGCTCGGTAGTTGTATTGTGTCGAGAATGCAAAGTGCTAGTAGTGAAACGAGAGCGAGCAGTGTCCAACAATCATCTGCTGTCGGCCGATGGGTGCCCATAGACCTCCATCGTACAAAGGCGCGAAGGGAAACCACCAAAAATGCACAGGAGAAGCACGCCCAGATGAGTATCAAGAGGTTCTGGTGTGTGACGGAGCCAACCTTGCTGATATCGTTTGACGCCATTCTTCTTGGCTGTGATCGGCGTGCATTCAGAAGAAGAAACGAGTGTCGAGGAGAAGCAAGTCCTGCTAGCTGTGCGCAGCCCTAACCGTGGGGCCGGTGGCCGATATATACATGGAAACTTGTTGACGACATTTCCCCTCATGGACTGACCCGAGGATTCGGTATGGAGTATTGTCTGTTAGGGGCGAATATCAAGGAGCCAAGACCAAGTTCTGGTGGTGGGTGGTAGGCTGAGGGCAGCCAACAATACCAAACTACACAAAGGACCATCTCTGGTTCGTCCGTGGGATTTGGTGTGGGAGGTCTCTGAGTGGTTGTCACACAGGTACCTGAAGTGGCTGCGGAGTTGGCCCTGGTCAGACCTCAAACCTCAACGGCGATTGGTTCTAAGTCTCGGCACTCAAGCGCGGTGATGGGGAAGAAGCGGGGGAAGAAAAGCTCCCTCCCCCGAGCTGTGCCTCGTTACTGGTGGATGGAGAAACCAAGATCACAAGCTGATTTGAGAGATTGTGACCAATCAGAACGGCGAATGCTTGTTGATGGTCTTGGCAGGTTCTCAATTGGATTGTTTATTCGGATGCGTTCCTGAAAGAAGACATGCACGACGGATGCCCGCATTGAAAGGAACATCGCGTGCATCGGCAGCGTATAAAGATAATCGACCGTCGCCACAGTTGGTGGAAATTTGATGAAGCGAAATCCTTTTTGCGCTGAGGGAACCTGGAAGCCACCACTCTTTGCCTCAAGCTTCTCCAAGCGAGCAAAGCGTGCTTTCCAAAAGGATCTCGCCAACCACGGCGGCCAATCCAGATGCCAAGCGGAAAATTGAAATCGGCCAATGGAAACTCGCTTCGCATGCTCCACCGAATTCGGCAAGGAAGTCCCGCCATCAAACCTTCCAGGCACCTCCTTCCATCTCAATGCAGAAGAGCAACGTGGGCAACCACACCCGACGGGCCCCAAAAGAGGTGAGCGAATGGATTTCCCTTTTTGATCTTGTTCCAGGTTGGAAAGAAACCTCAATTGTCTCATGATTTTCCATCTGATCCTTCCATGCCCAACCTTTTTTTCTTTCCATCGCCCAATTTGGCATGCCGTCATTTTCTGCCTTCCGCTGCTCTGTGCTGTCGGGCTGATTCAGGTTGCACAGTGGCAGAACACTTGGCGACCGATAGCCAGCCCCCCGCACACCTGAATACGAGCATCACACCGCGACGTCTTCTCATGGTCAACGTCAGAGACTGACAACTGTCACCGCCAACGAAAATAAACACACAAACAGGCGTCATAATATCAGCCTTATTTAATGGCAAGACCCTCCCAAAAACAGGGCCGGGCATCGACGGCCTATTTATCGGCAATCCCTTACCAGTCCTTGCAGCCATGATGTCAGCCACGGCTTTCCGGAGCCGAACACATCGCTCCAGCAGAATTCCCCAACCCCGGCTCCCGAACGCATTTGGTTCGTTCAGGATTCCCGGTCGAGAAACCCCCGAACGAACACGTCAGTCCATCACTGTCATCACTTGGGCTCACCACTATGCGGGTTGGCGAGAGCTTGCATGAAGGGTGCCTTGGAATTGATTATGGCGCATCCAAGCTATTCCTCGATTGCGTTGTTCTCCGCCGACCACGAATACCATCCCGACACATAACACCTCACATACACGTTCGGCACTCTCCATCCCGTCCATCTGGGACTAGTGCCGCGCCGCTTTTCTGGGACCGTGGGGCAGGTTCGTGCCCTGCGATGCAGCTGAGATGCACGCCATGTTGACCGCCACGTTGCCGAGCTTCATGGTTCATCGGGAAAAATCCAAGTGCCACGAAAAAAATTTGGACGAGGTTGGGGATGATGCCAGCATGAGTCGACGCGATGATAAAATGCACGTCGCCCTGCTCCTCGCGCGCAGGGACAAGTTGAGGCTCTACAACAACCTACAAGCTTCTCACCAAGCTTCTTTTTTCGCGTCGTCATGTTACGGCTCAACTTTTTTATGCTGGGTATCGCATGGGCTCTGGCCTGTCTAATCTCACCGGCATGCGGCTTGCCGCAGTGGGTGCACTATAAAAGCCAACGTCCGATCGACTGGAAAGCGCGCAACCTCAAGACAATTCAGAGCATCTACAACCTCACCGTTTATCCCAATCAGGTCCCAATTATCGCCATCAACGGCACGCTCAGTGTCCCCAAGGGCCTTTTCAACAAGAATGTGGTGGGACGCGTTGACCCGGTCGGCAACTTCACCGGAATTGATCATTCCATCGAGTACTTCGTCGCCCTGTCGCCTCTCCCTCAAGCAAACCCTGCATCGGCAGCGATCACTCGCGCTGTCATCACAGAATTCAGCTCAGAATGTCGCGATGTCGCATCCTCGGTCGTTTATCTGTACACCAGCGTGGTGAACCCTGGCTCCCCTGATGATGGAAAGCCGCTTCCGCCCCTAAAGCAAGTTGCATTCTGGAAATTTGACGAGGAAGGTGCCGTTCTCAAATACGATGCTTGGATTCCGAATCTCAACAGCTGGCTCGAGGCAACAACCGGTGCACACATCTCGGATCGTAACTTTCAAATGTACAGCATCCAGGAGATTTGCGCAGCCACCCAGATGAGATGCACGGGCGGCAACACGCAGTGGAACAGTATCGGAGAGTGTGTGGCGGTCCTGTCGAAGAAGAAGTATGGCAGTTATGATGAGGCATGGGGGGATAATATTGTGTGCCGAACTATTCATTTGGTTTTGACCCAAGTGCGACCTGATGTGAGTTGTGATCCCTCGATAATTTTCTGTTGACTACAAACTGACTCGATGTGACAGGTCCATTGCCCACATGTCGGGCCAACCGGTGGTGGGAAATGCGTCGATGTGCCATATCCCGAGAACTACTTTTCAGACGAGGTCCTCTATGGGGAACCGACAGGGGAGACCTTTAAGTGCAAATGATTGATGAATCATGACGACTACGATAACGACAACGACGATATATACGATGAGACGACATCATAATAATTACAAGTAATGTGTATTTTCATGTATATAGACAGATACAAATGGGCGGCAGCAATGATATTTCGGAGGGGTTTTGTTTTTTGTCATCACTAGGCTAGTCATGGTTGAGACCAGGTCCCACATTCCTGGCGGCGGATAGCTTCCGAATTTGGGGCCATGTCTTAGAATAAGCTTAATTGCACCACTGCACCACTGCACCACTGCACCACCCACTACATCAAGCTGTTGTACTCCTTGAGACGAGACGACGGGAGACTGAGTTCTGTGCTGGGTGCTTTTGTTTGACTTTGGTGACGGCCAAGTGCGCCTCCTGTGGACCGTTGAAACATGCACAGTAAACACGGAGGAAGGAATGCGACGATACAGTTACCCAACCTCTCTCGTATTATATACAGAAGAAAGTCTGCCGTTGATTAATCCTGCGTCGTCATACAGGTTCCAGCCGCAACGGCGCGCCATTCTGCCGTGCGCAGGGTGCAAAGGATATGGGGTGTGTTGAAACAGACAAGGGGCCGCCAAGACTGTATGATGGGCGACCTTGGCGCATCAACTACCAGGGGGGGAATCTTTCATACACTAGACTAGAGCGGCGCTCAGGTTCATGTTTTATCCTCCTGCATCTGGGCGGCCGGAACCAAGAAATGTCCGAGCGGGTGTTTCCATGGGTTGTTGTTTCAACAACAGATTTGGATACTATAATATCTGGTTCTCTTGAACATTCTCCTTTGACGCTTTTTTTTCCTTTCTCTCCTTAACCTCGCTAGTCGGGTACACTTTTTCTATCATCATTTACTAGCCCTTCGATTCTTGAATACCGCCAGTGCCGGACACTGATTTTTATTTGTTCAACTCTGTACATATTAATTTTCACCCCATACATACCACAAACAAAACAAAAATGATCCCCTCACTCCACAAGAGCCTCGCCATGCTGGCGGCGCTGGCTTTATCCGCCACCTCACCGGTCATGGCAGACGACAACGCCCAGAGCGTCAGCACCCTCGACTTCAAGAACCGTTTTGTTTCTTCGGGTATCGTCCCCGAAGTCATCGCCGCTTTGGATCCCGCCGTCTCGTTTTACGTCACCTACCGCAAGGACGGGGACGGACACAGCGAGCTGATCACCCCAGGGTCTACCCTCAGCCTGAACGAGACTTCGAGGTTACCCCTGGAGTTCTCGGTCGAGAATCTGAATAATGCCACAAACATTACCGCCCAGACTCGGTATCTTATTTACCTTGTACGTATTCTATTTTTCTTTTTTTTTTCTTTAAGTGTATGGTTGATCTGATAACTAACTGATGTTTTTGTAAATTAAAGTTGGACGCGGACGCACCATCTCGCTCATCTCCTACCGCCCGTAACCTCCGTCACTACCTGGCCGGTAACTACACGCTCAACGGGGCCAATTCGTCCGTGCTGGACAGCGCTCAGCGACTCGCGATTCCCGAGGCGAACAGACGCCCCTTTACGGCGTTTACTGCCCCCAAGCCGGATGCGAACACTGGCATCCATCGGTTCATCTACGCGTTGTACACGCAGCCTGCGCGGTTCAACACTGCTGGATTTGAGAGCGTGGGCATGGAGGCTGCGACTGGTAACTGGAACTTGAGCAGGTGGAGGACGCAGCTCGGGTTGGGACCTGCTATTGGTGCTACGTTCTTCACTGTTGATACTGGGTCGAGTGTTAATGGGGGCAGCAATACCACCGGGAATGGCGGCGCTGCGGGTAGTGGTGCGATGGGGTTGGAGGCGAGGGGGTACATGGCTGGTTTGATGGCTTTGGGTGCCGTTTTGGGCGGGTTGGTGATGGTGTAAAGAAGCATAATAAGGGGAAGGGAGGTTGTCGGTTAGGGGGGTAGAGGATGAGAGAAAATGTACTCTAATTGGGACGGTTTCGATTACGAGATTTGTACAGGAACTGGAGGGCGAAATTGTATATTTACTAAAAGAGAGTCATGTAAATTTTTAGACTTTCTGTTTCGTGTAAATAATTGCCGTCGACTGATGATTGATCCGAGTCCATGGTACTGTACATACTTGAATGCCCGGTGACGTAACTGTGCCGGTGTCACGGTAATTGCAACTGTTTTTGCCAGCGAGTGGGGTCCGGTGTTGCCTGGAAAACGCTTATTCTCACTTCTGTTTTACTCATCCATCATTTGTCATCATTTCTTTTGCAAACTGACAACCTGACGACCACGCATCGAGAATCTCCATTTGTCAGTGGCCACGCAGCCCTTCTCCATCCAAGCACCGCCCCCTCGAAATTCCATCTGACTATCCCCGCAGTGGGACGGAGAAGACTCAGAGCATGCGATGACCATATCGGCGACAAACGTCGATCTTGCGTACGATGACTATGTGGCTGGGGTGGTAATGTACGTTGCAACTGTGAGTTCTATTGGCCAAGATTGTGCTACAAAACCGGCGATGCATGCATACCCGCGGCGGTGCGGTCGCCTCAAATCCTGCGCTTGCCACGGGCGGCCGCTCTTTGTAGCACCGTATATATGATATCCGTTCCCAAAACACCAGCCCACTATGAAACGTGCGTACCTCTCAAACGGGTAATTCTTCTCATAAAACGCCAAAATGCGGCTGATCGATACTACAACGTTGCGCCTGGAAGGACCTTTCCTTTCTTCGCCGCCTCGATATTGTGTTCTATCACACACCTGGGGCGCATCAGATTCGGAAGTGTCCTTCAATGACATTTCTTCTGGAGACAGTCAGGTACACCAGAAAGCCGGTTGGACCAAGATCCTGCAGGCTTGTCGTCACGCCAGGGAGCTTGGTATCAGTTACCTGTGGGTTGATACGTGCTGTATCGACAAGAGCAACCATGCGGAGATAACAGAAGCTATTAACTCCATGTTTGAGTGGTTCAAGGGGTCAACAGTTTGTTTGGTGTACCTGGACGACATTTCCGCTGAGAACTCTCACTACTCGATCGCGGCGGCCAGATGGTTTACTCGAGGGTGGACGCTCCAGGAGCTGATCGCGCCGCCCGACATCCGCTTCTACACCAAAACTTGGGAGTTCATCGGGACGCGATACACCCACTTCAAGGAGATCTTCGAGGTCACTGGAGTTGATCCATTTGTTCTCGCCGGTGGTGATGTCAAGCGTGTCTGTGCAGCCAGACGAATGTTTTGGGCCTCGAGGAGGAGCACCACGAGAGAAGAGGACCTGGCATATTGTCTTTTGGGAATATTCGACGTCAGTATGCCGATGCGGTATGGCGAAGGCAAAGAGCGAGCATTCTGGAGGCTTCAAGAGGCCATTATCAAGTCATACGGCAGGTCAGTTCATGAGTCCACACCAATTGATCTTTCTCTATTCTCCTGGAAAGAGAATTTTGATTGGGAAGGCTCAGGAAGGGAGCAAATATTTGACAGGTACGGAGCTGTACTCAAGTTCAAAGAGGTCGACAAATTGTCTGGACTGTTGGCTGGCTCTCCAAGGGACTTTCACAGGTGCGGAGCTCTCTTTCCACCTCTGGGCATTCAAGGAGAGCCTACCGCAGGAACCAAAGAAGCAGACGAAGCAGACGCAGCAGACGAAACAGACGAATCGTTATGGGATAATATGTCGACGACCTCAACACTGGCTCAAAGTACGGAAGATGATCCGGCAAACACAGCATTGGCTTATTCTATCGCATTTCTGAAGGACGAGCCGGAACTTCTTCCACTATTTGAGGCGGTGCTTCAACGACCAAGTTTTGGGCGGCAGCAGTTTCAACGGATGCTCCTTAGTATCTTGCGATCTTTCGCTATCGACTTGGGGTCAGAGGCAGCTAACGAAGCCGAAATCTCCGTTGCCACATTTCTGAGAAAGTATCGGCTCATTTTGGCATCAGCTGTTACATCCAGTGTTGTGGAGAGAACGAAAAAGCCTACCTCCCTCCAACAAACTGATCTGGACTTGCTGGAGCCCCAGCTATCTGCTGATCAAGCCTTGGATACCCAGGAGATCGAAGAACGACAGTCGGCTGAAGAAGATCTAGAAACAGAAGATAGCAGGTGCGATCTGAAAGAGGAGCCAGAGGTTGATATCCAGTTTTCGTTGTTCGAAGACTTTGTTCGCTCCAGCAAAGCTTACCAACAGATGTTGGCCAGGCTCCATGATTTTGCCTACCCGTCGTTCAGCTCCGAGGCGAGACACTTTGTCGAGAGATTAGTGAAAAAAGAGGCTAAGGAAGAAACGCAGCAATTGGAGTACTGGGACACCATGCGGTCAAGAATGCTGGTGGTCGTTTCCGAGATGCAATACTCTCGGCCCAGAGAGGTGTTTATTGATACGAGGGCTTCCTTCTCACTTATAGAAGCCCTTCAACACAAGATTGAGGCTAGGACAGGAGAGAGATGGCACTGGTGGCCGCTTAGAAGTCCGAGGCCTTTGAATCTCCATGTACCTGGAGAGTGCCTTCTAGGCTGGATCTGCGTGAGTAATTCTCTCGTTCAAGCCCAACCCTCAAGCAACTAACCGAATTTTTTTTTATGAAGGCTTGTAAAGAAACTCGATGGGAAGCAGTGCCCATAGCGTTTGCCGAACGTATCTCTCTTCTGATACAAAAGTACCCGCTCGACAGCAGATCAGCTACTCTCACTACTCCACCGCCTGCAAAGATTGCTAGATTGCCTTCAAGGAGCTTTGAGAACCCACCATATTACGACTCTAGATCAAGCGAGCTTCCCGGGCAATCATTGGCAGATTTAAACTCGGTGCCCTCCGGCTCAAAAGCGTTGGAATTACACCGATCAACACCCCAGCCCAGGTTCATCTTTCTTGTAGCCCAGGCGAAGAGATTAGTACTCGATGAAATTCCTTCTCTTTACCTGAACACAGAACATTTTGCAGAAGAACTTCGCCAGGCGTACTTTCGTCACAAAGGTCCTTTAGGCTCCTGGCTCTCCATGTATGGGTTCTCTCACTGTGACTTTGGCAAGGTAGGTATGAAGACTAAAAACTGACTGAAATCATTGGCCTCAGGTACTAATGGTTACTAGTTTGAACGATATTGCCAAGGCGGGTATGCACACAGGGGTTACGGACTACCAGACATCCAACGCGACGGCTATTACTACGTCCCCACGCCATGGGACCCGCCAATAACTCCAGAGGAGTTCAAAGACCTGTTTCAGCACGCCAGCAAACGCCAAACATTGAAATGGACAAATATGTTCCGGCATCACGAACCCTTCCAGTTAAATGATGACTCGTTCCAAATACCTTCCGATACCGTTGACAAGATCCCTCAACGACGATGGAACTTCAACGAGAGGTTGAACACAAGGGAAGAGTTCTGGGGTATCTATATCCGGGAGATGCGATCGGCGTTGATGACTTTTACCTACATCCTGCTCTGCATGTCCCCTCTCATAGCATTCTGCGTCGTCTATCTCCTCGGTTTTGTCCAAGCTGATGTCCAGAACGCTACAGCACCTTTGGCACTGTCTCTGACTTGCCTCGGTCTGCTCTTTAGTTCTCTCATCAGGAAATAGCATTAGGAGACCAAAGAAAATTTACACCTGATGAGAACATAGAAACCTAATCAGTCTTTGTCATAATAGTCTTCATAATCCTCTTCGTCCTCCTCTTCATGATCCTCATCCGTCTCTTGCTCCTTTTCGTTTTCTTCTCCCCCCTCTTCTTCCTCACTAGTATCATCCGCCTTAAACCTCTCATCATCCTTCGTCCGATGCCTCGAGCGTCTAC
Organism: Cladorrhinum sp. PSN259; assembly: GCA_033725935.1. NCBI lineage: Eukaryota > Fungi > Ascomycota > Sordariomycetes > Sordariales > Podosporaceae > Cladorrhinum > Cladorrhinum sp. PSN259. The sequence goes on along the minus strand of MU867090.1, from coordinate 96,682 downwards.
AGCCTGGCTCATTCCCCGGCTCATCACAACAATTCCACACGAACTGATCAGGATACTCTTTTCTGTGAAAGGAGGTGTTGATGGGTCCGTGGTACTTTTCGTTATGGTCGGGCCATAAATCGTAGTCGACTTCCAATTCACCTTCGCATACTCAGCAAATTTGAAGAAGAAAAAAGGGTCAAGTGCTTGCTGGTGGCAGTCAATGGCAGACTTTACCTGAGTGATACCGACAAGCGGGCCGCTTGCCATTATTATTGGAGTCGGAGTGAAATGTTTGCTTGCACTGTCCGCATACAAGATGTTTTGTCACGTCTACTAATAGTTTGCGCTTCTTGTTTCCGAAGGAGTTGGTGGTGCTCTGGCTGATGCTGTAGATGATGGTTGCGAGACGTGAGTGAACTTTCGCGTCATGTTTGCACAGGGCGTGGACTGCAGCCCTGAGGACGGACTCGTCTGCGTTGGCGACGGATTCTACGCTTAGGATTGGGGTGGTGCGGGGCATTGTAAACTTGAGTAGAGTCGAGTCTGTTGTTGTTGTGTGGGTTTTTTTTTTTTCCCCAGTCGAAGCTGGGACGGGATTTATGACGCACTGGGGGTGGTCTCGGCGCCGCCCGCGCAAAAATACGCGCTTGCACGTGATGAGAAATCGCTTGTGCACACTAACGATTTTGTCAGTGAGACTTTTTGCACAAGCCATTCCTCATCACGCGTGGCACTCTACGGAATCGCGCGTGCAATGTTTTAACTGAGCGTCCGAAACAAGCTAGAAAGAGGAATGTGGCTAAGCTGAGCATCCTAAATGGTTAGGGTCTAGTCTAGGCCGCTCCAGATCGCAGAGCCCGATCCTGAAGCGGGGAAGGATATGGTAGCTAGGTCACTTCTTTTCAGCCAAAGCTGGCAAGAGCAAAGCTGAGTCTGTCTTGACGGCGGACGCGCCGTAGATTGCTTGGATTAGAACGTCCTTGGACATTATAGTGCCCCTAAGACTAGCGGATGTAGAGATGGAGAAGATGGAGGAAGTTGGTTCCTATACACTTTAATTTCTATTTCGTAGATATGAATATATCTTGGGTCACGACCGCTACCGTTCTAATCACTATTTGGGATAGATCAAGATAGACTGATAAGGCGAAATTAAATAAATTTCTGGGCAAAATAGCAAATATAGTATTAGACATTGAATTGCAGTGTCCAAGAAAGACGCCGTGTTAGGCTCCGTATAGCTTATCGAATTATAGAACTGGTCCTATATATGAAGAAGGTTAAACCGGATTTCAGGCTTCCCGCACGGGCTGCTTTGCCTCTATTAACCCGGAATTGCGCTCAGGGGACCCGGCCTAGCTGCTGAAATCGCAAGGATATTAACTGGTGCTTACATAGCGAATAACGGCACGGAGGAGCCGATCACATCTGAGGCTCTAACAATTACCACAGTCCTTACGATGATCGAAACGTTCACCCGTGTTTTGCCAGCTACGACACCAGGCAATTCACCAGCCCCGGCGGGAATTAGACCGTAGTCAGCTAAGTTTTAAAGAGATGTAACCGGCTCCAATTAGGGGCGGGTGAGGCCACAGTGGCTCTCTTCGTGTTAATTACCTAAGAAACTCTCAAGTATATTTTTCATGTGCATATCCAACACATTAAGCAAGTCCGTTTCCAGACCAGAGCCCTATGTTACTCCACCTCAAACATTCTCACCTCCCCAACCAACTGCGAAAGTGCCTCTCCATCCATCATCCCATGAACATATGCCTCCCCGACAATCCTGACCCTCTCACTCCCCTCTACAGGTCTCACCACGAATGGCGTATACAGCCCGTATAAAATCACCAACAAATCCCCCTCCCGTGTCCCAGGGGGCACCATCCCCATGAAGCCTTTCTTCGTAACACAAAACTTCCTTCCCGTACTGCACATAATCCGATTGCTGTTCCAAAACGAAACCTGCCGCAATAGCATCGGTACTGGTTCTTGGCCCTGGGCTTTGATGTCATTCTCCGACAAGAGATCCTCCATCCCCGCGGCGAAGTCGCTTTCCATGTCCGGATCATCACGCGATTGATACCCAAGCATAATCTCCCAAAGCCTAAAATATTTGCCGAACTCTGCGTTTGCCGGTCGGCTGGATTCGGTGTCTCCGATGAGAGTGCGCCAGAAGGCTTCATCCCGCGGCTGACCTGTGGCTGGGTATGGGTCTGCTATGTGCTGGGACGCCATTCGGCGAGAGATCAAATGCGGTCTTATCACCGCTGCCTTCTCTTGTTGAGTTGGCGCGAATTCGCTCTTGTGGTGGGCTGCGTAGGTGTGGACTGGGCTGAGATGAAGAATGGTGTCGAAGAGGTGCCCTTTGATGGAGAGAACCTCGAGGGAGGGAAAATAATGGCTGAGAGGAACAGAACTGGACGCACTGTACCGAGAAGAGTGGGATGCTTGGGTGAAGTTCATGCGCCATTTGTCTTTTACCGAGAGGCTGGTCCAGTCTGGGACCCAAGAAGGGAGTTGGGGAAGGTTCCGGTCATAGCCGATGCCGGCCAGAGAGAGTATTTCGTTGCAGTCGCTGTGCAGCAGGTGAGTAGCTACTATGGTGAAGACCTCGTCTGGTGGTTTGGAGTAGTCGGGCTGCAGCCAGTGGGCAGCGGAACGGTACTCCGGTGAGAGGAGTGCGAGAAGGCCGTATATCCTGTCGGCGGGAAGTGTCGACTGAAAGTTGGCAAATATACCTAGGAGGTACTCTAAGCTGCCGCCAATTGAGTAGTCGGAACTGTTCCAGAATATTCTGCGGAAGATCGCCATTTTGGCAGCGTTGCCCAGCCCGATACAGGCGTCGTCCTTGAACCCATACGCATCATTTGAGCGCAAGAGGGTGTTGAATGGGCTAGATAGCATGAGCTCGGCAAAGACCTCAAAGTGGCTCCACTGTATTTTCTCCCCTGAGGCTAAAACAGTTGCTCTCGGCGAGAGAATAATCTCCTGGATTACCCAGACGCGAGAGAACCAGGGGTGGGCAAAAACGTTCATCATCGCTGCCCAGCCCATAAGCGGCGACTCCTCGGCGTGACTGCGCATCAGCTCCAGCGTAGACTGTGTCGTGCCATACATATGCTCATGCCATATGGCTGCCAGCATCGACCGTGCTTTCCATGGTTCCTCAACATCGTCCAGCCAAACAATAGTGTTGTCGGCGTCCCGGTAGATGTCGCCCATCAATGGGATCTGACTCGACTTCTCGTCATTGTCGGCCTGGTTGATGCAAACTTGGTCGATCCACAGAAACCGGCTTCTGAAGTAGGAGCTCAAGTGATACAATAGGTCTTCGACATTGGGCGAGACCGACATTGATTTACCGTCGACGAAAATCACACCGCTCCGTTCCCCCGCGCCCCATGTATATGAGACGGCCTGATATTCGCCTATTTCCCGGACAGCCACCTCGAAAAGTTCGCATCTGATCCGGCCAAAGGGTACTCGTGGAAGAAGCTTCAGCAGTCGCATCTGGGGCTTATTGTCGGCTGAAGCCCTCTCTGCTGCTGACCCGAGAGGTTGGTAGCGGTGCTGAGGAGTCCTTTCAGTTCTCCACCCTGCGAGGGCTGATGATCCGGACCATCTCCTCAGCTTCAGCTGCCACTTGCGTAGTTTCATCCGGATTGGAGGAATAACGCAATGCTGAAAGTCACCGAACGTACAAAGAACCGTGATAGCTGCCATCATTATTGCGCTGATCGTGTGGCCAAGAACGACCAGAGGAAATTTGACAAGCGGGTGCTTGGAGGGTGGTTCGGTCACCATACAGTTCCACACCCACGAATAAAAACGGGATACCAGGTTCTTTTGCATCCACATCACCTTAGAACTTATCCCCAACTTATTCAACAACCTCATGGCGAGAAAGTAGGTTTGCGCACCGGCAAACGTGACCAAGACGACTGATAGTGGGTGCCAGTTCCGGAAGAGGAGGCGCGATGCCGCATAAAGGCAGAGCCCAAAGCCGATGGTGAGCCCACATGATAGATATGATCTTCGACTGTTCCCAAGAGATAGGCCGAGAGCCCCAGTAACGGTTGCAGGAATTGCAGCGAGGTTAAATGGCGCGGGGGCTACAGATGCGGCACTGCAGAAGCACCACGCCCACACTCCGCGTCGGAGCGCTACGACTAAGACGTCGTCGTCCATTTCTGAATCTAGGGCGTCTTTGCTGGAAGCGAGTCTTAATGGTTGAAGATGCAGAGGTTTCTTGCGCAGCTGCTGCGCTCTAGATAATTTTCAGGCGAAGGTGACCACGTGCCGAGGCCCGGTGCGGCTGTGGTGACGCCGCAAGGGCAATCAGCTTGCTGAGCACACCGTTGTGGAATAGCGTCATGCAATATTACCCCCTGCCCGGAACAAGTCCAGCACTGCGAAACCGGAGATGATATTTGAAAATTTCATCCCGTGAGGCCTTCTCCGATTTTGAAACCGTTAGGTCTGAAGATGACTAGGTCGACGCCGTCGGAGTTGTCGATGCAGCATACGTCGATACAGAAAAACTCAAGCCTATAACGTTCGTCTCCGCAAAACTGAATTTTGGCGTAGCCTGCTTTGTTCTTGGTCTTACGGTCCTCCGGCCCTCTACGTCGGTCCCTGTGAGTATCCCATAAGGAGGAATCTCGGGAATCGCTTCGCTAGACTTTTGGAGGTACGACTGGATCCTGTCTGACTTTTCCGGTTCCGTTTCGCCCGTTTCTGGATCGGTAAAGGCTTTTTCCACATAAGCCTTCACTTAATCGGGATAAAATCCGATAGTCTCTAATTCCAGTTGGATAAGATCTAGACCAGTAGGAAGCGTTACATATAGCCGGGACGTAATAATAAAATCCGGCTAGTTCAAGAACTTCTCAAGAAACGGAGCATATCACCGTCCAGATCCTGCGACACTTCATTGAGGCCACCCATCTGCTGGCTCCTGATACCTTATATCGCGAAAATCAAACGGTAACCAGTCTCACTCTCGCGAGAAAGCTAATACCTTTGTCTTATAGAACGAAGTTTGCATTTTAAGCCGAAGACCGCCCAAATATTAAGTGTCATCAAGTCTAGCTATATCATTCTCAACTGCACATCTTACGAGTCTCTACATTATCAGAGGAGATAACTGCTTTTATTTTAATCGTAATTAATTTAATTTTCTTTTTTCAGGGGTCCTACGTCACGAACACTAATAGATAACTGTATATTCTGAGTGAGGAATTGATAGTGCCTTTGCAAGAGCCTGACCTTGATTTTCTCCAGGTTACCTTATGACTGACCGGGAATGTATTCATTCAGGGGAATAAACATAACTAACCTAAACATGACTACGATAATAACCACCAGATTAAAATTCCCAAGTAATCTATTGAGCATTATGAAAATTAGACAGATAGCCCGATACAAGAATCGCCTAAAAAGTACCAAACTGTAGAATCACTGGCCAATCTTTTCACAAGCCCACCTCGTGAAAGAAATTCTCCAACCGGGACTGTGTAAAGCATGCTCTGAGAGAATTGGATACTGCTGTGTCTGGCGAGGCCCCGCGTGTCTCCCGTGTCTTGACGCCAACTTGGTACCCTCGGTACCTTACCTACTTCTGCTGCAATTCACTCACCCGGCCAAATCACCTGCACCTAGGTCGGCGGGTCGACTGTTTTTTTCGCACCATTTATTCTCTTCCATCCTTTCTCTTCCCCCTATCCCGACTCCCGACTCCTCAACTTCCTCGAGAGTCTTTCTTGCATCTCAACCAACAACAACGACAACCATGATCGGCTAAGTTCGATTGTGTTGAGGTACGTCCCTTTTTGGTGCGTGGCTTTAAAAGTGTCGCTATTTGCTTAGAATTTGCGATTTTCTTTCTTCAAGTCGACAGTGAAAACACCTGCAGATAATTCTCTTCCCTCTCCTCTTCTTCTCTTCTTCTTGTTTATTTTCCGTTTGGGAAGCGACAATTAGGATACTTGTGCTTGTCTCATATTGTGAGAGGACTCACTATTTGACAGCACCCAGCTCGGCACCGCCTTCTCCATCTCCCCCGTCTCGGGTTACCCAGCCGTCAAGGCTGATTTCGACCTTCAAACTGTGAGCATGAAGTTCATGCACTGCGGCAGAGTTGCCTCTGCCATCTTCCCCGACCATTCTTGGAGGCAATGGTTCGGCATCCAAGCCAAGCCACAAGAGTAGTCGATCATCTGGACATTGCCCTGGCTGTAGGGAACGTAGTCGAGGTTTACCTCGGCTGATTACAAGACTTGCGTGGTTGATGTTGGTCAGAAGGTTGATCGGAGCGATCCCGAAGTCTCTTGTTGACCGCAGTTAACCTTGCTCTGACATTCAGCGAGTCGGTGCATCTGCACCATTCACTCATTCAAGATGGCCTTACCATTTCGTGAGGTCGACACCAATGTCATCGTGAAGGATGATGACAAAGTAAGTTACATTCAGCACGATTTCTCTTTCAGCTTTGTCAATTCTAACCTCGAGTGCCAGGTCGCTTCGGTCGTCGATACCCTTCGCCTGGTCACACGGAATCGAATCGACCTTTCTCAGAAATGCCGCCGGTGAGTTCAGTACCATAACCACAACTCCCTACTTGGGGCACGGTGTGCTGATAGCAGCAAAATACAGGCTTCAACAAGTCAACATGCTTTGGCTCCGCAAGGGAGGGCCCTACCAGCAATCATAGCATCAGATGATATCGCACCCAAGAATGCGGTGACGAGGCTGCAAAAGATCTGTACCAAGTCCAGGGTTCGATTCGGAGACACAAGCGAAGAGGCCTTCCTCGTGGTTGTTTTCGGACATGTATTCTTTGCCGCAATTGCAGATATCACAAGCTCTGGGTGCCGGGTCGCTAAATTCCCTGTTTCAACTCGCGGCCGACCCGTCCTGCGAAGTTCCTCCATCCAACGCCAGAAGTAACTTCAGTATTCAAACCTTAATGGCGGGTGCAAAATCCTGTTGGGATGGAAATAGAATTAATGGCCAGAAAAATACAGCAATGCTTACAGTTCGTTTAGTTTGAGGTTTAAACGCCAGCCAAGAAAACACAATATTTCCCCTTTTGGGAGTGCGGTTCCGCAACCGACCAATCAAACCACTCCAAGTCTTTCGATGGCGCTTAGAGCTTCCTCCTTTGCATCACCGTGGCGGCTCACGAAACAGTTTACACAGTCTGCTTCATTGAACCATCGTGGCTATGTCTTTGTCGATGCACACTTTGTGTAGGTAAACATCTGCCTGGTAGAGCCGTGAAGATTCAGATAAGTACCAATGCAAGTAATGGAATGATCACGACTTTCTCAATGGCTTCATTTCTTTTCATATTGTTTATCCATCATGGACACAGACTCTCTTTACCCCAAGAACCCGAATGATGAGAATGGCAGGCCCAATCCTCAATCATGGATCAGAGGGTGGTGGAGAGAAACCCTGGCGGTGGGGGTCAGTCTGTGTTGTACATTGTGCATCGCTTTGCTTCTCTTCGTCATGAAGAATCGTCCTTTGGGAGAGTGGGCCGTACCCTACATCAGTCTTCCCGCGACACTCTCAATCCTAACGACGATATCCAAATCAACGACCGCCCTCGCCCTCGCCGCCTGCATCAGCCAGTACAAGTGGATATACTTCAAAGCAGATGCAAGGAAATTGTCAGATTTCAACCTGCTCGACCACGCCAGCCGGGGACCCAACGGGGCGCTTTTTCTTATTCTCGCAAAGGGGCCGTTGATGCTGGCGAGCCTTGGCGCAGTGACGACTATTCTCTCCTTGGCACTCGAGCCCTCAGTCCAGCAGATACTGAACCTTACTTCACGCCCGGATTGGGTCGAGGATGGGAAAGCGTCCTTCCCGATTGCACGTCGTTACGAGGGAGGGGCGCGCGGGAGTATCTACGCCGACTGGTACAAGCCTTTGGACAGCCCTGATTGTAAGTCTCATCATTTCATTCGAGTTGTTGGTGCTTGATCTTTCTGCTAACAATGGCGTGACTTGTAGCCGAGACTGTTGACATTGCCATGCAAGCGGCGATTTACAATGGACTCTTCAACCTCACCTCACGGCCCGCATTCAGCTGCCCTTCCGAAACCTGCAAGTGGCTGGACAGTTACGTCTCGCTCGGCTTCCAGAGCAACTGCACCGACGTGACGGCCGAAACGTTCCGTCACTGGGAGGCCAGCAACAATCTCCGCGACGGAAGGACCCAATACAATGTGACCACCCCGGGACGCGTCGGCCTAGATCTCAACATCCCTGCAGGGGGGGATGAGCACCCTCTCGTCGTCGTCGGCAGTCGATCTCTCTTGTGGTCCAAGGCGGACGCGAACCGCACCACCTACACCATGAAGCCCAGAATCGCCCGCATCGCCGTTTACAGGGGCAACTCCAGTTTTCCCTTCCGGTCTAGCAACCAACCGCGGTACAAAAACATCACAGAATGCGACATCACCCTCGTGGCGTACCGATACTCTGAAGTCAAGGCCGACAACGACACATCATTCCGCATTGGCAAGCAGGAGACTATCCCTCTCGAGCTCGGCGTAGCAGTCCAGTGGCCCACCGCCAATAGCAGAGAGTCGAAAAACAATATACTGGGGTGAGTGGATACCAGGTCATGCACATCCTGGTGCGGTGGGACTGGTTGGCTCCCCCGCTCATCGTGCAGATCATGTCTGTGATATTTTTTGTGATTGTGGTGCACAGGAGCGGCCGGACTCGGGGACTGGAGCTGTGGAAGGATTCGAGCGTTGCGCTGCTGAGTCATGATGTTACTACTACTAATACAGAGCTTGAGTCTGAAAGTGATGATGGCGTAAAGGAGAACGAAGAAACATACATCGCTGGGCCTCAGCTAACCGTTAAGGAGTTGGATAAGTTGGCGGATGAGGTGAAGGCGCAGGTTTTGTGAATTGGGAAAAGTATGAGATATAGAAGATGAGGAATGAAACGATAATAGACTGAAAACGTGCTTTACTTGGGTAAAGTAATAATGAATGTATCAAGGTTCAACTTTTCCAAGAAGTGATTGGCAGGCCTAACCGACTTTGAGATTTTATTTTGACGTCCCTCTAAGATAATTCACGTCTAGTTTTGAGACACACATCCCGGTTGTCTTGTTCCCTTCCTATTCTTTACGTCCTTATTCTCCCAATCCTTCGTGTTTGACTGGGCCCCAGTATCCTTGTCCGCCTTTGTAACCTGATGGACTGTTATTGATTGAGATTAGTACCGGAGTATTTAATTATTGATCTAGCAATACTTATGCTAGCGACACAGTCGTCATTGCAACGAGAATTCGTGGTGTTGTCTGGGGTCAAATCGACCACGTTATTTGTGTACGCTCCCTCGGCGAGAGCTTTGCCCGACAGATTCGTAGTGTTAGAAAGTAGGAGGTCCGTGACGTTGCCCTCGTACGCCATTATGACTGACCGGTGGTGATGGTGTTGAGGACAAAGATACACGCGGGTGACGGAGCTGAATGTCTGCTCGGGGTGAAGGACTGGAACGATTGACTGAATGCAGGCAACCGGTACAGAAGGATTTGTGCATATGTACTGGGGTATCGGCAATGGGACGGCGACGACGTTGGTTGATTTGTGGTTAAAACGGGAGGTGGATGGGGACTGCTGCTGTGGTCTACAGAAGTGAAATTGAAGTCTTTAATGCAACCAAGAATTTGCAGGTATTTGAACAGCAGATAAAGTTACAATATCCTATTGATCCGAGACGGGAGAGATCATACCTGTCGACAATAGCAAGATCGTGGATTTGAATGGCCTTGCTGAATCAACACACTATGAATGCATCCCTACTCCGTTGCGACGTACTTGTAGATCATTGAAGTCCCTTACGGACAGGTTAAGGACAAGGCAACGTCATTGCAGTGGGTACAGCATCCATTCACATGCAGCTCAACGGGAACTCTTGAGAACCGTGACTTCAGAGGTTCAAGCGCTGTGCTTTCAGTGGTCCGTGGGGCAAATCAGCCAACAACGGCAAGTGCCATGGAAAGGGAGGTACTTGGCTCCTAGTGGGAAGCAGCAAGAGCACAGTCGACCGTTAATTTTGTTAATTTGAGAGACCCGCTGGAAGTCAAAGCGGCGGTTAAACCCACTTCTAGAAAGATACTTTTTTGCCCTATCGAATCTGGTTATCCTACACTCCTACAACATCTCATTCACCCTCTTTTCCACATGAGGCTCCGATCCATCATCGCTGATGGTTGAACTCTTTTTCGCCATTAAATCCTTGTCGACAGTCATCTCCGGCAGTTGATGTTCCTCTACTACGCCATCCACACCTTCAACCGATCGCTCCTCCTCGTCAAGCTTCTCTTCCGAAAGCATCTTTGGATTGAACGCCAATGCGCCCCTCGGCACGAACGTTGCCGCTAGCACCATGACACCAATGAGGGTAAATTGCACCCCCACGGTGAACACCAAGCCCTCATCAATCCTTCCGCCACCCTCCAATCCGCCTGTTTTATTATATACCCCATCTAGGTAGTTGCCCAGCACCGTGCCCAAGATCGCATACGTGACGATGTAAAACGAATACAAAAAGGCCATGACGGCACCCAACGCCGATACATTCTTATTCTTCGACTCCAATCTCGCCAACGACGCCTGAATATACGCGGCCAGAGACACGTCGCCTGCGGCCCAACCAAACGAGATCGGGGTGAATGTCGCCGCAACAATCCACGCCTGGCCTACTTGGCCCTGTGGTGGTCGCCAAAAGGGTATGTACCAAGTGATGAGCAGCATCAAGGCATCCAACCTCAACCAAGGGATGGGAGTGTTTACAGCATTGCTGAACAACAAGACGCACAGGGCGCCCAACAATTCGCCCATGTTGGAGCCGCCGACCATGATCTGCGCCCATGCGGAATCGCCGAGATACCGACGAGCCACCTGAGGCGCGATACCATTCTCGAGGTACCGATGGGCATACAAAGCGACGGCGTACCCTGGCACGAGCCAGATGAATTTGCGCGAAGTGAACAAGAGACGAGCACCAACAAAGATGGACTCGCCAAAGAGGTATATGGCGTGGAATGCGGCTCTCCAATAGGCAGGACGACGGTTGCTGTTCAGCTTCTTTGGTTTCGTTGCTTTTCGATGGTTGAGTTCTGAGATGAAGAACCAGATGGTGGCGGCGAAGGAGAAACACACGGGAGTGATGATAAAGGCCATGTTGTTGCCGAGCTGGGGGATGATGACAAGACCGGTGATGAAAGCGCCCGCAGTGCCGGTGACTTCGTAAAAGATATGGACGATGGAGTCCATCTTGCGCAGCTTCTGCACATTGCCGCCGACGATATCACGAGGGATCACACGCCGGATGAGCTCGACCATGCCATAAGCTATGCCGCTGATGCAGTATACGGGAATCATAGCGTCGGTGTTATAGGTGCCGTAGTAGGGCCACTCATTCTCCGGGTGGTTGCCGTTGCCACGGAATTTGGCGGGCATAAACGTCCCGCCTGTGGCACCGTCAATGATGAGCAACAGGGCCGAGCACAAACCAAAGATCAAGACAGCACATGCCAGGACGTTCTTGGTAGGATACCGCTTGACGAGGGGACCGATAAGGATAGAGCCGATGCATTGGAAGGCCTGATTGAGGCCGGTGAGGAGGCCGACACGCTGAAAGGTCCGGCTTGGCGTCTTGTCGCGGGCTGATTCAAAGTCATATCGATTGGTCGCCAGCGCAACAATGGATCCGTTAAAAGCTTCGAGTCCAAACTTGTACACCATGATACCCAGGATGTAAATGGCAATGTTCCTCCGCTCCTGGGGCGTGAACGCCCTGAGGCCCTGCACGAGGTCGTCGAGTATTCTCATGATCGGTTGGAGGAGCCTGGACTGGAGTGCCAGGAACAACACTTCACAACAACATGAAGAAGGGAAGAAAAGAGCAGAACCGAGAATTTTCTCAGCGAGGATGATCAAACATGTTTTGGTGCTTCTGTCCGTGGGGGGCAGAAGCAGTTCAATATATTCAAGCAAAGCTGACTTCATGAGCAGGTCTAGATTTTCAGTACATTACCATCCCCATGTGGCCCCCAGGCACCAATCACACATGAATTATGGGCCTGGGTGATACCAAGGGGCTGGCACCACCGACGCCTCGAACAATTATGGCGTCACATGGCGTCCCTTGGTGTGGGAGCTGCGCTGGAGTCGTTGACCGAAGCGCGCCACAGAGCAGAGGGAGATGAATATGCTGTGATATTGAAGGGGGTATCCACTCAACATCGGAACACGAGGCACAAGCCGCGGTTTTTTTGCGGGATTGAAATTTGACCCAACGTAAAAATTGCCGTCGCTAGACATGGGCGAAAATGCAACAATGCATGATGTGAGCTGTGAGCCGTCAAACGAGAGCGAACAGAATGGCCCACGTGGTCTTGGCAAGCTGATGTTGACCAAGACCAGAAAAAGAAAAGCGCGTCGTTGTGCAACACCCTGCAACGGCACACACACGGCACCGTGGCCGATCAGTCCCTCCCTATTCGCTGCTTACTCAGTGTTTGGCATGTTGGGGGTCCCCTTTCCTGGTCGGTTGGTCGTTAAAACCCCCATTGGCATGTCTCAAGGTTGCCTTTCCCCCATCAGCCCCCTTTGCCCGATTCGACTACCGATGGCACTCTGAAGTGTGTCGCTTCGATAACTCGGATGATGGAGACGGTAAGTTATCGGGTTCAATATGTACGTGTGCGGCATCCAGAGGTTTGGGTCGGCCCGCATTGATCCCATCCCTCCATCAAGGGTCGTCTTCTCAGGAACAGAGTAGCTCTGCTCACACGACACAACCGTCGCAAACTCACCTCCTTTGTGCTTATCTTTCCATATTTGATCTGATCATGGGAGTTGACGCTGAAAAGCTTCTTATACGTCCTTTCAGAGATGTTGTCACTCTCGGAAACGCAGCCCTGGCAAATGCCACTGCCGTACCCCACGATGATCGACACGCTCGCTATGATGACATGGCCAAAGCGGCGCAATCCCTGGTCCGTGAAGGTGAGCGGGCACTAAAAAGACTGCAGGTCGTCTGGGACGACCACGTGGAAAAGTATGGGGATGCCTTCAGAGAGATGATGGTGCAGCAAGCCTCGATTGAACGAAGACGATTCCAACTCGAGGAGCTTCTCTGGGATTTTGACGATGTCACAAAGCCTGACGAGTTCAGTCAAAGTCGGTACTCGGCTCTGCAGGCTGCTACAAAGGCGCTCGCCCTCGATATTATCGAGACAGCAAAGAGACTTAACCCGGATGCAATTTCAACAGCTTCTCCGCCGATCCCAAAGGGCGGATTCCCTCCACTGCCACCTCTTCCAACACACAGAGGGTTCTACCAACCACGGCAAGCAGCTCCTGCTTCCCCTCCGCTGAGTCCGTTATCCAAGGGATTCAATGACATTACACTTGACGCCTCGGTCCAATCCGCAAGCCAGAACCAGCAAATATCTGACTCGGTACCGGTATCAGGGCCACCGAGCACAAGGTCAATAAAAACAGCATCCATCATGTCAAGGGACAGCATAACCTCCTCGTCAGGTTTGATGACCAACCCTTCAAACTCGCCTTACATTCATGAGCTGCCAACAGATACCGCATCACCGTTGACGCCGACAGCTCTACCTCTCCCAGCTATTGAGGACGGCATGATGCTTATGGATGAGATGCTCCGTGAAAGCAGTTCGACCAAGTCGAATCGAGACACTATGATGCGACGACGGACGAACCCACGCATCCCCGACTGCTCGATCGGACCTGATAGTACCTACCACAAATTCAGGGGTATTTGCAAGGGAGCCACAAAATTTCGTCGGGATGGTCACTGGGACAGCATCGAGTGTGTAAACGGGGAGAGTGAAGACATGATGCGTGCCTCGGACGGAATCATGGTTCCAATGTCTTATGGTGGTGGATATGACGACGACGAGGAAGAAAAGGTGGGCAAGTGCAGTGCTTGTTTTTACTCTCACGACTGGGATGAGGTGGAAGCAGATAAATCAAATGCTGGTGAGTCGTCTTTTCATTTATTTAATCATCTCCAGTATCTCACCTTCTAATCTGTTTATTATTTTGCTCCAGCATCCGCGGTCCAATCTTGTACACCCCCCAGCAGCTCCTCCTCCCGCGAGATGCCCACGCCTTCCTACCGTCTTCGACTCCTCTATAAATCACATCTTCCCGTGCAATCCCCTTCCGATTCGCCTTTATACGCTTGTCTGTGGTGTATACACTCCTCGACTACCACAAGAGAGAATGACGCGACGGTGTTTTTCTCACCCGCTACGCTCCTCCGACACCTCGCTAGGCATCCGCAGCCTTTATCTCCTGCCATTTCTGGCTTGACAATATCATACGGGCCCGGTCCACCACCTCCTGCATATACTTCGCCGTTTGATTTACACTTGCCTTCGTCGACTGTTCCTGTTCCTATTCCGGAGAATGTGGACCGTCTGCCCACCGCGAGGGCTATCAAGGACCATTTGAATCCCAGACACAGACCGCCAAAGTATCCCGAGGAAGGGGATATGTTGCAATTCGCCGAAGGGGCGGTTATTGTCGGTGTTATTTTTCCAGAGAAATGGGAGGGGAAATGGTGCTTGGGGAGGCACGATGGGTGCTTTGGTGCGTTTCCTGCTAAACTTGTTGAGTTGAGGGCTCCGCAGGAGGGGGAAGTACCTCGGGGAGGGGAGAGCGGGATGAGTGTTGTTGGAAGGTGGAAGTGGGAGGCTCCGGGGATGGGGAGTAAGAATTCCGAGTGGGTTAGTTTTGGGAAGGGGGAGGTCATCAGGGATGTGCAGTGTAAGTTCCAACACTTGTGTGTTTTTGCTAGTGAGGATGGGGGAGGGAAGGAGTGATGCTGACTATGTGATGTACAGGTTTATACGCTGATTATTGGTGTTGGAGTGGGACAAACAGTAAGGGCAAAACAGGGGTCTTCCCGTCTAGTCATGTCGATTTGACTACTTTGAGGGGACAAAAGGAACTGCAAGCCAGCAGTCAGACAGTTTTGAAGAAAGGAAGTAGAGTTGGACGAGGATTATTCAGCAGGAGAGGGAGCAAACCGCCTAATCCAGACGAAGGCGGAGGAGTCAGCCACAGAAATTCGGTCCACTAATGAGGTTATCAAGAAATTTATTATTATTGATTATGATTAATCACGATCCCCTTTTGTACCAACATTAAACCCCTTTCATCATTCAAACATCAGCCAAAATATCATCCGCGGCCTTCTCCCCCGCCATGGCCGTCGAAATGGCCGTAAACGTCCCCGGAATCCTGGGATAAACGCTAGCATCCACAACCCTCAACCCTCTGACTCCCCTAACTCTAAACTTGCTATCCAACACAGCCATCGGGTCCCCGTCCGGGCCAATAGGGCAGGTACTGCTCGCGTGGTGTCCCCAGGCCTGATCTCTCACGTACTGCTTAATCTCGTCCTTTGACTGCACATTTTCCCCCGGAAGCAGCTCGTCAAACTTCACGGGCTGTCTCTTGAGCGCATCCCTAGCGAGCTTTACTCCCTCGTACATTGCTTCCAAATCGGCATTGTAGTCCCCGTTCCCCTCGTCAAAGTAGTGATAAACAATCTCGGGGGTATCGAGCGGATCGCTGCTGCGGAGCTTTACTTCTCCGGCCGTGTTGCGCGGGTGGGACTTGAGAATGGCCCACGACCAGAGGTTCTTGTCCTTGACCGCGTCGATCGAGTATCCCGGGTAGTACCCGTGGAAATTGGCCGGGCCGCCGAAGCTGAAAATGTCGAAATTTGAATTTACCGCGGTGGACGACTTGTACAGCATGGCGCCCGCGAAGCCGTTTGACGCGTAGGTGCCTCTGTCTCTCAAGATCGGGGAGGGACCGCGCTGCCACACGTCCAGGCAGGGGTCTTCTGTTGAGTTCAAAAAGAATGTGCAGCCCAAAAGAGCGAGGTACGGGGTCGGCGCCGCGGCGTTTACGGAGATTTCGTAGTGGTCTTGGAGGTTCTGCCCCACGCCGGGGAGGTCGACGACGAGGGAGATGTTGTGGCGGAGCAGCTCGTCGCGGGGGCCGATTCCGGAAAGTTTCAAGAGCTGGGGGGAGTTGTACGCCCCGCCTGAGATGATGACCTCCCGCGAGGCGGTCGCTTTGCCTGGCGTGCGGGGGTTGGAGGGGGAGTAAAGGGGGGAGGCCTTGTAGAGGTGCGCGCCGTCCAGGAATTCGACTCCCGTGGCGACGGGGGGTGACACAGAGGTGTTGAATGTTATGCGGGTCACGTGGCAGTTCAGACGGATGTCGAGGGGGTATTTCTTCGTGCCGTCGCGGTTGCGCTCGTTGGCCACCGAGAGGACGAACTCGCGGGTGCCGATGCGGGCGTGGTTGTTTGTCGACAGGGGGATTTGGTAGTACGCTTGGGTGCGGTCGCGGAGTGCAGAGTCGGCGTTGAGGTCGCCGGCGAGGAGGGTGCCGATGTTGAGGATCTGGTTGGTGAGGTTCCCCAGCGCGAAGGCTCCTCCCGACAGGGTGGCCAGCAGTTGGGGATCCCTGAGCGGGATGGTGAGGGGGGCGACTTCGGTTGAGAACCAGCCGTCCTTGCCGTGGCCTTTGGGCAGGCCCATCGCGTACTGCTTGTTCTCCATGCGGACAAAGTACTTGCGCATGTTGGCCGGCGACCAGGAGTCGTCTCCCGTCAGGGTGGCCATGTAGCTGAAGTCGGATTGGTGGGGGTAGACGGCGACCATGGCGTTGTGGGATGTGCAGCCGCCGAGTGTTCCCGTGCGAGGATAGAGCACACCCTTGATCTTGGATCCCGGTGGTGGGTTTAGACCTGTGTAGATGCCTCCGTCTGGGGTGTCGTAGCTGGTCTTCCAGTCTCGTGCCTGCTGTGCGTCGTTGGAATAGTGGCGGACATAAAAGTCCCATGCCAACTTGGGGTCCTCAGATGAGGAGGCATGGTAAGCGGGTACCGTGTAGTTCACATTGCTGCCTTGGTCGTCGCCGGCTTCGATGAGGAGGGTTTTGTGTCCCGCAAGAGCAAGACGAGCCGCGACTGGTCCACCTCCAGCACCAGACCCAACGACGATGTACTCGTAGCCTGTGAGGTCAACAGCACGCACCAGGCCGGCGCATGCCACACCGAAGGTGAGCAGTTGTTTCACCAGCATGGTTGATGGAGCACAGCCTGAGAGATGTGAATCAACCACTCGGTGTGAGACTGAGAATGGGATGTGCTCCGAGGTGAGAGGGAGGGGGGGTTTTGTATTTACTTTACCAACCAACAACAACCTGGTCGATGTGGCATTTCCTTGACCCAAAGGCTTGGTATCCTGGGGAAACTGGAGCCCGGTGGCCCATAGTGTAATCCATCATGTGAAAGTCATGACGATCAACAGGGCGCGTTGTAACATTGCTGGAGAATGTGTCTTGGTCGTGTGGTACAGTAAATATTCAATTTCATTGGTCAATCAAACTAGTGTAGCAGCTCTGAACGGTTGTACCTGATCGACATGTCCATTGACCTATTTCAATTCTAGTAAAATGACATGACTCAAGTTGCAAAATCCCGGTTTAATCTCCTAAACTAGGGATGCACACCATTTAGAGCGTCTTGGCAACGTTTCCTAGAACGAGACATGATCGGCAGGTGAACCTCGGGAATCTGGGACAAAAAATGGGGCACGCGGGGTTAACCCCCTTTTCAACCTGCAATAGCCCTGGCAATGCTGCATTAAATTGAAAAAAAGCATGCACAAAATCAAGGTCCCGATGGAAGAAAAACCCGGGATGACAGGGGTAAGGAAACATGGGCAAGGACATGCGAGATTACATATGCAGTACGTGCCTTTTTGCATTATTGGATGACGCCTTGATTCGTTGACTTTGTGAATGTCAAGGGGAAAAAGGCATTTACAGATAATGTCAAGTCAAATGTGGATGTATTGCAACTGGCCGGTAGGTATAGTCTGTCCAGCAGCCGTGCCAACCCAGTCCGCTATTGTCCCTTTTCTTTGGTTTATATCGTCCAATGCCTTGCTGCAGTGACCATCCAGCTCAAGGGATAAGAGAAGCCGTGCCTTTCATCCCAGTCCGATTTCCTCATTCCATTATAACAGCTCTTGGTGTTGGTGGTGAAGTGGGCTAGTTTTCAGGCGTTAGCACACCAATCCAACAGGTAGGTAACAGAAGAGGTTGGTAAGTAATACTCGCCAGATCCCAAATCGGATAGCTGCATCTTGCGTCGTTGATGAGCGGTTCAAGGACACTATCGACGGCAAACATCTTTTTGTATCGGCTGCCGTAGATAACCGGATGGGGATGGTTCTGATGACGCATCCCCAGGTGTTCAGCTGGGCGACCCTCGGTGGGATACTCTCATTACACCAGTGCTTTCTTCGCTTCGAATTGAAGGGTAGGAAAGTTTATAGGTTTCCAATTGTGGGTCTATCAATCTACCACCGCAGCTGCCCAATTTCCTTAATCTACAATCCAACTCTGATTTGGATGCTCCCGCGCTCCCACGCCTCCAAGTTCCGCCACCAAGTTCGCAACCTTGACAAAGGTGTCCATCACCTGTTCCTCGCTAGCTGACACACCATCTGCGCCCAAAGCCTCGATGACCAAGGCGCTTCTTAGCATATTGCTTTCGTGTTTGGAAAGAAGCTCAGCCAACTCGGTTCTCAGTAGACTCTCGCTCTTCTCCTGATCCTCACCGGCCGAGGCGAGGATGGAACGTAGGCGACCCATTTCTCCCTGAATCAAGGAGCAGATGTAAGCCGTTGACGGAGCCACAGGGCCGATGGTGACTGGGTATTTGGAGCGAACTTGAGTCCCAGACTCGGATGGCGTATCATCTTTAGTGGTTACCAGCAGACCTCTTCCCGCAGGTTCAGCATCTTTGAGAAGGAGAACCATGTTTCCACCTGCAACCTGTTCGAGGAGAGTAGGGCCGAGGCTCAGCTGGTCCAAGCGGTCTTCCAGGTCATCTTTATCCAGCTGGTGGATGTGAATGGAATACCAATTCTCGCTGTCAGCTGGTAGTTGCATGAACATGACTCGTTGAGCACGAGCCTGGGGTACCTTTCCAGACTGGCGGACAAGGGGAGCTCCATGAATCTCCAAATTCACCGTCAAGCTGACACCACTATACTGGACCTTCAGCCCAGCTTCTGTGATCTCAATCCTTTCAGGCTCCTTGTCTCCATCACCATCACCATCCGAGAAAGACCAGTACACCTCCCCATATTTGGCGTGCTGAATAAATGTCTTTGGCGCCCACCGAAACCCATCAATGTTGATCCTCGGAACCGAAGAGAAGATGATATCCCCAGGAATACCCATATTTTGCTTCCCGATCCTCCTCCATAGCTCACACATCCCCTCCTCAAACTCGGTCCCAAGCGGCAAGTCTCCCTCCGCATTCTTAACCCTGACCCCCAACATCGTAGCCAAACAAATCAGCTCATCCGTCGGCACCGAAACACCCCTATACTTCAACGCCGTAGTCAAAACAGACAAGAAGCCATTCCACTCCCTTTGCCTGTTCCCTCCAAACATCTCATCATCATCAAACCCATACGGCATGGGCGTCAACGGCCCAAACTTGCCAATCATGTCAAAAGCCAGCGCCGCTTCGTGCGCAGGAGCCTGCTTCAGCAACCCCACGACGCTCTCCAACGAAAGTAAACCCCCTCCGTAACCCAGCACCAACCTGCCTCCAACATCATCCGCGTCCCCGTTTTTTCTCGTCTTCCTCATCCCCGCCAGCACCGCCTCCTGCAGGGTCCACATCCTCCTCATCCACGGACTGGTATACAACTGCGCCGCAACGTCCATTATCCCCCTCTCAGGCTCACTCGTAAACTCCCCCAGGTGCATATCCTCCAGCTGCTCGCTCCTGACTAATACTGCATACGCATTGGCGTAAATCTCCCTCATTTTTGCCAGGCACAAGTTCTTCCCGTACCCGGGTGTGGCAGGACAGCACATGGTGTCGATCCAGATATTGACCGGAACCGTCTTTGCTTCGCTCTCGACTTTGATCCCCGTCGCGTACGGGTCCCTTTCCTTTCCGCCGCTGCCCTGATCGTCTTCCGACTGCTGAACGATTTGCTGCGCGAGCATGCACCAGTACTGCGTCACGCTCAGACGGCAAAATGGCAGGCCGTTGCCGGCGGCATTACCCATCCCTTCGGACCAGACGTGGGACAGGGCCACGTACCTGTTCTCTGGATCCTTTTGTGCCTCTTCGTCCAAGCTGATGCTCGTCAGTGCGACGCCCAGAGAACCGCCCTCCATGCGGCCGATGGTGAAGCAGGGTATGTTCCCCGCCTCGTAGATGGCTATGAGCGACGGCTCGTCAAAGGATACCATGCCGGGGCAGTCACACTCTTCGTCCGTCCCCCCGTCAACATGCGTGGTCTTGGCTGGCGCCTGCAAGGTACACCCCCAGGCCGGACACTCGGCATGCAAGTTTGCACGGCGAGGGTCGGGCTGGAAGTTGCCAAAGTAGTAGTAGGCCGCGATGGAGCTGAATGATTCCCGCATGCGGGAGATGTCGCCCGGGCACCAGCCGGCGTTTAGCATGCCTTCCCGCAGTGAAGAATCGTCAAAGTCGAGTATGTCGGAGACCTTGCTCAGCCACCTCCGCTTCGCCTGGGAAGGAAACATCCGGTGCGGCATCTCTGCGAGGGGCCCGTGTTCGATTGCCGTGACAACGAACGAGTCGATTGTTTCGCAGAGGGCGGCCAGACAGAGGATTTCATCCGGAAAAGCGGCGGTGAAGCCCGTGAAGCTGCTTTCGAGTTTGTCAAACGCTTCAAAGGCTGTGTCCAGGACGGAGTCGAGAAACTGGTGGTACTCGCCTCCCTCCACGATGGTGGAGAGGGGGCCGTTGGTCCGCCAGTTGAGCAGGTCCGAGTGGAGGTGCTCGGTGGACAGGAGGATCCGTAGGATTTTTCCTGGTTCAGCTTGCTCTTCTCTTTCCTCTTCTTGCTCAGCGTCCTCCGACGCATCCTGTTTTTGCGCCTTCTCATCGTCACCCTCCCTCACTACACGCAGGTAGTTGTCCTCATCATACGTCGGCCCAAAGATCTCGGAAAGCAGTGAGAAGAACAGCCACCCCTGGTAGTAGTCTAGGATATCATCGCTGGAAACACCTGCGGCGGTCCGCTCATTGATCACATCAACCTGCGTGGGAACGTGCGGATAACCGCCGTCGACGAGGGCGTTGTGGCGGGTTGGATAGTCCAAGAAATCACACGGATCGTCGAACTGCCTGGATGAAAGCGTGGCCTCTGGATGTTGGCGGATTGGGTTGCGGGGGAGGGGGAGGTGTTCCATTATGAGATTTACTGATCGAATCACGAGCTGTGGAAGAGGTTATCGTCGGACTTGGTGAGGTTGTTGTTGGCAAAGTATTATGATCAAGTTTCCGGTATTCTCCAGTGTCCTCAAAGGATGGCATCAAGGATATGTGGTTGTTGTTTCTGCAGAGTGGGAGGCCTTTTGAGGTGGCATTGGGTTTTTGTGGATACGTCTTCGGACTCAGCCGCTTCAGCCCAATGGAGCTATCGATCAACGCCTGCCTGAAAGGGGCATGAAGATACCTTGGCGACGATCAGGGGGGGAGGCGAAAGGAATATCTGCGAGCGTGTGAAGGATTCGTGAGAAAAGGCTATTCTATATTTTGTTTGTATGTGCAATATGAAAAGTAAAAATATATCATAATGCTTCCGACGTGTGTACCCATAATTATTGCCGGACTTCCTTGGTTCTTACCGTTGGTACGGGCGTGATCCCGTCTTCCTCTTCTTTTATCCTGGCACCCCTTTCCAGTGATCCAAGTGTCACTGCATCAGTCTCCCCTGGCCTCAATTCCTCCTGGCTGCTTGTGGTGTTATAACAAACAGCCGAGTATGCTGCGTAACCAGGCTGCAGCTTCAGTTCCCCTTCCTCTATCGGTTTGTTGAGGGGATTGCCCATCGAGGAAAACGTCTCGGTCCGTCTTGTGAAGGATCGTCTGACTGAAATCTCCCCCGCCATCTTAAAACTGTTATAGTTGGATCCAACCCCTGGGAGTGATGGCCGACTGGCAATGCCAAGCTTGTGTCCGATGGTTTTAGCCAAAGGTTGGAGAGTCGCGAGACATCCCGCTGTGATGGCGAGACATTGCTCGGTCGTAGACCAAATCGCAACGAAAATAGTATCCCAAAGAAAGTCGTCGCTGCCGAGATATTTCATGTACGGGATTCTGATGACCACTGCTGCGCTCGCACTAATTACAAGGTTAGCTCCTGATGGGGTGACACGATGTGATGGTTGCACTTACAAACATCCAAGCCCCATTAAAAGGATGAGGGCGGCTTTTGTCCTTGGCTTCATATTGAGATGGGAGACAATCCATGCAGGCAACAAGGCAAATGTGAAATCGCTGACGATGCTGCACGCGCTGAAGAGGTATCCCAAGCCAATAACAATATTGACGTTGATGCAGGTACCCGTCCTTGTATGTTTGTCCCAAAAGTATTGTACCGGGTGGCATTGGAAAGTGCTGACGAAGAAGAATGTCATGCAACTAGCGACGGTGATAACCATCATGGCGTAGATGATCAATCGGTGTACGTGGCTGATGGTGACGCGGAGGAGAAACCACCCGATCGAGAGCTTTGCGAGCGTCATGGTTATCGAATATGCCAAATAGCAACACCACCACCACTGGACAGTGTCAGCGCTCAAGTCTCCCCCCACAAAAGTAATCCCTCTTACCTTCTTGGCCATGGAGTTGTCCTCTTGGGCCAAATCCCACACATGTTGACCCGTTCCATAGGTGACGCCGATGATGGAGGATGTACAGTAGACTGTAAAAGTGACCATAGCACCCAGCATCAACCAGTCATCCAGGCCAAAGGCCCGCACCAATCGAAGTCGTACATAACATCGTAAAACCGTGGCGACAAAGGCGAGTGAGAGGGCAGCGATGTTGATGCCAAGAAGTGCCGGCCCGCGATTCTCAGTTGTTGTCCTAGCGGCTTCCATCATTGCCGAAAGGAAGAGGCGCGCGCAATCCAAAAAGAGATCAGAAAACAATAGCCCATTAATAATCCTTCCCCGCAAAATTCCTTCCAATAAGAGGAAGGGTGGATGACATTGAGGGAACCGTTGAGAATTTCCCACGTGGCCGAGACGGAATGGAATGAACGAAAGACAACAATAAGAAATAAAAATAAAAAAACAGGGAAAATGTCAAAAACATGAGACGACGGAAAAAAAGACGGGCAGGGCCGCTTTGAACAAATTTGTCTGCTCACCGTCATGCAATCTTGGTTCGCTTACAAGTGAAAAACACCATGCCACGAGGAGCAGGAATTCGGAGCATGGTGCCGATCGGAAAGATCTGCAGACTAGAAAATGCCTGCACTCAGGGGTTGTGAAAAGGACACCAAGGAAAACGGGGAGATTTAACCGGAAAGAGGTCCTTGGACCGAATCGTGCTCAGATGCAGCATGTTCAAATCGAAACACCGGAGCTGTCGGTACCAAAACATAAGCGGGGCTTGTCTCATTTTATGCACATTGCAACCGTCGCATCGGCCAATTTCAACTTCGAGAATCGAGCGTACCTTAGCGAGGAAAAGAACAATGGTAGGCGTGGACGGTGGAAGGTGCGGACGGTGGAAGGTGCCATCGTGGCATCCGAGGGCCAAGGGCCTTGGCGGCGTTGACTAGGGGGGAAGTATCTAGGGCTGCAAGGGAATCTCGGCAATTCTTGGGGCATCTGCAGCCAGCAAATGACAGTTTTATATACTGCCTTCCATTCACTATACAGTCCTTTTTCACCCATGCATACTGGACCGGATGCTGGTTGGGCAGAAAACACGCTATCAAAATAATGGCTCGGAGACTTTTGAGGAACTCCATGACACTCCACGGATTGACATCGTACCGTGGATCTCATCCATGGCAACTGATTTTCAGTATTATATAAGCATGCACTCTATGGTGCCCAATAGGAGCCGCAATAGAGACAAAGACATTGCCCAGATAACCCTAACCCAACTGTCACCCCGCTATCTGTTATGCACACATTGTGTGTGTAGTGTTACACAAACCCAATTACATCACGATCCGACGATCGGAATCCGACTGTTTCCATCGAAAGAGGTGATTGATAATCAAGTCGGCAATCCTAGGATTCCGTGTATCTCAAAGCCATCACGATAACTATCCTGATTATTCCCACTTACAAGATTTTGCATTTTCGTCCCTCCATTCTCAGCTGTCAGCACTTTACCATAAGCAAGCTCACGTGACACCCCAAATCATCACCAACCACTGATAGACAACATGGCACCCTCAACTCAACTGCCCACCACAATCCGCGCCCTAACATGGAGTGACGTCACCCCAAACGTCTACTCGAACCTCACCTTCACCGATGCTGCTCCCCTTCCACCCGTAGCACCCAACCAAGTCCTTATCAAGGTCCTCTCGGCAGCCCTCAACCCGGCAGACTACAAAGTAGCAGAGAGCATGCCCGGCTTAGTCCGGAAGCGAGCTTTTGGAACAGGCCAGATCACCCCCGGAATGGACTTTGCCGGACGCATCGCCACCATCGGTGCCAAAGTAGACAACAGCAAGCGCGGATTCAAGGAAGGTGATCTCGTGTTTGGACGGCTGAGCGGCCCGACTCAAAAGCACGGCACCCTGGCTGAGTACTTCCCTATTGCCGCCGAGCAGATCGCCAAAGTTCCCGAGGGCGTGAGCGTGGATGATGCGGCTTGCCTGGGTGTTGTTGGTGAGACCACCTATCGTGAGTTAATTTTTTTTCAATGTCACTAATTGGAGATTGTGGTTCCTGACGAGGTATAAACAGAGGCAATCCAGCCCTTTGTCAAGTCGTGCGACAAAGTCTTCATCAACGGCGGATCAGGCGGCACGGGCACCTTCAGCATCCAAATCGCCAAAGCTCTGGGCTGCCACGTAACCACCTCGTGCTCGACGGGCAAGATCGACCTCGTCAAGTCTTTGGGGGCGGATGAAGTGATCGACTACACCAAGTCAGACGTGGTGGAGGAACTGAAGAAGAAAGGCCAAGTTTTCAGTCTGGTGGTGGATAACGTTGGCACTCCCGAGGGGCTGTACAAGGCTGCGGACAGCTTCTTGCTGCCAAAGGGGCGGTTCATCCAGATCGGCGTTGGCACTGCGCTTGGTGATGTCGTGTCGGTCTTGAAGAGAGCTTTGAAGCCAGCTCTCTTGGGAGGCGGCAAGAGGCCTTACACGATGCTTTTCCCCAAGCATCACCCCGACGAGATGACGGTGATGGCCAACTGGGTGAAGGAGGGGAAGTTGAAGGTCGTGATTGAGGAGCCGAGGTACGAGCTTGAGAATGCCGCTGAGGGCTTCAAGAAGCTGAAGGAGGGGAAGAACAGGGGCAAGATTCTTGTGCATGTTGCGAAGGAGTAATTCCCTTTTGGGTGTGAAGGATAATATTTTCTTTCGGGTTATTGGGGTTCTTTTCTTTTCTTTTCTTTTTCCTTCTCTCTCTCTGGATGAGGGATACCCAACCCTTCAGGGTGTCTGGAATTTTAATGTTGGTGTTTCATTTCTAGTTCAGAGGAAGAGTGCACGGGCGAGGACGACGATATTTCATTTGTCAATCAGATACCACTAAATACCCTCAGACCTCGATCCCCTCCCTGCCAGTGACGACAACTCATGTTGCTCCCCCATCAAAACTCCCATTTTCCTCCAGTTACTCGAGCTCACTGCTCCACTATCTCATCTTTTGAAAGCATCTAATGGTGCGGGCCAGGCTCGCAGTCGGGGACGTACTGGGCCTCTGTATCGAAAATGTTAGCCACCCGTTCCTAGCTGAAGAAAGAACTGCCTGATAATTACTTACTGCACTTGGCATCGCAGGCCTTGTTGCAGGCGTCATCGCCGTCGCATATCTTGTAGATGCAGTCCGAGATACAGATCCAGAAGCCGGTAGGAACGCTGACGCAGGGAGGCTGCGTCGTTTGAGGAGCAGGGCTGGCAGCAACCGAGGCCGCGGCGGCGAGGAAGGTGATCAAAGTGAAGAAGGAACGCATCGTGATGTTTGACTTGTTGAGGAATAGTTTTGTTTTCAAGGCGGACTGAATGGTTGCTTGAAGTAGAAGAAAGATGGCGGTTTGATTGAAAGACAGGCGTGTTTAAATACCTAAAACAAAAGACCATCTCGAGATCCCTCCTGCCAAGCAGTCAAACAGAAAATTTAAGTTTTGGCAGTGAACGTCAAGTGCTTCTTGATGATTCTTTCTCTGAACAATCCCATTGATTTTCTTTTGCCCTGGCGGTCCCGAGAAATGGGAAATTGCGCACTTGTGTTGGGACTGCCCGAAATTGAGACAATCATTCCTGGAAGGTGTGTCCCTCCTCTCTTGGCCGTACGACGCGGGTAGGGCAGCCGCGGGCACCGGTCAAAAGAAACCCGCGATCTCATCACTTTAGCAAATTTTGTGGATGTTTGTCTGCTATCCCTCGTCCCGTTCATGAACTAGGTTGGAATCTTCCGGAACCTGTCGGCGGATATCACTGGTGTCCGGCCGGCCATGTTCCCCTGTGCCGGCATATAACATAGTGGTGGCAGCGCCCCGCAAAGGATGGCGTTAGAATTGCTCTTGATCGGCAAACGATCGGGCACCCGAATGCTTACAGCACCATCTGATACCATCTGGTGGATATTCCACCCTGAATCTCAACATCGGTGAGAGGCGGTGTTCAACCATTGCCCATGAGTTTTTGGTATCAGGAATCAAGTAGACGGTGAACGGACTTGCTGAGTTTTCAGGGGTAATGATGACTTGACCGTCAGCTATCGCATTGAAGCTTGTCCCTGCGCAGCCTTATACTCCTAGACTACGTATCCCTTATGCACCCGCCTATACCATCTCTTGATTCTTCGTTTTCTTCTCCTCGTCGGTGGCGTTCAGCAGAGCAGCTCGGTCATTGCTCGATGAGCTGTAATATCCTCGAATTAGCTCTCCAGTGCTGTAAAACAAGAATACTCAGATGCACAAATACGTTAATTCTATGCCTATCACCACGCTGGTCGGTGGTATTAGTCGGTGTGAGGTCGACGATGTTACCCTCGTACGGGCCTTGAGTGTTGCCGCGATAACCATCACCGCGCGGGTTGGTGGTGTTAGTCGGTGTGATGTTGACGATATTACCCTCGTACGGGCCTCGAGTGTTTCCGGCGCCGATGCACCAACCCGTGGGGTCGGGAGTGTTTTGAGGGGTCAAATCGATAATGTTATTGCTATAAGCCATCGTGACGATGTATTTGAGGTTGAGGACTTGTTAGAGCTTTGGAGGGGAATGGAGAAAGGTTTTTGGACGAATGTTGACGGTGAAGGGAGTATAAGTTATAAATCATGCAGATGCTCACATATTTGTAGGAATTCAAGCAAGTCAAGGAAGGTTCGTTATTTTTCATCCGTACTCAAGCTCAATGCTATTCCGGGCTACGAACAATAAGACGTTCGATCATCCCAAGTTGAATGTCATAGTTTCTAGACAGTCAATTGACTCAATGAGAAGCAAAGCATTATTGACTAATACAATAGTAAAGTACCCTTCGACATACTTGAAAATGTGTTTTGACACCCACTTTCCATGAATGTTCATCATTGTTTAGAGCGAATCTTTAGCTGCGATTCAGGATTTTTGCACTGTGAAGATCGATCAACAATCTAATCCTCAATCATGAAACTGCATGTCTTTCGGACTCGTATGAGCACTTGACGCTGGATGGAATGGGATTCGCCTTTACGACAAATGGCACTGGCTTCTAAGCATACCAAAATCGCCTCAGCAAAAAAAACAGGGAAAACCATCAAAAGTTTTTCCAGCTGGTGCTAAGGGCCTCTTTGTCTGGTTTTAAAGGGCGGCGGTTTACAATCAAAAATCCGATTTAGGCGCCCTGAGCCGGAGGCAGACGTTTAACTCTCCATCTCCCATCTCACCACATGTACAGTGGTGTAAGTGTATCACTGAGACAAAAATTTCCTTCAGTATTTGGCAGTATGGCTTCCCAAAACATATGACATTTTCCTAGGAACATAACACTTTGGATGTAGTTGTTACAACCTGCACCGAGTTCGGGTACAGACTGCAAGGCAGTACGCCAAAGGGTAGCTTGACAGGATAGTTGAAGGTTGTGACAAGCGTCTCGGACAGGGGGTTCAGCGTCAACAACAGGTTGTTCTAACAAGAGTTACTGAAAGTAGATTGTAGACAAATGAACTGTATTGCTTGCGTGAGTAATCAGATTCCTCTTATTAGGGACCGACGCATCTCAATTGCGTTGAGCCCGGCTTGCCTTGCGCACGACTATCAGGGCAACAAGCAATCCACTTCGATTTGCACACCGATTCCGGCATTCGGACCACTCCGGCGATCTGCGCCAGGTGCCCCACCCCTCAGCAATCACCAGAGCTCAAGTTGGCCTCATCAACTATGTCCCGAAATGGGATTTGGGTTCATAGCTCAAATACATCGTCCGCACCGAGACTTTCAGAACCCCAAATGAAGCTGTTTACGTCGCTTCCCAATTCGCCGCCGCCATTGGTAGTTGGGGAACTGAGATTGGTGCCACATTCTGCTCAGTCCTACGTGATACCGAAGCCCATTTCTGTGTGATTTATAAGGACACACCAGATGACGGCTTCAAGGATGTACTCGCCAGTCCATTCTTCCACGACAACGGGCCTCCTGAGCGTCGCACTGTGTGTATCTACGCAACGCATTATTCCTCGGAGAATGACCACGTCATACTTCGGTGTGCCGCTGAATAAATAACTTTGTATAGTGTTGACTTGGCCGGGAACATTGGCGTGCCTTGTTGAAAAGTATGGCCTGAGAATCTCGTTCCACGCGATCCTGACGTTATCTTTCTTATTAGTCTGACTGCCCTCTCTGATGAAGTGGATCTAATCATAACTGCCTTCAATTGGTCGGGGTGGTAGAAAGGAAGGAACTGTTGAGCTATGATGCCGTTGATTGAAGATTGTGTGTATGTCGAGGGAGAAAGTTTTGGAAAAAGCACTGGTTCCTCGGGGAGGCATTTTTTATCCTCTCAAATCCCTGGGAGTTACTTGCATTGGTAACAGTATCCTGCCTTTTCCGTGGGGCGCACTGTGCGAACCGACACTAGGGCTTTGCACCACCTACAAAAAGCATCTTAATCAATTCAATTTTTTTTTTTTCAAAAAAATCTTCTTTCATCATCGTTCCCATCACTCGACAGTAACAACTCGAGCATACTACCTCCCAGCATACACAATGGCGACTACCATTCTTCGCGGTTTTAAGGTCTCTTCTGCCGCCCTCGATCTCTTCCTTGAGGCGAACGGTGTCCCTCGACTCTATAGCAGTGCACCTTTTGCTGATAGCCACCCAGATGATTTCCCGTCAAAGCTTCTCTTTAATAAAATCATCTCACACGATCCCAATGCCGACAAAAACAGATTTCGCGTCTTGATGCCTTCGTTTAATGGATGGCATGAACAGTCCAAGGTCGCTTTCGTCTCGTATGTGTGGACCGTCGTCAAATTCTACCGCGAGCTCGATGTGGATAAAGATCTTCCTCCTGAAGTTCCCAAGGGGTTTGAGGAGCTGCGCCAAGAGATTTTGAGCTTTGAGAAGGACGTTGTTAGCGAACAAGACAAGGTTAAGGATTCCGGAAAGATAAGCTTGTACCTTGTGGTTAATGATGAGCCGACGTACAGCGGCATGTATCCGGTGGAGGAATATTAGGTCCGGCAGGAGCAGGATGGAAGATTGGGAAGACTCGTAGGTCTAGATTTATGCGTAATGAGCATAGAGAACATGATCTTGGCCACGTCGAGGCCGAAATCCGATATCTCCGTGGCCAAGCTTCTTCTTGTAAAGTGTTGGATGAGGAAAATTCTTTCCCGTTCAGGACATGAGGCGTGGAAATTTTGGGCGTGCGATTAAAGCATGCCTAGACCTTGGCAAGTGCAGGTTTGCCTATTTTCGGCCATCACTCGTCACTTGTAATCTAAAAATCGAAAATAAAAAAATGGGACTCGCTATTTTGGGAAAAAAAAAAAAAAATTTGTCCTCCTGTCGCCAGTCTTGTCGGCGTTGGCATTATATCCAATTACCCCGATCTCTGATGCGGGCCTTCATTCATTTCACGGCTCTATTTATCCTCATTTCAAACTATAAAGAAAAGCAGAAGCGTTGCCATTTGACTACTCCCTCACCTTACACGTGTTAGTGCTGTGCAACGAGTCTAACATCAGGCCATTAAGCTTCTTGAGAGTCAAGATATCGGTAGTACAGAATAGCACCGTACTAGTCATAACCAAGACCACCTTACCACATATGTACCTATCTTAGGTGGGTTGGCATGAATGTAATGTGCCACCTCGGCCACCGAGGGACAGTCTCGATAAAAATTTGTAATTATACGTGCTTTCTTAGGTACATCATGTGTGTTTGTGTCCTAGACTGATATCTCTTCCAATCTGTTCAGGCTTATCGCAATCACTAAAGTTAAACCGCATCCGCCCAGGGGTTTTCCAAGTCCATCACAAGAGATATATGGGTGCCATCATCGCTCCTCTCCGTCTGAGCTACGTTCCAAGGATTATCTCCATCTTCGTTATCCACTTCGGAACTCGAGTGCGGGGAGCTAGGCTCTACTGGCGCACATTGCGTGTCCAGATGGGAAACAGATTGGGAAGAAATCACCCCACTTTCCGATGGCTTATCTTGATCATAGCCGTCAGAAGATTCTTCCCCCGAGACGGGGAGTAATGAATGTTTCCACTCTTGACACATTGGAAAGTCGCAATTTGGATCTCGGCATCCAAGCCACTCGCCACAATCGATGCAATATGGACGACTGATTCGATAGTGAGTATTGCAGCGTGTCCTGGGGTTCCCAGTTTGGGCATCGGGATCGTACTTTCCGTGTCCTGTAGTCTGCTGCTGCGGAAAGGTGGCTGCTGGACGAATGTCAACAGCCTCGTCTCTGAGATCTTCTGGATAAGGGCAAAGGTGTTCCCAACCCTCCCAGATATGGCAAAAATCTTTTTTGGTATATTCTGGCCAATTGATTCCGAAGTCATATCTGGCGACGCGTGGAAAGTTGCCTCTGACCTCGAGCGCATTGTATCCACAAACAGTGAGAACAAAGTCCCAAAGATCCCGGCGGTAGTCAGCCCTAATATCACCACGCGGATTCCAGTCGTAAAGCAAATGGGACACGGTAAAGCCAGAGTCATCCTTCGCCCGCACTTCGGCGCCGCTTTTGATCAGGTTGATCAATATTGCTGCCTGCAGGTCTGCTTCTTTGAACTCACGTGCCAGAATAGCATGAAGGCAGTTTCGACCCCAGGAATCCACGTCAGTGACCGTGGCCCCACGCTCCAATAGCGCGGCAAGCGTTGTTTCCAGCTCATGTTCTGGACAGGATCCGCACGCAACCAATAACACGGAGCTTCCAAACATGTTCCTGGAGTTAATGGTGAGTCCATACTCTTTTGTGGAGTGTAGTAAAAGCCTCATGGATTTCTAAGGTACCAGTTAGAACAAAACGCCGACGCGTAGCTGGGAGTAATATTTAAGGCGTTTTATCCTCGGGCACTAGCCTTTTTACTCCATGGGCACTAAGTTGGATCCTCGGGCACTACCCCTTTTACTCCATGGGCACTAGCCCCTATAGAGGCTTATAAAGACCCCCTTTTCAATCATCCTGAACATCGTCAACACTGTAAAACAACCTCAAAGACAACCATGCCCACGAAAAATGCCAAATACAAATAAACAAAAAGTTTACTAGGGAAATGTTCTCTAATTAATACTATGAATATACCCCAATAACCCGGCCACACACTGCACTCGCAGGTCCTCCAGGTGTCTAAGCAGTAACAAAACCAGGTGCTTAAAATCAGTAACAAATTGCAAATTCCCTAGAAAACGGCGTTTTCTGGTGTTTTTGAGCGCAGTGCCGAAATCAATAACGCGTTTTCAGCGCTCAACTGCCACGACCACGGCCACGGCCACGCCTACGCCCACTGCCATGCCCACTGCCCTGCAACTTCTTGGCGGGGGGCACTAGGGCCCGGCCGCTTCTTGAGGATGTAAGCGGTGCCGTTGAAGCTATCGCCATAGTCGACGACGGCGTATCTTGCTCAGCCGTGGTAGTCACGGTGATGATGGAATGCAAGATAATCAACTGCAGCACCTTTGGCCAGGCACCAAGGCCAAAGGTGGCCAATATAGGGGCTAGTGCCCATGGAGTAAAAGGGGTAGTGCCCGAGGATCCAACTTAGTGCCCATGGAGTAAAAAGGGTAGTGCCCAAGGATAAATCGCCATATTTAATGTAGGTAGCGAGGTGGATATCATGGAACTTACCGGGTCCAAATCTATTGCGAAGTAAGTGAACGCAGAAAGAAATGGGGCGACGTGATACCCAAAACTCTCATCGGTAGGATCTCCGCCTGCGTCAATGAGAAGGCGAAAAAGCTCGTTACCTGCAACAATAGACTCTCGACTAGAGGAAATTGGGTGAGGCTTCCCATTGGGGGTCAATACAGAAGATAGAATGGGCGATATTCTGTTATCGTTGTCAGTTGCACAAATGTCAACATCGGCATTATTTGCTAGTAAGAATCTGCAAACACGTGTCTGGTGATGAAGTGCCGCAACCTTATAGTAATTAACGTTAGATCTTGATACATTGCCATAAGCCTGAGGCCTGAGCTAAAGGTCATGGGTGCACTTACGGCAAGAAGAGAGTTACCGCGTTCGTCATGGTCTCTCAGAGATGCATGGCCATTCCGTAACATTTCCACTAGCGCATCTAGTCTTCCTTCCTGGATATGTTGAAATACCAGCGAGTCGTTGGGCAAGATTGGATTCACTTGAAGGTGAGGAATTGAAGTAAAGCTGCTGGTCCACGTCGTGTTTTGTTTGATGATTGCTGTGAACATACTTCTCGCACCTTTATGCGGAAAAAATATCATTCTGCCAACAAACTCCTCATCGTCATATGAATCATGCTGTTTTCGAATGCGTCGTTTCTTGCCCGTAATGATAAGATTCCCGCTTTCAATTGTAGATTCCTCCCGGAAACGCTTCTGCTCAATGATTTGACCTGTTGGGCGATTTGCGACAGGTACCACCTCGTTCAACGAGACCATCTGAGCAGAGCCAAGGACTGCGCTGATTCTCTTGAACAACCTCTCTCCAGAAGAATCTTTAGCCTTGTTTTGAACAGCCATGATCACGCTCTGCAGATCTTCTATGATTCCGTCGACTTCCTCCATGTCGAGAACACGGCGCTCCTGGTCTACCAATGCTTGGAGTCGATGGACAGACTTCATAACTTTCGCATCCTCTTTGCTCCTTTCGTCGTCGGGGTGTTCTATTGGCGTGGAGCTCGGATGCTGCGCCGACTTGGAATTCGCCGTCTCGTCGTCCTGATCTGTCGTCCTGGTTGCTAGTTTTATGGACTCAATAGCCTGAAGAATTAGGGAGAACTTGGTATCAATATCTTTATGGGCATCTGTGGACTCGGTCCTGGAGATCTCTAGCTTCATTCCAATTGCTTGCAACTCTCCAGTCATCCTTGTTTGAGTGTCTTGGGCACTTGCGGAGATTGTCCGAGAGAGGGCCGAGATCTGGTTTTTGGAATCATGTATGGCAGCGCTAAGAGATTTCAGTACTCTAGACACATAGAACTGGCTTGATCACTGCGACATCTGCTCACCTCTGTAGTGACTGCAACCATAGACTCAGGGTGGAAGAGTGAGAAGTGACAATCTTGACCATTCTGTCGATCTCCTTTTCGTCGATAAACGCTCTCACTCGCTTCCACAACTGTCGGCTTCGACTTGCCGTGCCACTGATCTGGATTTTACGCAGCTTGGAGGCAAAGCCTGCGAGATCTTCATAGCACTGCTTGATGTTATCATGCAGATCTCGACTGGTGTGTCCCTGAGACACCGACGGGCACTGCAATAGCTGATCCAGTGCCGCCTGCAACATACCAACTGCGGAGGTGGCGTGACGGACATTCTCGGGTGCGTCTTGGATCCCAGATAGAGTGTCAGAGACGGTCTTGGCAGATTGAACTGCCAATGTGATAAAAGCCACCACGCTGGCTCCGGCACCGATTGCCTCCATGTGACTGTATATTTCAACTGAAACGCGAGTCCAAGAAGTGAACGAACAGATCAAAAGTTGGAGGGGATCTGAAGAGAGCGGGGTAGATTGCCCAAGTTCGCCTGACGCCAGATTCAGCCCCTGAATTCTTTTGTTCAAACATGATTCGTCGAATCTACCGTGACCTGCAAGCAGACGCACAGCCCCCGAGGCAGCTGTGGCGGTGAAGGGCGTCAACTTCAGAGAATAACACCATGGACGTAATTGCTTCCACCCAGTGAAGTTGGGCTGTTTTGTTGGCATCCAATGGACCAGCGCGAGCTGCCGAAAGACTGCCCAAATAGAATTTCTCTGAAGCCGAATCTCTCCTCGACAAAGATTTGAAGTCTCTAGCAACCTTGATGGAACGTGGCCTAGTTTTTTGGAGACACACACAAAACAGAAAGCCCACCCTGTGTCTTCCCTTCCCCGGTAGTCCTCTTGAGGAGAACGCACTTCCTTCGCCATGATCACCCATCTCCTTCCTTCCCGCCGTGTGCATAAACATGACAGTTGCCAGCTGGCAGAGCCTTGGACAGAATGAATGGCCGGATGATGACGACCCGGCACAGCTTGTCCTGTCAACAGCAATTCCTGATTGGATGAAGGCTGTCTCCGAAGCAGCGCTGCAGTGGGGGGCCTCCGATTTACTGCCAAGCTCTGTGCTGGCCATGGAGGCAGTGCTTTTTCGGTCCAGGATCTGGTTACCCCTTATAGTTGCCTTGAGCGTTTCCTAAACCTCATCTTAATTTTTGCCATTAATCCGAGAAGGGAAAAAAATCGCCATCCCGCGTAACCATACCGGTTCTAACTCACCTCTCTCCCAAACCAACGTCCGACCTTATTTCTCACCATGAACGACACTGGCGACTACGTGTACGAACCCCTCGACGGAAACAAGCGCGAAATCCGCCTCCTCGAGATCCAAGAGGTGCTGCATAATTCCCACGACAATTCTTCCATCATTCGATGCCGCTTGCACCCTGCGGTGTTTGGTGACAACCCACCAACATTCTCGGCGATATCATACACGTGGGGGTATTCGGAAGAGACAAGTCTGCTGGAAGTGGACGGGAAGCTTCTGAGGATCAAGAGGACTGCCTGGGATGTGCTGGAAGCTTTGGCGTCACGAAGCGAGCTGTTATGGATTGACAGCGTCTGCATTGATCAAACAAACACAGACGAGCGCAATCACCAGGTTTCAATGATGAAAGACATCTATTCGTCAGCTGAGAAGGTGTATGCTTGGCTAGGTCGGGGAACACCAGAGTCGCTCACAGTCATGGACGGAATTAAAATTGGCAAGCTCTTCAACATGCGAGCCTGTAACCGAGCAGTTCGTGAGCTTTCGGAGATGAATGCATCTTTGCCACACGAAAACCTCCTACGGCAAGAGATTACAAACGTGTTGAATAGTCTTGATGAATCTGTTGGGTTTCGAGGTGGCATAAGTAACGACCATATGAAAGTCTCTTTCGCTAGATTTAAATTCAGAGACCGACTGGCCAGCCTCATGCGCAATGAATTATGCAGCACCTTTGAACAATTTGAGGACCCAAAGCCCATCAAGCAGACGCTTGCAAGATGCCGAAAGAGCTTGGAAGGCATCTGGCGTGGACTTGATCACATTGAGCGAAACGCATATTGGAGCAGGTTATGGATCGTACAAGAGATCGTGTTAGCCAAATCTCTCTATGTGGTTCAAGGAGACCGTATGGTTGATTGGCATCATTTCAGACAGCTCGTTCTAGCTGAGACCAATACCTCAGGATATCTTGGACAACATCAACTCGCCCAGCGTGCCACGCAAAATCTGACATGGTCAGATAAAGACAACTTCAAATATTCGGTTCGGATTAGCGGTATGCGCTCAGTCTTTGAATGCCGTGATCGTTACCATCAGGCCCAAGGTGAAAGAAAGGAAAAATTTAATTTAACCACTTTGGTGGACGTTTTCAGAAATAAGGAATGCACAGACCGTCGAGACCAGGTCTATGGTCTTCTTGCCTTGTCTGAGCAGGCGATTCCGGTAGATTACCGCAAGAGCTTAATACAGGTTCACTTTGATGTTTTACACTGCTGCATCGCCTCTGGACTCCTTCCCACTGTGTCCAGCTCGTTTGACTTCTCTTGCAGCCTCCAAGATAGCTTAGGCATCGAAACGACGACAAATACATTTGCCCAAGTGAAGTTACTTCATCAAATCCTTTCACCACCCTTGGGCGAAATTGTTTGCAGACGTCTGGTACCTCTTGCAAATACTGCAAAGGGCCGGCTGGAGTGGTTGAAACATATAGTTCAAACTGGGCAGTCAGTTTGCGGTTCGATGTCCCTTGTTCGCAAATACGAGTACGAATTCCGTTCATATACAAAGTACAGCAACGAATTGGTTGCCTTTCCCGAGGACTTATGCTATCAACAACTTTCTCCCATAGAATCCGGGGGTGTTAACGATGGGCAATGGGGGTTGGATTGGACAGGTTCCACGCCGCAGGCT
Organism: Cladorrhinum sp. PSN259; assembly: GCA_033725935.1. Classification (NCBI taxonomy): domain Eukaryota; kingdom Fungi; phylum Ascomycota; class Sordariomycetes; order Sordariales; family Podosporaceae; genus Cladorrhinum; species Cladorrhinum sp. PSN259. Next base: position 59,959 of record MU867090.1, on the reverse strand, counting down.
CTCTTCTGGGCCCCTGACTGTGAAGGGTGGGTAAACCTTTTTGTGCTGCACGGTGCCGAATACGAGGCGGTATAAACTTGAAGTGTCTGAGAGACAATTACATCCTACTAAATAGTCAAAGAAAAATGTTAATCAAAGAGAGTCATTCAAGCTATGTATGTTCCTAGCTACTATTCCACCGTCACGACGTGCCTCTATAGTAATTGTCAACCTGTCATCAACTATCCCTAACATCCCTCAAAGTCTTACAGCAGCAGAAACACTCATGACAGCAAATAATACACACCCCGCACCACCCGATCCCGCAATCCCCTCCACAGGGTGGGTCTCCCACAGTCGTCTCCGCAAACCCACCCCTCACAACAACATGGTCCCCCTTCTTTATCATTCTTGTTCGTATACAGACTATACCCCCTGGCTTTATCCTCCTCCCTCCTCTTCTCGTCAACCTCCCGTTCAATCTTGAGCCGCGACTCCTCGTACTCTTGCTCCCTCTTCCTCTCGGCCGCTTTTTCCACCTTTGTAGGCCTCCGCGCAATATTATACAGTTTAATATTCTCCTCCTCCCCTTCTTCTCCCGGGGAATAATAGGCAGCGTGACCACCGCCGGGGAGGACGCAGTCGACCTTGCACCACGCCTCAATCCGCCTGCCGCATCCTTTTGTCTGGCAGAACAATAACGGTTTTTTGTTTTTTTCTCTGCTCTTCTTCTGATTCTGAGGGTCGTCGTCGTTGTCGTCGTCGTCGTCGTTTTTGTTGTCATAAGGCAAAGCGTATCCTTCCGCAGTACCATAGTAAGCTTTTATGCATCGGGCGTCGCGACAGACCGCAGCGTGCCTGCAGGGGAGGTTACCCGTGTACGGGGTGGGAGTCTGCGCGAGGGGGGTCTTGCAGTTTGCGCATTCATATTCGGGGAATTCATGTTCTTCAGAGGATAGTAGAGGGAAAAGCCTCGCCGCGGCTAGAGGCTTATCGGAGGAAGGTTTTGGTTTGGGGATTGCCTTTTTTGGAGGCTTTTTGGCGGGAGGGTTGGCGATTAGTGCTTTATTGGCGAGCGTGGGCTTGAAGCCTGGGAGTTGGTCGACTGCCCAGTTGACGGGGGCTTCGTAGGGCCGGATTTCGTCCGGGTTCCTGTTGGCTGGTGGGTTCGAGGAGGAGGAGCACGCACCGGCAGAGGGAAGTTATTGTTGTTGTTGGGGACTGTGGGAGTTGCCGAGGCTGAGACTTGAAGCTGGCCGTGGTGTTGTTGTTGCTGTTGTTGTTGCTGTTGTTGTTGCTGTTGTTGTTGCTGTTGTTGTTGCTGTTGTTGTTGCTCAAGGTAGGAAGCTGGGTAGCCGAATGCTTGAATGAATTCGGGGCGAGGAGGTTCCGCTCGGCGTGTTTCGTATGTGCTCTGCGGTGTCATGTTCATGTGTTCCCGGGGCGGTTGGGTGGTGATGGGGTCCCGGCATGGGCGAGGAACATATTCGGACATTTTTGGTTAGTACTGGTCAGTGTTTGGAGATGGGTACTCGGCAAGGTTGAGGGTAAGAGCCGAATGTGGGGAATCTCGAGGATTTAAATTGCAGCGGGTGGTCTTTGTGACTTGTCTAAACAAATGCTTCATCCCATTGTCAGCCTATCACTTGTTCAGTCTTGTGGGCAACAAAGGGCGAGGCATTTCACAAAGCAAGACGCCACAAGGACAATGTGCCTCCGATCATTTGTTATCATCTGATTATTTTCTTTGACTGTGAAATGTGCAAGTTGATTTTCCGAGTCAACCTTCTCCGAAACACGTCAGGCCTGCCGCATCATACGCCGTACCGACTTTAGTATCCACCTCTTGGTTTAGACCATCTCATTTGAGTTTTGGTGTTGGTGCCGGTGATGTTGATGTCCGATGCACGCCCATTGGAGGCAACGAAGGACTTGGCTGCAATACTGTGTATTGGTGTTGTGGTGCGGAAGAGAAAGGCAGGAAAAGGTGGGGCCTGGCAATGGCACTTGAGAGGTCGCCTGGTTTATACGCACAGTGAAACCTGCACTTCAAGGTGTGGACATGTTGGTCTGCGCCTTAGTCTAGTCAGGTGGTAGGTGGTAGGTCACTGATGTCATTATATAATTGGATGCTGACCTGAATCCAAGTTGCAACCATCCGAGAATGAATTCTCTCCGCAAAGCTGCAAATTGCACCAACCCAATAACGCCCAGCTTCAAGCGTCTCGACTGGAATTGCTTGATCCAGCAATGAGCTCGCTCTAATTCAATCATCCCGTCATGAGCGTCGTCAATAATTACTAATACCCCGTCCTCCACGCAATTACACAACATTGTCTCCCTTAAACGTACTCCTCCTGCTCCCAGCTCTACTACCCCCCTCCTTTCTCGGATCAGTCGCTAGAAACGCAATCTGTCTAATCTTCGACGCGGCACCAGCCGACATCGGCGGCGGCGGTATGTGGCGCGGAGTAGTCCTCCCCTTCCCTTCTATTATCGACCCTTCCCTCGAGAGAGCCGTCTTGGTGGCAGCAGCCGACGCCAACGAATAAGGAAGCTCAGTCGGAGTCCGAAATGTACTAAAGTCGCTCCTAATCTCATCCTTCCTGGCCGACAACATGAAGAAATCGTGTATGAAGGAATGTTCCAGCTTTCTCGGGCGACGATCTTCGGTCCAGTACCGCTCTTCGCTCAGTTCCTTGGACAGGTGCTGCCGGAAGAACCTGTCCTGAGATACCCACCAAGCTCGCCACAAGACGAGAATAATGATTGTGAGGGGTATTGACACCTGAAAGTACAGCCAGAATCTTGGCGGCAGGGCCGTCTTGTGACTCGGGTCTTGGCCGTCCCATGATTCCCACATCGACATGCCAAAGATGGAGGCCATGAAATCACCGGGCATAAAAAGGGCGGTAATGACGGCGAGGGCTTTGAGGGAAGAAGAGTCGCGGGTTGATGTGACCGCCATGCGGGCGGTGAGTATATTGTCCTCTTGTGCCATTTTCGCAAAGATCTGGGAAAAGGTTAGGGATGCTAGTGCTTCTGAACAGAAAGGTGAAAACAAGACTCACAATATCAATCTGCGACTTACATCGCAGCTCCAACATGGCCCTGTCAGTTTCAAGACTCATGCAGAGCTGCTGCAAGCTCTCAAGGTACTGCCTAATCTCGTGCCAGTGTGCAGACATTGGATCCTCCAAGATGCGGGCCCGCACAAACCCAGTGGCCACACGCCCTCCTCCCATGAACGGGGCTGGGTCGTCGCCATCACTATCGCATCTTACCTCGTCAAGGGCATCCCCGGCCTGCAGGAGGATCTTGACCGCTCGTTCCATCCAGCTGATGGTATCCAAGAACTTGACCGACCGTTTGAAGGCTTCGTGAGCGTTCTTCATGAGTTCTGTTGGCCTCTTGGGAATGACAAATGTTTGGCCAGTTCCACCCGTGGAAATACTCGGCCGTCCCTTCACAGGTTTCGTGTCCATGATGTCAAAGCCCGCCATCCTCTCGACATCCTGTTCGAGAGTGGCTACCTCCTTGGCGTTCTCAGCCATTGCGCGCTCACTGAGGGCAAACTGAACCTGAAGCATGGTAACTGGGGTGACTAGCGGATGAGCCCACTGGCTTCGGCACGCTTCCATGCGCTGGCCGTACTGCTCAAGCTCATCCAAATCATGATACTTGGGGTCGTAAGAATCCCGAATCAGCATCGTCGCAGTTCGGGTGGAAAGGTCATAAGTGAATGAAATGAAATCGTAAGGTGGGCGCGGATCTGAAGAAAAACAGAGAAGAAGACTGAGCTTCTCGTGCCTTCGGTCCCAAAACATGGACTCGGTGGTGATGCGCCTGATGTACTGAAGAGTTGAGGGATGCAGCCTGAGCGCGTCATAGTCCTCGACTTTCATGTCGAGTCCATCGAGAGAACCATCCTCGTCGGAATTGAAATTGACTCTTCGGCGGCAGATTCTATGCTGGCGTCAGCGATATTCATCCAAGAAAGAAGCATTGAGATGTACTCACACTTGACGAACCCGACCTCGCAGGCTCGCATCATAAGTGCCTTTTTGTTTCTCAAATTGTCCCTATACCACAACGGTGGCTCAGTCAATACGTGGCGTCAGATCCGAATACCAAGGCCAACAACATACCTCCCTGTTCACAGCATAGCCCTCTCTCAATGCAAGGTTGAATAGTCTGTCCCCTGCCCCGTCCTCTGACAGCATCTTGTGGCCCAGCTCCCCGTTCGCCGAGAACGCCGCGCCGCCAAAGGATCCCGGGCCGATCCGTTTTATAAAGGCAGCATACTCATGGTAGGCAAGCGGCGATGCCTGCCCGTCACCTTGCACCAAGACCTCGTGCTGCAGAGAATCGGCATCAAATACAAACATGTCTGAGCGACCGGCGCGTCCAGTTGTTGTCGAGTTCGATCCAACAGAATCGTTCCTTCTCAAATTATCCATTGCAGATGGAAAAGTGTTTGTGTTGATGATAATTCCGACGCAGGATCCACGGGGGTGTAAGAAGAAATGAGCAAACGGAAAGGGTGGCTGGATGAATTGATGCAATCCGAAATTTCTAACCAATCGCTGAGTGCTTGCGATGACGCTCTCCACACTCCCCCCGTGATCCATTCCAGGATGCGTGCACGTAAATTCAACACGCTAGACCTGAAGCGGTAAAAAGGGGGCAAAACATGGGGGTGATCTTCTTGCTCAGTGCCCACCGCCCACGTTCTGGTTGGTGATGTTGCATGCAAATACGGAGACCGTCCGAGACTAGCAGCATGAGTGGACAAGACCGTGATGCGCTGGCCGAACCATCTTGCGGTGAAAGGTCGAGAGGGCGCAAAAGACAGTGGAAGGCGGAAGGGGACTCGTCGGTGTGAAATCAAGAATCGCCAAGTGTGAATAATCTTGAACTGTGTCCCATGATTTGCTGCGCCCGATTCGCCCAATTCACTTGGTTCCTCCTGAGGCTGTTCGCTTAATGTCGGTCGAAATCCATTCATCACTTGCCAGCGCATCCACCGGGCACCGAGGCGAATGATCTTGGCAAGGCAGAAAAAGCCGTTGAAATATCTCGTATCCAGGGTGGTGTAAACAAGCATTCCAAGGCGGGCTTCAACCGGCTAACCCATCGCCAAGCTGATCTCGATGTTGCTTGCATGGCATTCCCTGATCTTTCAAAGGCCCTGACGGATCCGGGGTACACTGCTTACTATTATTTCCGGACCCAATTGGAGACGGTCGTATCATTTTGCCTGAATGGCTTTGGATGTGCGGTTCTCGAAAGTGCAGCGTCACGCAAGCGAGTTGCCGGCATTACAGAATGCTTCAGGAGCGCACGGGTTTCAGGAGCTATGCTTCAATATGGCATGGCATCGATGATGAAGAGATGAGGGCTAGCTTCTAAGCCCTACTATCCACAGCGTCGACTAGATCCTAGCGGACGACCTGATTGTCCCGTGTTTCCTCCCCAAATACTCCCAGGAACTACCGAGCCGCAACCCAGTCTTGTTCGCTCATTGTTCTCATAGAGGTCTCCCGCGCAATGTTAAAGTATTATTCCCACAATACATGTAAGTAAGAAAGGAATTCAAATTACACTAAATTCCATTTCCGTCTTTGGACTTGAACACTACATGTACCTGACGGCACGGGGGTACGTCGACGAGTTCTGGATGAGTGACGCGATGAGAGAGAGACCTTGCACAGGTGGCAGAGGTGCAGGGGATCTTCGACGTGATGAAAGTGCATCCAATTCAATTGTCACGACATGGCAGATTACGTCTGAGCAAATCCGGAAGGAGCGTTCGACCGCATCGTTCATGAGCTTCTTCAACTCCGGGCTCAGGGCATCCCCGGATCGACGCTCCAAAGCTACCGTGACATGAGCGGGTCCGCGGAGACATTTCATAAAGGGCACAAGCAACGTTTTAAAGACCTGTGGGAAACGTGAAGTGGAAAACAAGTGATTGATCAAAGGATGATAAGAGGAAAGAAACCTCTGCAGTGTCGCTGCTTGGTTTATAGCTAACAGCATATAATCCAGCGAGCAAACGAGGTCCGTCCCGTCCTCTTCATCGCGTGCCTCCTTCAGCTTGTTCTGCAGCAGCCGCAAAGCCTAGCTCTCGTCCATAGCCTGAACCTGCCAGATATTCTTATGGCTGCTAGTAAACCTTTCTGCTGCAGCCATGCTATATTCCAAGAACCCAACCTCATGTGGTAAATAGCTCTTGAATCCTGACCTTCGGATCAATAATCGGGTGGTTATCGCAGAACTCAACCCAGCATTGTCGTATATGAGAAAGCAGACTGTCCTCGTGTGTCTGCGGGCTGTAGTCCTAACAGCAGTGGTTCCTCCACTCCCAGATCTTATAGTACAGCGTTCAGAAATCGAGAGACTTGGTCATGGTCGGCCTGTTTCAAGATCGCAGGATTGTTTATGATAACGATGAATGGCTCAGTCAAACGCAAAAAACCAAAAAAAAAAACCAAAAAAAAAAAAAAGGCACAGAAAATCGATACCATACCCGGCACCGACAACAACAAACCTTACCGTTATAGGTATTGAGAACAAGTCGCTAAATGATAAAATTTTGGCTAAAAGGCCATTAGCGATGCGGTCAAAGCCTCGCTGTTTTCGCAAAAGCCTTATGATAACAGGGTTAAATCTCCTCGCACAGAGCAGACTAGCACTTCACTCCAGCGCCAACAAATCTGACCGTCATTTTCTAGTTTTCCACTGCTTACTCTAAAACTGCCCTCACCGAACCTGGCACCCGCCTCTGCCGCCGTGTCCGGGCACAACTTGCAGACATGAAGCAACCAATAAGGTTGCTGAGCTCTGACTGGGCCTAGATTCGGTCAGATCAGGCTCCATCATGTGGCACTGCACAGCCACCAACTCACGGCCGCCTTCGAAACCGTCGCCAGCTTCCAACGTCTGCATCCCGATCAACGCACATTCGCCCTATCGTTACCTTCTCACGTCGTACCCGTTCCTGATATTGAAACTCGCCGACTAAACACGTACCAAGCAATCATGTTCGGCTACGGTGCGCCGTCCAATCTGCAAGCGGAGGAAGACGAAAAGGAGGAAATCGACGATGGCAAGGAGGAGGCATCTTCTGACCAAGCGGATGAAGAAGTCTTGTCGCCCGTCGAGACCTATCCCACGATATTGGAGCGCAGTCTCACTCTCGAACACAATGCGCCGGGATCAAGCAAGCCCGCCGACGCCATTTTTGTAAGTAGAAGTTGGCCAACTTGGGGGACCCATTCGAGCCTTGGCTAAGCAATAGGAGTACAGGAGCCCGACATAATATGTGAAGAATGTCAGAATGCGTTCCCTGCTGAGGGCCACGATCAGCACAGGCAGGGAAACCACACGCTCCGAGTAGACGTGGCAAACCCCACGAGCTGTCGGCTATGCGAAGCACTCATCAACTTTTGGGCACCCGAGTCCTACGAGAACCGCTACCTTGAACTTGAGGTTTGGTTCGACTCTCGGGAGGGCTATTTCTACGGCGTGCTGGATGTTGTCTTCCGCCCAAAGTTGCAGTTCTCTCAGGCGCCCCCGACAGCAAGGTTTGGATTTCAGCTCTTTAATGACACATTCATCAGTATGTGATCTACTTTCGCTTTTATTATTATTCGACATCAGTCCAAGCATCGTTCACTGACGCCGGTTTGACACAGGTCGTCCCAGGATGCCATCCTTTATAGTAGACCTCCCTAGTTCTACACGATTGGAACACAGCGAAGAGCAGATCAATGGATGGCTCAACGCGTGCGAAGAACATGCCAGGTGTAACAAACAATTGTCTCGGGCGGATTTCGTTCCATCACGTCTGATTGAGATCTCTAGAGACCACGTTGGAAATATTTCTATTCGGTTGAGATCTCGTTCTGATCTGAATTCTTCCGTCAAATACGCAACGTTGAGTCACTGCTGGGGCGATTTCATGCCACTCAGGCTCGAGCAATCTAAAATCGGTCAATTCCGTGACGAGATTCCCTGGAACAAAATATCGCCTGTCTTTCGGGATGCTATCAGTGTCTCAGTGGCTTTGGACATATGGTATATTTGGATCGATTCCTTATGTGAGTGTACCGGACTCCTGCCAGGTGTCTTTGTGTTAACATCACGCAGGCATCATACAGGACTCGGAAAAGGACTGGGAAGCAGAGTCGGCAATGATGTGTGATGTCTACTCTCGCTGCCACTTGAACATAGCAGCAGATGCTTCGAAAGACGGGTCTCAAGGGCTTTTCAGGGAGCGAAATCCTACAATCTTGAAGCCTATTCACATCGTTGTGAAGGCTCATGGGTTAACGGCTAAAGACTCTACCCCCTTCAGTGCGATAAACCCCGGGAATTACCTTCTGGTTGACCTCAATTCCTGGAAAGAAGAGATTGATAGTGGGCCACTTGGGAAGAGAGGATGGGTTATACAAGAACGAGCACTTTCCCCCAGAACGATTCATTTCGGCAGGAACCAGGTTGCATGGGAGTGCCGTCACCTCTCTTGCAGCGAAGTCTTCCGGAGCGGCTTCCTCCGTGGCACTATCCAGCGTAAAGCAAAGGGCTTTATAACCACGGGAGCCGAGAGAAGCGGACGGGCTATGGAGATATATCGAAAGTTGAAGGGCGAACAGGATGAGATAGACCGAGAAGAGGAGGAATTCGACCGCAGAATGACTGCCTGGAGGGATCCGAGCTCCTTGTCTGGCGAAAATTCGGCTTCGGTTAATGGGTCCGAAAACGATTGTAAAATGCTTGCTCCACGTCGGACCTTGAAGGCCACATCATCTCTCCCCTACGGCGTCGAGCCTTACGATTTGCTGGTCTCGAGCCCGGGCTTCTTGATGAGCTCCGTCTCTCGCACCAAATAAGAGAACGAATACTTGAGTTTTCCCCTGCAAAGCTAACGCCTCCTCGTTACAGACAGAGGAAAGATATTCACCGAAAGTGGTGTGATATCGTCAGAGCGTATACGGAATGTAAACTCTCCTACGGCAGTGACAAGCTCGTTGCCATCGCCGGCTTGGCACAGATGATAAGTGGGGTCATGAAATGCCAGTACCTTGCTGGACTCTGGAGGAAGGACCTCGAGCACCAATTGCTATGGAAGGTTATATCTCCTTCACCCGCGGCACCGAGAGACGGAACACGTGGTCCATCATGGTCGTGGGCCTCCGTGGACGGCGGTGTTGAGTGGGAGCGCTGGTATTATGGAATTTATGGTGGATTCTGTGGAAGGTAAGTTAACAGCCGAGCTGGATTCTAATTACTAACCGGCACCAGGGACTCGGATATGATCGAATGGCTGTCTCGAATCCAGAGCGTCCAGGTCAGCAACACTACCGACAAGCCATTCGGCCAAGTTTCCTCGGGGTCACTCGTCATCACCGGCCCGCTCAAGGTTCTCAACATAACCAAGGATACCACTAATATGCAGCCCAAACCGGATATACTAAGCGATGCCCTCCTGGTGTCTTGCCATCAAGACGTGGATATCTTCTGGGACACCAAAGAGAGCCACGAGAAGTTCGCCAATAAGCGAGATGCAATTTGGCAATATAAGACTTATCGCGCTGCTCCTCCTCGGCACCGTCCAAGCAGTGGCGACGTCTTTTTCATGCCTCTTCGTATTATGAACTATGACCACTGTAGCTGGGACTACGAGTTTCCCATGCTCCAAGGACTTCTCCTGCTGCCCTGTCCCGGCACACGTGGCACATACCGACGGATTGGCCAACTGACCGTCTCAGAACACAAGGCGACCGATGAATTCCTCAAGGGTGAAAAATGGCCCTTTCAGTCTAGAACGGAGATCCTGGACAATCGGCTTTATCAGTCTGTTGGGGCTGACGGCGAATACACGATTCAAATTGTATGAATCATTGGACGAGTCCGCCAGAGTCGTTTCAGAGACCACTTCATCCATTTATCCTTCGGACTTACCAGAGGCACTATGCTTGTCACCGACTGCGTGATCAGCGAATGTCGCAGTTGAAAATCAACCTCAACGAAGATACCAATCCAGCACCCAACTTCGCATGCTAGTAGACGTCAGGTACCTAGGTACCTCGTAGCTCACCTGGGATTAGGGCGGCTCAGGGTCCAGCAACAACAAAATGATTGCTCAGGGCACTAGTAACAAACAGCCGTTGCTGCAGTCAAGTTCCCCGTATCAACATCCGTTCAAGGACTTGGCTTCTAGAGACTGGGTTGTCCGCGTTTCTACGGTCCAATGACGAGGGCTTTTAATGTTCCACAACAGGTTTCTCGGTGAAAGATGTGAATCATTTGGGCAAAGTACACCGAGGTCAGAGTCGGAGGAAAACTCAACCGCTGACGCCCATATGATATTTCTCCGCGATATCCCATCCTGCCCGTGAGAAGGATCGCGTTTTGAGCGACCGGCGGGGAGAGGGCATTTTACAAACAACCCTCAATTTGTCTCTTCCCTTGGGAAACTATATTTTCCTTAAGTCTTTTATACCTTGTTTTATATATTTCTATACTCTTAACAAATCTCCGGTTATGCCCGATAACGCTCTGAATTAACAAAGATAGAAATTATGTAGAGTACCTGATATTATGCTTTTCATACTCTCTATCTTTGATAAAGAGTATAAGGAGCATACTTTTATTAGTTATTCCAAGACTCATAGGTCCTTTTATCCCTAGCCCAATAATTTGCTCTAAATCGCTTAGCGATCCTGAGGTAGGGGCTTGCGCCTGAGGTGACACAGAAGGAGCTTGTTTTTGCTAGCTAGGAGACGCAAACCACTTGCGTTTGCCTGTTACGACGTGCCTGTACCCGGAAGTGGGTAGAGACAGAGTCGCAGAAGGCGAGTAATGTCAACAGATGAGAGGCGACCTCTTGGGCTTGGGTGGCACTGGAAGGCGTGTTGGTGAAGAAAGTCCTCACAGACGGTGGTTCACTATGTCAGAGGTCGTATATTACTATAGCCAACGGGGAGTGACGTACATAGCATCAGACCTGTCAGCGAGCAGCCCAGCCAGCCAGCGGCTAACGGCTCACATTTGATCCGAAAAGAGGGGTAATGGTCAGCATACCTGATTTTGAGCAACAAGAGGACAGAGACTAAAGCAGCAATTTTGAGAGAAATGCAATCCGCCAGATCTTCAGTACTATAGGCAGTAGGTATTTTTACCGAGCATCTTAGAACTCCCTTCGCTTCAAGTGCTTTTTTTTTTTTTTTTTTTTGTTATACCTCAGGTCCTGCAAACGCTGGACCGTCCGACTCACACCAGACCCCGCCGCGAACGCCCCACCATACTCACTGTGCACAACTTGCACAAGGACAAGTAGTTGGGCTCTTTAACCCAGTCCAGAAAATGGCCGATCCATTCGGGATTATCGGTATCATCGGCGTCGCGACGCAGATTACCCAGATCGCTATCCAGTTTGGGATGGACTGGAAAGATGCGCCAGCCGACGCCAAGAGCTTCACAGCAGAGCTTCAATCCCTAAAGACAGTCCTGTCCGAAACAAATATGAATGTGATTCTCAATAATGACTTCGCCGATGCATTTCACGGTCGACACTCCACAATTCTCTCGCAACTTGGTCCCACAGCCCATAACACAGACGCCCAGATGATGGTATCAGCGTGTCGACATGAACTGGACAACCTACTTGATGATTTGAAAAAGCAAGTTCATGGGCCCCGGGTATCATGGGAGAGAATTAAAGGAGCCTTTCTTGCGAAGAAGACTCGGGAAGCCGTTCAGAACCTTCATCGGCAGTATGAAGCGCTGAATAAGATGGCGGCAATCGATGCAATAGCTCTTAGTGCAAACACCCATCGCAAAGTCAAAGAAATCCACGGAGTTGTTGATAAGGTGCACGACTACCATGTGAACCTAGAGGTTGCCGAGCAGCGAAGTAGAGTTCTGGATTGGATTACTCCAGTCGATTACGCCCCTCAACAAAGCGACTTCATTAAAAGGCGACAGGCTGGAACCGGACAGTGGTTCCTTGACTCTATACAATTCAAGACGTGGGTGAAAACCGAGAACCAGATCCTGTTCTGCCCAGGAATTCCCGGGGCAGGGAAAACAATCCTCACAGCAATTGCGGTTGACGACCTTACGACTCGCTTCGAAACAGACAAGAGTATCGGCATCGCATACATCTATTGCAACTTCCGTCAGCATGACCAGCAGAACGCCGAAGACCTCATTGCGAGCCTGCTAAAGCAACTGGCTCAAAGACGGCCATCGCTGCCAGACGTCGTAAAATCCCTCTATGACAAGCACAAGAATAAGGGGATGCGACCATCACTGGACGAAGTCTCGCAAGCTCTCTGTACCGTGGCTACAACATTCGCAAGGATTTTCATCATTGTCGACGCACTTGATGAATGCCAAACAACCGGTAGTTGCCGAACGAAATTCCTCTCAGAGCTCTTCCAACTCCGGGCTAGGTGCGGAGCGAACCTCTTCGCCACGTCAAGATTCATCCCAGAGATCTCGGAGAAATTTCAGAACAGTGTATTGCTTGAAATAAGGGCCAAAGAACAAGACGTGCAAGGATATGTAAAAGCCAACCTATCACACTTGCCATCGTTTGTCGGACGCAGCCTAGCCCTACAGGAGGAAATCATGACCAAGATCATCAACGCTACCGATGGCATGTATGTGCTCTCCAGCTGATTTACAAACGAGTGTTACTGACCCTATAGGTTTCTGCTTGCAAATCTTTATCTCAATTCTCTAGCGGGAAAGAGATCGCCCAAAGCCCTTCGAGCAGCCTTAAGTAGATTGCCTTCCGGTTCAGAAGCGTACGATTACGCATACAACGAGGCAATGGAACGTATCGAGGGTCAGCTTAGTGACCAAGAAGAGCTTGCGAAGCAAGTTCTAGCATGGATCACCTGCGCAAAGAGACCTTTAACGATATTGGAGCTTCAGCATGCCCTCGCTGTAGAGATTGGCCAACTAGAGCTTGACGAAGAGAATCTCCTAGACGTCGAGGATATTGTCTCGGTATGTGCCGGACTAGTAACAATCGACGAGGAGAGTGCCATCATCCGACTGGTACACTATACAACGCAAAAATACTTCGAGAAAACAAAGAGCAAGTGATTCGCAAATGCGGAAGCTGAGATTGCGATAATCTGCGTCACCTACCTCTCATTAGATGTCTTTGAGAGCGGTTATTGCCCCAACGACGACGAGTTTGAGAAATGGCTAAGGTCAAACGCCCTTTACAACTACGCTGCACGCAACTGGGGACACCATGCTCGCGAGGCTTCCAGTCTACCCCAGGAGGTTCTGGACTTCCTCCTATGTGATTCGAAGCTGCAGGCATCAATCCAGGGAATAATGACTGGTCCAGGTGATTCAAGATTTCGCCCGTATCCCAAAAAGGTAACAGCCCTACACATAGCAGCACATTTCGGCATGAGGGACGCGGTACTGTATCTACTCAGTAGCCGGGACCCGGACCCGAAGGATGGCTGGAGTGACACGCCACTCTGCTACGCTGCCAGGAACGGCCATGAAGCGATTGTGAAGATGTTGCTATATACGGGCCAGGTTGATGTCGACGCGAAGGATAGCAGAGACGGTCATACGCCGCTTAGCTACGCTGCTAAGAACGGCCATGAGGCAGTTGTAAAGCTCTTGCTGGCTACAGACCAGGTCGATGTCAACTCGAAGGATATATACGGCTATACGCCGCTTTGCTCCGCTGCTTGGAACGGTCATGAGGCGATCGTGAAGGTACTGTTAGCTACGGAGCAGGTTGATATTAACTCAAAGATGACGGATCACGGCCGGACAACGCTTAGCTATGCCGCTGGAGGAGGCCACGAGGCTATTGTAAAGCTGTTACTTGCTACAGGCCAGGCTGATATTGACTCCAAGGATAAGAGTGGCCGGACGCCACTTAGCTTTGCCGCTCAGAGAAATCATGAGGGTACCGTGAAGCTACTGCTGGCGACAGGCAAAGTCGATCTTGACTCAAAGGATGATGAGGGCTCGACGCCGATAACATATGCTGCTGCGGGAGGGCATGACGTTATCGTGCAATTATTACAACGCAAAATGTAGTCGAAGCTTACGATCGTCAAGCTCTGAAATCGCTATTTTGCAATTTTGTGCTTGCAGTTCTCTTGACAGTGACAGATAGCAAAGTGGTCGGAACTATTACGATCGATCACAATATCCCCAATAAATTTCCTATTATCTAGCACTTAGACACATATAACCTCAAGTTACTAGATTGAGACTACCAAATTCTACCTGTACGGAGTTATAAGACTATCGGTACAATTACCCACCCACTGGAAAGCACTAAAGGAAGGTCTAGACGCCGCCATTAAGGCTCTTTCTCAGCGTCTACCGCGAAGTTGGCCGGCTGCATAACCGATACCAATAGTCCGGTAATTTGGGTCCTTGACCTCGCCTACTTTCTGAGACTAAACTCCAGTATGGCGATACTGACCCCGACTACGATGTACCTTCGAAGCGATCACGCTTGGATGGGCGGGCGCCGTCGTCGACCCCATAAAAAGAAACCACAGACCTCGAGGCTAGTCGATAGAAGCACCAAGCCTTTAAACAAGAATACAACATCACCTAGGCGGCGTAAGGCATAATGAATCCCCTAACAATAGGAGATACGACAGAATGGCCATTCATCACTTCTTTCCCATCCACTGCTACCACTTAGGAAGACTTCTCGGTCGACTCCATTCCGGTCCTTGACCTCTAATAGTGCACACCTTGCATTGCAGCCACTATCCTTTGAAGAAGTACAGAGTTTCATTAGGCTTAAGTGGCAAGATAATCTTCAAGAATATACTATTTAGATATTAAATTGACCGCGTTAATTCTATTGACATACGCCGCCGAAGCACAACTGCTAGTACCAGCCCTGATTCAGGCCTCTGACCCCTAAAGGACCGGCTTTTTAACGGCCTCCCCTATCATTTAACACGCAACTTGTTTTTATACAACTTCTAGTCCGCACTCTCTTACGACCCAGTACTTCAAAGCTCAGTCTATTCGAAGAAGTCACTTTTTGGCCTGCTAGCCTGCAGGTCCTGTGGGAAAGTTTCTGGCCCTAAGCAGAATACCTATCGGCGGGCCGAAGTGGAGGATAGCATCGGAGCCGACACAGTGGCCCGGGTGTGCTCTGTCAAGAATGCCGTAGAGCGCGGTATAGCTGGCATCGTTAACTAGCTTCAGATCCTAGTGCGTATTCTGCTTCACAACAACCGGTATATCAGGGACCACTACCGAGCGCATGCCCTCAATCATGCAAATCAAGCATGACAAGCAAGTTGTAGATGGTTAGGCAGCAGAAGGTCCGGGATCTGGGAGGAGGGGAAATCCAGTTTCCAGCACACTTAATAGCAAAGCCCCGAAGGAGGCAGTGATTGTGGCTGTGCTCTCGCTAGCGGCTTACCCGGAAAAGTAGGCTGCCCAAAGCCGGGCTCATAAATACCCCACCTCAGATGCTCGGATTCGGCACTCAGATCAACCTGAAGTTGATCGACTCACCACAAACACTCAATCTGCCTGGCCTGTTGAGAAAATGGCTGAGGTCGGAACCGCGATCGCTATCGTCCAACTTGCGGATAGAGTGATTACACTCTGTATGTACTGGATCGAAGCAGTCCGAGATGCTCCGGCCGATCTTCGCACCATTCTGCTAGAAACCTCGATGCTCCAGACAATCTTCAAACACATTGAATTTCTCATTGCCTGCGACAATACCGCCTCAGCCGCGTTCAGCAATCTCTCAAAGCCCGATGGCACGCTTGAGCATTGCCACAGGATTCTGACGAGCTTAATTGACCTGTTTCCCGATGGAGATATCTACACGAAACATGCTTCCTCATCAAAGTTCACGGCGATGGCGGCAAGGCTAGCGTGGCCGTTTAAGGAATCCAAAGCTCGGAAACTACTCGAAGAGCTGGGTCGCTACAAGATGGCTATTACCCTGGCGCTGACTGCTGAGTCTGCGTAAGTGCATGAGCTGCATCCGAGTCTTCATGACCAAGAACCTCAGACATTGCTCCCACATGGTCTCAGTTCGAAGCTAATTGCATCTCGATTTAGCCAGGATATTAAGGACATCAAGGAGAAAGCAACAGGAATGTACGACATGTTGACTGGTAAGTCCGCATGAGAGCAGCAAGTCGCCTGTATTACCCCGATACCAGTGACGGCAACTCACTAGGGACAGACTCGGTATGGATGTTGGGTAACATTGGCTGACTGAATTCTAGAGAGCCAACGCAACGAGTTTTGCCGATGGCTTCAAACTACGGATCCGTCTCCTCTGCATAATCGATCTCGAAAATTAGTTGAGGACGGAACCTGCAACTGGATGCTGCGATTACCCGAATGGGCCGACTGGCTCGCCAGAAAATACCGGTGCCTCTGGATACACGGAATCCCTGGCGCTGGGAAGACGGTACTGGCGTCTTACTTGGTCGACACCGTTGAATCCCACTGCCGCGATGAGCTTGGGCCAAAATGTGCTGCGCTCTACTATTATTGTTATTTCGGTCATAACCAGGATGAAAGCGCCCCGTTATTGCGATGGCTGATAACTCAGCTCTGCCGTCGGGCAGAAGCCATCCCGGCTGAAACCTATGCCACCTTCAAGCAGAGGTGTGAGCCTAGTCTTCCAAAGCTCCTCGATGCTCTAGCAGCTATTCTCGATGGTTTCCAAGCAGTCTACGTCATTGTTGACGCCGTCGATGAGAGCAAGCCCCGAGACGATCTACTCAAAACCGTCCGAGACCTAAGCACCGATCCGCGATTCAGCAAAATCCAGCTCTTGGTCACGAGTCGTGAGTACATCGATATCGAGAGGGTGCTTGAGGAGATATCTAAGCCGGTGTCCATGTCCAATCCCTCCATTGAACTGGACATACGACGTTATGTTCGGTCGAACTTGCAGAACAATCCCAAATTTAAGCGCTGGCACTCCCAGCTACGTGGCGAGGTAGAGGCTACTCTGTGCACTCGAGCGAAGGGAATGTAAGTAAACCCTGCAAATGTCCTAGCTGACGTATTTTTCTGATGGGGTATACCTGTTAGGTTCCGCTGGGTTGTTTGCCAACTCGATCGCCTCCAACGCCTCAAAGGCGAGCCTCATGTTATCAGACACGCCCTAGCAACGCTCCCAAGAACACTAGATGAGACATATGAAAGGATCTTTCTCGACATTCCGGACGAGGAACGGTCATTTGTACGGCAGTGTTTGAGGTGGATTCAGTTCCACAATGAGCATCATGACGCAGATGGCATCCCTTGCGCGATTCTTCTCCAAGCCCTCAGCTCCAGCGATGACGAACAACGCGAACCCGGAGATGAGTGCCCGTATGACGCACAAGACATCAAGGAAATCTGCGGTTGCCTGTTAAATATCTCTCCAGGGAATAGCTTCAAAATTAAAGATTACAGCAATCAGTTAATATATAAAGCAATTCCGGTGGTTTCTTTCGCCCACTACACCGTACGCGAGTTTCTCGATTCGGATCGTATATCAACCAGCCCAGTCGCGTTTTTCATGCTTGAAAAGCCAATCCAACCTGATATTCAGCGGAGAATCTTACTTAACGCGCTTAAATTCCAAGCATCTGGCTTCGAGACCATGGGCGTTGGCGACTACAATGATCGCGTAGTCAATATTTTTCGCCACTTAACGGAGTGCTTCCGGTCATATTGTGCCGTCTCAGCAATTTTTTCTCTATCCACCCATCCGAGCGAGATTATTAGTCACCGGGACCTCAACGACCACGTGTTCGACATGCTCAACCCATTAGGCGCTCACGCTCAGCCGATTATGCAGTTTCTGAAACTGTGCCAAAGGGACCTCGGCTTAATTAGCGAAAATTATAAGGTGCATTCCCTGAGTACATTCGAATTTGAGTCATTATATTGGAGGACCACCGACAACCCCAGCCAAGCCCTCGAGTGCGCCATGCTTTTATTTGTCATTCTCCTGTTTACCGACAACTTCATGCCACTGGCGGAAGGGCTTTTTCAGAAAGTTCAGCAGAGCCTAGACTTCATGCATACGCCATTACGGTTTGGAATCACCCTAGAAGGCTTTAGCCGGGACGATTCGTATATGTTTAATGGGAGAATGGTCGAGTTTTTCGCCCAAGCGAGAGAAGGACATCGAACGGGTGGACCTCTCGAATTCATCCTAGATCAAGGGACAACTCTACCCACTCCTACAGCAGTTCTCTACTCCTATGTTGGGAGATTACGTGACTTCGAATATCGCAATGAATACTACCAGCGGCTGTTGAATAAAATATTGGAACTTGGCTGCGACCCGAACGGAGAGGGGTACACGACGACTCCCTTACAGATAGCTGTGGAAGCTTTCGACTTCGTCGAAGTTGAGACACTGCTACGTGCAGGAGCGGATCCAAATGGGCTGGGGTCATACCCGGGTGGTATTCGGTGGTCTGGCATATTCGGCGACTTTGAGCATTTGGAAGGCTTAAGCCCTCTCTATATCTGTCAAGATGAATCCAGAAAGGCTCACTCGGAAGACGAACGGAAGATGCTCGAAGCACTCCTCCTCCAGCATGGAGCCAAATCCTTCGCTACAGCTCAACCGTTGCTGAGCTCCGACAGCGATGAACAAGAAGGTGGCAGCGATACTTCAAGCGTTAAGTGGGGGGATTTGCAGTAGGAAAGATGTAAGATTGAGAGAATGAGCCAACAGTGCACAAGGATACAATCATTTCGTACAGAAGCTGCTCTCTTCTAAATACCCCCTGATAGGTTCTATAGCGTGCGTCTAGGATGGTCATATGCCAGTAATAGTCATCTAAATATGCGTTATGTCAGCCAGTAAAAAAGCAAATCCTTCGGTACAACCGGATCAACGACGCTTTGCAACAAACAATCATGAAGGAGATCCGCATTGATCCGGAAAGGCAAGAGGACGAGTTTGAGGAAGTGGAAGTCCTCGGCCTTCTTGATCCTTACTTTACCGATAGCCGCAAGCTGGCGCTTTATGCAGAAGCTCTTTGGTTGCTAAGCCCACGCCTGAGTTTATACCGGCGGAATGCGTCCTTATAATTGAGACCTCTCCTGATGGATGTATATAGATTTGCTCAAGTACAGACAAACACATATTCGAACTGAAAGCCGTGGACTATAACACTGAAGTAACTCTGACTGGATGCTGATCATCTGGTGCTAATTACAGGCTCTTCTTATTCCGGAGCCAGATGAATAACTAGTCCTGTGAGCTGAATTGTAAAGAAACGGGGATGTGCTGATATTAACTTAGATACCTATCTACCTTTGAGTGCTCCAGCCGCCGGGTATTTGACACTGTGAGAGGAGCGAAATTTATTTTCCGGAAGGCACATCTATTAGCCGAGCATTTATGTTTCGGTTCATTATTTCATAACTATTCCCATCGCGCGAGTTGTCGCCTGTTACTTCAATCCTCACACGATACCTTCACCCCCTGAGCAAATCTCAGTCCAGTCCTTCTACATCACCATGGCATTCATTCTTTTACTACTCCATCTAACAACCCTCTCACTCCTCATAGTAGTCTCCGCCCAACCCCACAACACCCCCCTTCCATCCTTCACCTCCCCACCCGTCACCTCCCGTCCTAAATTCAGATACTGGTTTCCAGACGCCAGCATCCCCGCAGCCGCAGTCCAAAAAGACATCGTCGCCCTCGCCGACGTCTCCGCCGGCGGTCTCCAGTTCCTAGGGTACTACAACCAGGGCTTCCTTCCGCCAGTCTCAACAAACTGGTCTACCTACGGCTTTGGCACATCCGCATTCAAGGAACTCCTCCGCGCGGCACTAAAGACGACGTCTCAGCATGGATTGCGCTTCGACTTTGCCGTCGGCCCAAACACGGCGGCCGGTGTGCCTGCTGTTCCGGGGACCGAAGGGTTGGCAGTGGAGCTAGTTTACGGTTCCAAGTTTTTCAATTCCAGTCAGAGAATCACGGCGCTGCCGGGGCCCGTGCTGGCCTTTAATCATGATCCCTTGAATGGATGGGTTCATGAACCGGAGAATTGGGGACCGAGTGAGCTGGTTGCTGTTGTGGCGACCAGAGTGAAGAGTAGAGGGAGAAGGAGTGCCAATGGGGGAGGAGGGAAGGCGGGGGAGCAGGTGGTGCTTGATAAGGGGAGTGCGGTGGATATTACCGCTTCCGCGCTGAATGGAAGTTTCAGTTGGCAGGCACCGCCGTCTACCCCTGGCGAGCAGCAGCAAGCAAACTGGGTGGTCACGGCTTTTTATCAGCGGTATTCTAACGAGAGGAGCTGCGCGTCGGTTGCTGGAGCTCCGACGTGGATTGGTAACGGGTCTTGGATGGTTGATCATTTTAGTTCTGCGGGCGCTAAGAAAATGACGGACTTTTGGGATCAGCAGGTGCTGGCTGATAAAGAGATTGATGGACTCATGAAAAAGGTTGGGGATTACTGTAGGTTACTGACTGAATGTTCGGGGATACCAGATTTTCTGCTGACAACCTGGCTCAGCATGGGAGGACAGCATGGAGATGATGGCGCCGCTCTGGTGGACGCACGGCTTTCTCGATAGGTTTAAAAATGCGCGAGGATACGATGCTACCAAGTACCTTCCAGTCTTCTTTCAGGCGAAGAATCTTTGGAACAGCTACGGAGAGCCGTACGATACGTCGTATATATTTGACGGCGAGCCAGCGGATGGTGGCCAGTATGCCGAGGATTACAGACTTACACTGAGCGAGGGGTATCAGGATTATCTGCGGCACCACCAGCAGTGGGCTTCTGCGAGGGGCATGAGCCATTCTACACAGCCGGCGTACAACATGCCTTTGGATATGGTAGGCTGCGTTCTTGGACAAAACTCGTATCTGGAAAGTTGACGTATTTTTTTCACAGGCAGCATCAATTCCTCTAGTTGGTGCGCCAGAACTCGAGTCTCTCGGTTTTGGCGAATCCATCGACACCTACAGACAATTCACTGGGCCTGCGCATCTCTCCGGCAGGAACATCATCTCTACCGAAATAGGAGCGCAACGAGGCGGCGCGTATGTCCAGACGCTCCCGAAGCTCATTGGACTCTTCCAGGACTCCTTTGCCGCCGGCGTCAACACTCTTTCCATACACGGATTCGCCTACGGCGGGACATACTCTGGAACAACATGGCCTGGATACACGCCTTTCCAATACGAATTCGGTGAGATGTGGGGGCCAAGGCAACCAGCTTGGAGACATCTCAACGACACCCTGTTGTTCGCAGCTAGGACAAGCGAAGTTCTCAAGACAGGAGTTCCAAAGATTGACTTGGCGTTCTATTCTTGGAAGCATCCGTGGACAGCGCGACCGATTTATCAAGGCGCAGACCTGACAGGTGCTGGCTTTACCCAGGATTATCTTGGGCCGGATAATCTTGTCTCAGGGGCAGCAACAGTCGAGAATGGTATTCTAGCACCGAATGGGCCAGCATACAAAGCCTTAATTATGCTGGGACAAACCAAGGTTTCCGCAGCGGCGTCAGCCGCTCTCCTGAAATTTGCACAAGCAGGCTTGCCAATTTTCATCGTTGGTCCGGCACCTACAATCACCATTGGCTCCGTTGGGCAGAAGGAAGTTACAGAGAACATGGCTCGTCTGACAAAAGGAGAGTTCACCAACGTCCACATGCTTTCTGCCAACTCTCTTAAACCCGAAAATCTCTTCGAAGTCGAGATCTTCCCCCGTGTCACCGCCGATGCTTTGGACGGAGCAGCCAACTCAAGCCAACTGTTCACTCAATGGCGTTCAGACCCTCCGAAGAACCTCGAACTGGTTTATCTCCTCAACAGAGGGCAGGAAACCACATTCAGCATCTCCTTGACGCTGACATCACCCGATACCGCAATCCCCTACACCCTCAACCCCTGGACCGGCTCTCAAACTCCCCTCCTCACCTACCTGAAAACCGGCGCCGGCATCTCAACCCGCCTCACCCTATCCAAAGGGCAATCAACGATTCTGGCTTTCCACACACCCTCATCCGACACAGAACATGATCCACCCTTATACATCGTATCCCACTCATCCAACCTCGTCAGACCATACCTAACATCCGAAAACCACCTCCAAGCCTACATTTCAGACAACGAAGAAGCTTCCGCCCTCTTATCCAACAACGCGGAAGTCATCATCCCCCCTTCGTCCTCCTCTCCTCCCTTGCCGAAAATTACCCTAGGAAACTGGACGCTAAAAGTCGAATCTTGGTCTGCGCCTTCCGCCGCACCACTTTCCACATCCTCGGTGACACCAAACAAGACAATAATTACCATCCCGACGCCTCTCCAGTCTTTGGTGCCCTGGACTTCCATCAAGTCTTTGGAACGTGTAAGCGGGATAGGGTACTACAGCACCAAATTCACGATCCCGGAGAGAAGTGAGAAGGAAGGAGAAGAAATTGGATACACGATCCACTTGACGGGCAAAATACTCAACACGGTGCGGGTCAAAGTGAATGGCTTCATTGTTCCGGCTATTGATATCAGCTCACCGGAGGAAGGGAGGGACATAACCGAGTTTCTTCTGAAAAAGGGAGGGAAAGAAGAAGAAGAAAATGTAGTGGAGGTGGAAGTGGCCAGCACGCTGTTCAATGCTGTCAAGAACAGGCTAGGGGATTTAAAGAGCGTGGGGTTGGGTGTCAGGGTGCCGAAGTACTATACGGGGGTTGGGTTCCAAGAGTTTGGGCTTGTGGGTGGGGTTGAGGTTCGGGGGTGGAGGGTCGTTAAGTTGGCTTGATAGGTAAATTGCAGGCAATGAAGGTTGTGGCTTTAGCTGATTCATAGCGACCCTTGGGTGGAAGAAGGCAGGAATCTGGTGCAGAAATTTAACCCTTGCGGTGGTAGAGAAGGCACATTGTGGAGAGAGCGTCCCGTATCTCGGCTGCGAAGATACTGTGGCATTCTCCGTAGCTTTGGTCTCAACTCTCAACCTCTGAATGTGTTTAATATTTTCCTGCAGGCTTCATGTCACCACTAAATTCAATCAAGGTATTTGAATCTGGTTTAGTTTTCATTCGCAAATCGGTTTTGGTGGAAGAATGCCTTGGTACAGTTCAAAAGGCTGTTACGGCTGCTTTACCCCGGGCGTGCACTAATAAGCCGGGCATGGGAATGGCTCGGTGTGGGGAATTACATGAGATGGGAGGCGATTAAAACTGGAAGCCGTCGATCATTTTGATAATTTTTACAGATGAGTTTTATTTATTTCTCTCCCCTGGATCACGACCAAAGCCTGGGTGAGTCTTGAATGCCTTGGTCATGTCTGCTCACAGCAGTGACCCTGCACCCGTATGGGAGGGCTCTTCCTCTCCGACTGCAGTTGAAGATGCCTCAAAGATTATCCATCATAGATTTGCCCCCGACCAATTATCCCCGGGAGTGCGCCGCGCCGAAGCCCTATCAGCAGTCCTAACAACCCGGGACTTCATCTTTGTCTTTTTGGCCATCTTCATCATCGCCTTCGCCTATGGCCTCGATGGCATGCTCCGCTATGCCTACCAACCATATGCCACTGCATCATTCGACAAGCACTCCCTTCTAGCAACCGTCAACGTCCTCCGTTCTGTTATTGCTGCCGCAGCCCAACCAACAGCAGGACGCATCGCCGATATCTTTGGTCGCGTACAACTTGTCTGCGTCTCAGTCGTTTTGTACGTCATCGGCACCTTGCTCGAATCCGAAGCTCGAAATGTCGAGATCTTTGCTGCCGGCGCTCTCATTTACCAGGTTGGCTACACCATGATCCTCCTCCTTGTCGAGGTCATCATTGCGGACCTCACGTCAACCCGCGCCCGTCTACTCTTCAGCTACATCCCGACCACTCCATTCCTCATTCTGACGTGGGTCAGTGGTGATGTTTCATCCTCGGTGCTCAAGGTCACCGATTGGCGCTGGGGCATTCGGATGTGGGCCATTATCTACCCGGTCTGCGCTTTGCCCCTAATTATCAGCTTGGTCTCACTCGGCCGCCGAGCCAACAAACATCCCATGATGGCGGGGTACAAAGATCCCATCCGGTCCTTACCGTGGCGGCAGTTCCTTTCCTACCTGTTTTGGCGTCTGGATCTTGTCGGCATCATACTGATGATTGCCGTCTTCACCCTCATCCTGGTTCCCATGACCATCGCAGGCGGTTTCGAAACCTCCTGGACGGCGCCCAAGGTCCTGGCGACCCTCATTGTCGGCGTCTGCACCATCCCGGCTTTCGTGCTCTGGCAGCTCTATGCCCCGCAGCCGCTTGTGCCGTTCAGACTCCTCAAAGATCGGGGAATCTGGGCGGCTCTGGGCATTGCCTTGATGCTCAACTGGGCGCGGTACATGCAGGGCGATTACCTGTACTCGGTTCTCATCGCTGCTTCTGACTTTGACATCACGACGGCGACGAGGGTGTCTTCCTTTTACACATTCTTCAGCGTCTTGACCGGCACGGTCCTGGGTCTGATCGTGTACAAAGTCCGCCGCCTCAAGATCTTCATCGTCATTGGAACCTGTCTATTCATGGTGGCCTTTGGTCTTCTAATCCGATACCGCGGCGACGCGTATAATTACAGTCGGGCGGGTGTCATTGGCGCCCAGGTGGTTCTCGGTATAGCCGGCGGCATCTTCCCTTATCCTGCTCAGGCTTCCCTGCAGGCGGGTCTTGACCACGGACACCTCGCCGTCCCACCGGCCTCTACTTGGCCACGAATAACCTCGGATCGGCATTTGGGGGCGCCATCTCTGGTGCCATTTGGACTCAGGTTTTGCCAGGAGAGTTGAGTTCGCGGCTATCTGGGTTCAGCAATGAGACCTTGGCAACCTTTGCGTACGGAGATCCTTTCGCCTTCTCAACCGAATATCCCGTCGGCACGGGGGGGCGCCAGGCTCTCATCGACTCTTACAAGCATGCTAAGCGGTTGTTGACTATCACGGGCATCTGCTTGTGCGTGCCGTTGATTGCCTTTGCTATTGCTTTGCGCAACGCGAAGCTGAATGATGATCAGACTTTGGCGAAGGATGGGCAGCCAGCTGTGAATGTTGGCCCACTGGATGCTTCTAGCAATAAGGGCGAGATCACACAGTAAAGACCGAGTTCTTGTGGGTATGTTAGTAGCTGCTTTGGCGGCATTGTTATTTTTTTCAAATAAATGATTTTACCGACGTCTGCATGTGCTTCACAATTTGTTTCAAGTTCAAATTCTGTTCCCTCCGCTAGAAGTGAAATGAGATTCTAGTCTATTTTCTTCCTCGTCCTCCTCCGTCGTAGCCTGTACCATCTCTTTAGCCTTTGGTACACTCCGAGTCATTTTTCTGCTCCTTCTTTTCCTTAGGTTCGGGTAGGGATCGTACCGTTATCGACTACCGCAGTTTGAGACTCGGACTGGCATGAAATTCGCGATGACACAACAGTCTAGCCATTCTATTTTCGAGCATACCTACTTATAGAAATAACTGCCTTGGTCGCCACGAGAGTTGGTAGAACTTGCCGGAGTTAAATCGACGGTATTGTTCTCGTACGCTCCGTCACTTGCCCTGGGCTGCCGGGAGTGCGGTACGGACAGTGACGTCATAGAGTGATCTTAGAACGGACCGGATATTGATACGAATTGCCGCGGTGTTGTACGGCTGCGTGCTGGCCATGAACTGAACCTTCTCGGTGATGGTAGTAGTGGTGAACTTGGCAGCCCGAGTGGCAGCCTCGGCGCGCCAGCGGCGTCCGACACCAAGGCTGTCATGGTTGAAAGGGTCGCGAGGCTTGCATATGTAAGCTCGTGGTTTCTGACGGGTCGGCCTTGTTGGAGAGCGCGAGTCAGGTCCGTAACATTTCCTTGGAACGCCATACCGTAGTTCCTTATATTCTTGTGAAGTAATGGTGTGATGAATTAATGATTATGACCGGGGGTCGACGGTTGGGAAATGTGATGGGAGGTATGTTTGTATTTTGTTATTATAGTTTGACGAAGAAATAGAATGATTATCGCACTCAAACAAAAAAATGACAAGTATAAAATCAGCCCGCCCACCAGAGTAAAAAAGAAACAAAATATCCGGGAATTCCTCTTGAATCTATTGTATGTAAAAACACAAAATACGAATGACGGGTTATGGGGTTCATCCCATTACCTATTATTAAATTTGGATATATATTTTATACACCATAACCCGAAAAGCACCATTTTGATGCTCTTTTTCTTGACAGAGGGAAGTGAGGAATATTTTTGAGAACAATCAGAATATGTAAGACCTGGTACGCAGATGAGAAGCAGCTCCCAGGGTAAATCGATCGTGATATTACCGCTGATCGGAAAGAATTGGTAGATTCAGTTGATGTTCTTTTATTCCGGGTTAAAAAAAAAAAGGAAAAAAATAAATAAATATAAACGCAAAAGTTTCTACCAGTGCTTTAAATCCTTAGAATTACTAGATATTGACTCTTAGCTGCCACAAGAGAAGGGCCCGAGACACATGCGATGCAGTTCTGATTGACACTTCATATTTTTCAGGTTGTCATCTGCGGCACGCATTAGGACGTGACCAGTGATATTCAGGGGAAAACGCCATTCACGTGCCTGAAGGTTTTCCAGGTTGGGGCGGGACGGGGAGACGGAATGCGAGCAGACTGCCTTGGCGGCTGCCTCAATTGCAAGACCTGACATCTTCAATGCTTCCATCTCTGTGTGCAAACCTGGAACTCACGGCGTCCTCAAGCATCGGTCGCAGAGACCCAACAGCTGCAATAGCACGCCCAAAATTGCCAGGTCATAATCTTAACCGTAACGACCCCACTTCCCTAGCTATTAGCAAACCAATTAGAAGCAGAGAACTAATGAGCATTGCGCGCTACGTTTAGATACAAACCCCGCTTTTACCGAACAAAATGCGACTAATTGACGTTCACACCAAGCGCCTAAAGAAGTTCCACCAAGATCCGACAGAACCATACGCCATCCTATCACATACATGGCGCCACAACGAGGAGGACGAGCTCTCTTATGAGGACGTGCAAAATCTTGACAATTGCGATCGCTCAAAGAAGGAAAAGCTGGAACGGACTTGCGAACAAGCCCAGAAAGATGGAATACATTACGCATGGATCGATACTTGTTGCATCGACAAGAAAAGCGCTGTTGAGCTGAGCGAGGCAATCAATTCCATGTTTCGTTGGTACCAGAAATCGGCCATTTGCTACGCCTATCTATCCGATGTTGAACTGGGCCAGCCTGACGCTATCGCCAAGAGCCGATGGTTCACGCGCGGATGGACGCTGCAGGAGCTCCTGGCCCCGCCCAAGGTTGCCTTCTTCGACGCCTCTTGGAATCGACTTGGGAACAAATCATCCCTATCACATTCGATCATGGAAGCGACGGGAATACCCCACGATATTCTGACAGGAATCAAGAGCTTAGAGGCGTGCAGCGTTGCCCAGAGAATGTCTTGGGCGTCAAGAAGGACAACTACGAGACACGAAGATATGGCATATTGCCTGCTTGGCATATTTGACGTGAGAATAAGCCCAATCTATGGTGAAGGGCTCAAAGATGCGTTTGGCCGTTTGCAGGAAGCCATCATGAAACGGACGCCCGACGACTCGATAATGGCTTGGTCACTTGGGACAGTGACCGAACCGGGCCGACGAACGCATACATCTCCCCCGCTGGTGTCCTGCGGCGTACTTGCGACGTCGCCTTCAGCCTTCGATCGGTGCGGTGATATTGTCCAACAATCTCGAGACTTTTCCGGCAGATGCATCCAGAATTCAACGGGGATATTTGGGGGAATCATGGGTTTACGAATATCCCTTGTTGACGGTCCTCCACCACCCAAGCGTCCATCACTACAACCATCTCCCGAAAATATTGTCTACGGACTATTGTCGTGCGGTCCGAGAAACTCGCCTTCGTACGCGGCAGCAGTTCCTTTGATACTGGAGACTTCTACCTCCGGTGTCAATCAGGTCTTCTTCCGTCCGCACGGTCTTGATACTGTCTGCATCCCAAAGCCCTCCGCAATACCACCACCGAGAGATATCATGGTTCGGACTGATCGAGTAAATGCTATCGACCCATCAGACGATAAATCTTATTGGCTTTACCTTCGCCCCGAGCCCAGGTATCCGTGGAATGCTAGGATCGATGAGGTGTACCCAGCAGAGAGCTTCGAAAGCGAAATGGCAATGATCCGCCCACCCAGCGAGCAGGACTTCGAAACGAACCAAAGACTATTTCTAGTGAGGTTCCACTATACTTTGCCCATGTCTGAAGCAAACCCTGAGACAACTGGCTACTTCATCTTGGCGTTGGAATACTTTCGTCAGTCAACTACAGGTCATAGAGAACCCAAGCCATATCTTTACGTTGACAACAACCCACCCACACCACTATCAACAGTTCCTGCGCTGTGGACAAGTCTGGCATGCTCGGGAGTGAAGGCTATCTGCAACGTAGCCGGACCCTCTTCATTCCTAAGAGTTTGTATAAAAAAAGAAAATATCGGTCGATACTGGCTATGGGTGGTCAAACTTTCCTGCGACCCTTCCGAAAAACGCTCAATCTACTCTACACGCCCACCAATTGGGACACAGATGAGGCTCCGTACGGACTGCCGTGATTTTGTACGGCTTATCTGGGATTTAGCAACTGAATCCGAGCAATGTCGTACGCATATTGACGAGTTGAACTCTCGACAACAAGAAAGGCAAAGGACGAAACACGAAATCGATGTCATTAATCGAGAGATAGGCAATTTAACGGACCTGCTAAACTCACTTGGACACTTGTTGAAGGATCAGGAGGGTATAGTCAGGGCTGTCCACGCCGCGGCGGGACGGCTTGTTTCAAGAACTGCCTACCTTCGCACGTTGGTAGAAGAAAGGGAAAGATCCCCGAATATTACCCATTTATGGCATCCAGATTCGGGAATCAGGGCAATAGCTCCCAAGCCCTGTCAAAAGGAGGTTGATGGAGCGATTAGATATCTTTTGCAATGGTGCCCTAACGAGATGTTACGAGTCATGGATGAGACAAACTGGGTTCCAGGAATCACCTTGCTGATGTTCGCCGCATCTACTGGAAATGCTAGTTTCATCAGGCAGATTGTTCGATACGACTCAGACATTCGGTTTCAGGATTCTCGAGGAAGAAACGCAGTGGATTGGGCTATTGCTGGCGGTATAGGAGAATCTCAATTTCTGCAGTTGTTGAAAGCTCAGAGAGATTCACCTCTACAAGCGACACTGCTGAGTTTTGATCTCGAACAAATTCCCGAGGCGATAGTATCGGAAGAGCAGCAACCGCCGGAACCACCACCTTCACAATCCACTTCGGAGCCCAGCACCCTTCAGAAGCAAGTTAGACTGGATAGCCAACATCAAGAGTTGGTAACCCTTGAACACCGCTCTAGCCAAGCATCGGTCGCAGATAGTGCTTTGCCCAAAAAGCCAGCAAAAAAGCCAGCAAAAAAGCCAGAAGTGGATGAGTATGTACTAGAGCTATCAGCTTCAGCAGATTCATCACTACCTTCCCACAAAAGCAAATGGTCCAAACAACTAGGTAAGTCTCCGAAATACTTGATGCTATGATTGTTGCTGACCCAGCAACAGGTCCTAAGCGGGAAACCTTGTTGGGTTCTGCGGCAAACGAAACAAGCCACCCTTTACCATACACTCATCCACAATCAAGTCTACGAAGGCGACAAAATCTATCCGCTGGACAACCGCCCACATTGCCAATACGATCAGCCGCTTCAACCTCTCGGGGCAGTATTAAGAAACCTTTGGTGGCCAGCAGTCAGCAGGATGGCGCTGCGCTGATACCACAAATCACCTATGGCTTGAGTTCGGATAATGATGAGCGGAGATCTCGATCTACCGAGCGCTTGTCAGTTGGTTCACCACTTTCGGGAACATCAGATATGCCTTTCAAAGCGCAAGCAAGCGGCATACGAGAAGAAACACCGAATGAAGGGGGAAAAGATAAACCGTCAGTTAGCGGCAAAGCATCCATGAGAACCAGAGGAGGGTACATCTCCATTCAAAATCTGGTGGTTGATGTTCGGGGTGTCCATCAAGCTAGGCCTTCGAATGCCCCTAATTGTGATATACGTGAGAGCGTTATCGGGTATAACTGGAAGAAAAAATAACGCGAATAATTATTATATCATTATATATATACTTTATACATGGCTCGATTGATAAGGCACGACTCGGTCGCAGGCGCCACGACAACGCCAACAACCAAGATCTCGCGATACCTTCAACTGTCGCCAGATGTGGTGATAAGGCCAGCTGTCAGGGCATTTGCCCTGGGTGCACTTAATCAAGAACCATTAGGCAACCTTCGCAATCTATCTTCCACTTGAAATATATTCTTTCTATCCATCTCCATCCTACCTATCTTCTTCCTTTTACAATATACTTAAACCTCGTCGAGAGACCGTATTAGTAAGTCCTGTTGTATTCGTAAGAGGGCTTGTCCCCGTGCTAGCTAATAAAACGCTGCCTTATAGTCCGAACCCGCGAGCGAAGAAGAACTCTTATAATCCTATCCCAATACTTTAGTAAGGCATAATTAGCCCGATTCCGATACCTTTATAAAGCTAATTATATTAGATACCTTCTAAGAAGAATAAGAATAATAGTAATAATGGCAAACGCTACTTAAAGGTACCTAGATATTATCTTTTATTCCGTATAAATAGGAAGGTCGTCTTCGAAGAGACTAAACTCCTTACCTAAGATATTAAAGAATTTAAAAGAAAGTCTGAAGACATTAGCTAAATTTATTTAAAATACCTATTAGATCGAAGAAAACCTAACAGATTATGTAAACCTGGGATATCTTTTAGCCTTTATTTATTATTTATTCATATACCGCTATGCCCTTGGCAGGGCTCGCTTTAGCCTTTATTTAGATCGCTTGGGAATAAGAAATCTATTTGAGCTAAAGATTAGAATTCGGGGAGAGGGTTAACGGTAAGGGGCTGAATTCTGAAGATGAGCAGCTTTTGAATATTTATATTTAGAAGATGGAGGATCCCTAACTGAATTTGAAAGGGTCGTTGGAGAAGGTGGTTAAGGAGGCTAGAAAGTTAGCTTAATCAATCGATATTATATGTATACAATCAATAAGCTCCCTCAAAGAGGGCCATCCCTACTGTCATTTAATAGTAGGGATGGGAATGCCCCTAATAGGATTGCCACCAATTTTAAATAGTCCAGCATCTGGGGTGTATTTAGTTTTCTATTTCAATTATTCTAGCCAACTGACATCTCTCTCTCTCTCTCTCTCCCCTTTTTTTTATTTTTTTTTATTTGGTTTCTCAATGTTTTAACATTGCCATCTTTATCACCACATCTGGCGACAGTTGAAGGTATCGCGAGATCGTGGTTGTGGGCGTTGTCGTGGCGCCTACGACCGAGTCGTGCCTTATCAATCGAGCCATGTATAAAGTATATATAATTATATAATCATTATTCGCGCTATTTTTTCTTCCGGTTATGCCCGATAACGCTCTGAATTAACAAAGAAGGACATTGCCATCTGTCACTCAGTTTGACAACCCTCACCCTCTCTTCATGATCATTTCCCTCCGTAAACAGTTCCGCCCCACCCAAGCCGTCAATCAAAATCTCGACATTAACCAACATATCACGCAGCATGAGGGAGGCGATGTGCTTCAACGGGATATGGCTATGGGAAGACTGAAGATTCTGGTGTCACGACCCGATATGAAGGTCGACCTGCCACCGACTATTGACCGTCCGAGCCATCTTCCACCTCTGGTAATCCTGGCCGTAGCTGCTTTCTTGGGGCAGGCCCACCCTTCCGCGGCGGCGGACCACTACCAACATGCGGCCCAGGATCATAAGCGCCGCCGGGACCTCGGGAAGCGATCGACTGAATCTCGACGAAGCTGATGTTGGCTATCTCGAGACTCAGAACCAAGCTTTGCACCGCGCTGAACTTGACGCGCGCCGTCTCAACGTGACTTGGGGCGTCGGGCATGTCGCCATTATCAGCGCCGCGGCTGGTGCGCTCCACTAGCAGAGCCGTGTCGTCTCGGGCGGAGCGCGAATCCAAGATGACGAATACTTTAGTCGCAGGCGACTCGAGTTTGCGTGCTACCATCTCTGCCTTCTTGTCGTCATCGTCGTCGTCGTCATCTTCCGGCTCAATGATACCGCCCACGGTGGTGTCTGCTGTTGATTGGGCTGAAATGACGTTTAGATTCTGCGGCGCGCCGGGGGCGAGTCCCTCGCTGTAGGCGTAGGCGTCAGCGAGGAATCGACTGACGACCTGTGGTGTTTTTTTGTTTTGTTATTAGCTGAAATTCTGGAACAATCCAGTCCACCCACCTCGAGTCGGTTGAAATACTAATTACTTACCTCGGGGGAGAGTTCTGTTAGAAGATATACGGGAGTAGACGCCAGCGGCATGTTTGCGGTGATATGGTATGGCAACGATGGGGGAAAAAAAGGTAATGGATTCTGATGATGTGCGAGAGAGAAGAAATCCCACCACATGCAAACCACCTACTGCACATTCTTGGCTCGCTGCAGCACAGCCGGGGGTTGCCCCGGCTGCAGCAGGGTGGGGGCCACACATGGTGGGCCACATACACAACAGGTGACGAGTGAGAGTGTTCAGAAGAAGTTACATTGATATGTCAGCCAGCGTCCAACTTGACAATTAGTCCTTGTGCACATTTCTGCACGGGCAGGAACAGGACATGTAGGATCATCAAAGAGCAGGTTTAATAGAACCGATCCTACACAAAACTCCTGTCACACTACTAGTAAATAACTGCTACCTTAGCTCGGTATAGTGGTTGTCGAAAACAAGGCGACCTTTTGCAGCAAAGCAGAGACCAGAGCCAATACTAGAGATCTGAACTGAAAGCTCTGTCGTATCTCTCGTTAAATTCGCTGTACTATCTAAAGTCGTCAGGCACCTATATTACCATTCTCTCCTCCACCGCCCGCAGCGACTGCTTAAAACTTGTTGTCTATACCACGATATCCTACAGCACTAATAATATATCCCTTTCGCGGCCTCCTGAGTAAAGAAAAGACAAGCCTATGGCCCACACTTCAACACAAATGAGAAGCCCTCTTCCCAACCAATACCCCGCCTAGTATAGCAACCTCAACACATCGTAACACTTTGGGGGATAGTCCAGTCGTACACAGCCACATCCGTGACCCATTTCTTGTCGATCCAATAATAGGTGATGAAAACGTCGGCCAGTGCCGCCATGACCTGCAACCCGGTATATTCACCGTCCGCAACCAGCGGTACGCTGTATTGCGCCGTCTTCTCCTCCAAGGGGTCAGATCCACACAGCCCCGGCAGAGACGCGCAGCTCAGAACCCCGTTCTGGCAGACGACCTTGGCGGTAGCAAACTGGGCCATGTTGTCGGGTTTCAGCGATTCGCGAATGTGCTGCGAGAGATCGCGACTGTATAGCATGGCCCAGAATAGGTCTTTACCGTTGCTGGACGAGCCGGGCTTGGTGCCCGAGATGATCGGCTGGAGTGAGTGCGATGCCATAGCGAGGATGCGCATGTCGTCAACCGAAAAGACAGCGTTGGAGGTCTTGCGTGTGCTCTGCAGGTTATTGCAGAGAGCCATGGCGTGGTGGAGATGAAGCGCCTCCGCGGCGAAAGGTGACTTGCCACTGACCTCTGGGAAGATGTGCATCAACCTGTTTGATTGCTGCTCAATATGATCATAGGCCTCGTCCAGGTCTGCTACCAGGATGCGGGTGGGGGAGAAATAGAAACCGTCAGGTCGGAGGAGGAGCAGGGCGTCCTTCAGCTTCGCTAGCAGTGGCTCGTCCATGTAGAGATCGCCGATGTTGTGGGTGAACTGCTTGACATCGTACTCTTCGTCGTGGGTGATGTACTTGCGGTCGTATTCCTGGCATTTATCCATAGCTAAGCCCCGGCTGTACGCCAGTTCGCCGTGGATGTTGATGGTGAGGAGACCGGGACTAGGACGCAGCAGCTCCTTTCGTCCGCAGGAGTCTTGCAGCTTTTCGAGTTTTCCCGCGAGCAGGGACTCGAGGATATCAGGCCTACCGGAGGATTGGTCGCCCCTGAAGCGCTCAGCCTGAGTGGGGTTGTGGTTGGCGTCGCCGCGGAGTGCCTCGGGACGATCCTTTTTTTTCCTGCCATACAGCTTCGATAGGATCTCCTCGCTGGACAGGTCCGCCGATGTGAGATCGTCAAGGAGCTTTGCCTGGGTGGGTTCGCCTTCCTTATCCGTCTCGAGATCCATGTCACGCGGGCCCACCCTTCTGTTTGAGCCTCCCAGGTAGAGCACGCTGCCGTCGGCGAGGAGCAAGCCACCAATGGTGTTCCAAAGGCGGGAGCAGAGGAAGTGCTTTCCGTCTGGCATCTTCGAGGCTCGCCAGTGCTGGTGAATTTTGTTGGGAATCTGATTCACCGGGTGCATGCGCCTTCGGAACTCGACGATGCAGCCGTTGGGACTTGATCGAAACTGGAGCCAGCCCAGCGGCCCAGACCATTGCATCGGAAGGGGCATGGGGTCTCTGTGGCTGGGCTTCTCCTCGTGCGATTGGAAGCCGAGGATGGAGCAGATGCCGACGAGGTCTTTGCCTGACCACGGCATGGGGACAACACCGTTGACCAGCTCGGAGGCATCCTGCATCTCGTAGAAATCCTTCTTGTCCGACGACGATTCGGCCGACAGACCAAGGGCCTGGACGAAGTTTACCCAGCTCGCCTTGGCCTGCACATTCAGGGATCCTTCCGGGTCCGAGCCTGGGGCCTTTCGTGCGTCTTTAGGGAACCCGGCAGGGAAGGCCAACTCGGGATTCCAGTTGTTGTCGACGAGCGAGCTGAGGCTCACGGCAGGGACGTAGACTCTACGGCGGAGTCCCAGATAGCTCGAGCTCGCTACCCGGTGTTTCCAGGGCCCGATGGCGCGCCAGGAGAGGCCGAGCCTATACATCCGGTTCTGGGACGCGAGCTGCATTGCGGCGAGGTAGACGGTGAGGAGGGTGACGATGGCGATAAAGGCCGAGGCTATCGAGGCGACCATCGATGCCACCCCGACCGGGTCGATTGTTGATGTGTCCGAGTCCGCCATTGTGCGGTTTGTGTCCGGGAAAGATGGACGGGAAGGAGACGGATTGTCAACGGCACTTATGGCATATAAGTACCTTCATGTCAAATGGTGACCTGCACGGGATCTACTGGCGTTGTCCCGAGCCAGAGCATCCCCAACAAAGCCTTGGGGCTGCGGCATCTGTGGCATCTGTGACATCTGGGCAATTGTGGCAGTTCTGAGGAGGAGAGCGATTCTAGCCCTGCTGGCGGATCTGTTGCTGTGCGATTGAGGCCTCGCGCGGTGGCAAAACTTCAACTCTTTTTGTGTGCGTGTTCACGATGAACGCTGTTGATGCCAAACCTTGATGTTTTACACCGATCGTTGTCTGCCGTCTGCACGAGGTGGAGGTGGTGCTGAACTGAAATGAGTGGACAAAAATCCACCACACAAATGTCGGGCGACGACAAGCTCTGACCCCAGCCACAAAGTTTCTATCTGGAATGTGTTCAAACTGCCTTGGGTTGAAGGCTGCGTGGCTGTGGACCGGAGTTCCCAATGGAGGACGCCAAGCGGTGAGGACCAAATCAATTTGCTGACACTGCTCTGGTGCCTTACTCACCCACACATCGATGCCTAAGAAAGGAGGCCTCGGCGTAAATCTCTGTGATTTGACTCTGTCGACTCAACGCAATATCTGCCTGCAGAAATGCCACTGACAGCTCGCTCGCAGCCCTGAAAAACGGTGGCAAATCCGATGTGTTGCTGCCCAGTGATTTGGCCAACGACTTCACAACGGAAAGTGCCCGGCGTCCTCCATGAGTGTGCAGCCCACCTGTTCGAGTTAGAGTTACACAGACAGACATTAAAAGTGGAATTGCCAGAGCGCAGTGCGCATCATGTCAGGACATGTTTGTTGACCACAGCCTTCTTAAGGGGGCAATTCATGTTTATATCCTTCTCTCAAGATCCTCCATAAGAACGGCGGTTGGCTGTTGTGTTGGTTTGACTTGGAAACAGACTTTGTGTTTTAGCAGGAAGCATCGGCAACCCTCTTTCCCATATCACTCGCAGGCCACAAGCCGGACGAAAACAGACAAAGCAGACCTCAATTCCCCGCTATCCATTCATCATGGCACCCCTCCTCTCTCCTCCTCCAAACGCCGATCCGCTGCAGCAGGAAACCCTGCCGCCCGGAATCACTCTCCTCCACCCGCCATCGGAAAATACATCAGCAACTCCTATCGAAACATCCCCTGCCGTTTCCCGACCTACGACACCCGCGAGTTTTCAATCGACCGCGCCGAGCAGCGTATCTTCTTCACCTTCCGACAGTGAGCGGGACAGCAAGGCGCAGGCACCCCTTGTAGTACTCGACTCTTCGCCTAGTCCGGGGAACCCAAATGCCGGCGCTCCTGTTCAAATCCGAATCACTCAGCCGGCCAGCGATGACTCAAATAGTGATTTGAACGGGGACTCGTACAGCGACTCGGGTTCGGATGCTTCCAGTGATTCCGATGCGTCGGATTCGGCGTCCATCCCTCCGGAGAGAGTGCCCCTTCCCCCTTCCCGGGCGGTCTCGCCGGGTCCGGAGCTCCCACCCGCCCAGAATCCATTTCAAATTGTACCATCTAGTGCTGCTAGGGAATGGGAGACAAGGAAGCGGGAGTTCGGAGAGGTGAACGACGCTATTGATGAGCTGATGGGCTATGTCGGCCTCGAGGAGGTGAAGCAGCAATTTCTGGACATCAAGTCCCAGGTTGACATCTGCAACGATCAAGGGCGGGATCTCAAGAAGGCAAGGTTCAACATCGTATTCCAGGGTAATCCGGGTACAGGTAAGTCAGCTTTCCACCTTTTACCTTTAGGTCTTCAGGCCGCCCCAGCTGGGTATAGTGTCTATACTAACTCATTGGACTCTGAATCACAGGCAAAACGACCATTGCCCGCCTTTACGCCAAGTTCTTACATTCAGTCGGTGTCATCCGCGGTGAAGATTTCGAGGAATCGTCCGGCATAAAGCTCTGCGCCAAAGGCGCCTACGGCGTTAACCAGATGCTTGGGAGCATGCTAAGCGACGGAGGCGGCGTACTCTTCATCGACGAGGCATACCAACTGACGGCACCCTACACCGACGGGCTGGGACGCCAAGCGTTGGACGTCATTCTTACGACCATGGAGAACGAAGTCGGAAAGCTGGCTGTCGTATTTGTTGGTTACAGGGACGAGATGGAGTCCTTCTACGAGCACAATCCGGGCCTAACCAGCAGGATTCCGTACGTGATGAGCTTCGCCGACTTCACCGACGCTGAGCTGTGGCAGATACTGCACGACAACATTCGGAAGCAGTATAACGGCAGGATGAAAGTCGAAGGCGGCATGGATGGGCTCTACATGCGCATCGTTGTCTGCCGTCTCGCCCGGTCTCGAAAGAACCGGGGTTTTGGCAATGCCCGCGCTGTGGAGAACCTCCTCGAAGCGATCTCGAAGCGCCAATCCGGCCGGATTAAGGGTGAGAAACTAAAAGGTAACTCGCCGGACCCGCTCCTACTGACCAAGGAGGACCTCATTGGGCCTGAGCCCGATCTCGCCGTGGCAAAGAGCAGGGCCTGGGCCGATCTGCAAAAGCTCATTGGTCTCAACTCTGTCAAGGAGTCTGTCCAATCCCTGCTCCGCATGACGCAGTACAACTACCGCCGCGAACTCGAAGAGCTCAGGCCATTTCAGTTTTCACTGAACCAGCTGTTCGTTGGCGAACCAGGAACGGGGAAAACGACCGTTGCCAAGCTGTATGGAAGAATACTCGCTGATATTGGTCTCTTGAGCCGGGGAGATGGTAAGAACGCCCAGAGTTGTCCCTCAAGGTAAACTTCTAGAACACACACTGACCTAGCTTGTCTTTACAGTGGTCTTGAAAACGCCAGCCGATTTCATCGGTGAATGTCTTGGCAAATCCGAGGCCAAGACCAAGAAGATCCTCGAAGCCACGGTTGGAAAAGTGCTGGTCATAGACGAGGCGTACATGCTCGACGCGGGTGACGCCAGCAAGGACCAAGACAAGTTCAAAACAGGCGTCATCGACACCCTGGTGGCCATGGTGCAGGGCGTTCCAGGAGAGGACCGGTGCATCATCCTCGTTGGCTACGAGGACAAGATCACCACTATGTTCGAGAACGTCAACCCTGGCCTGTCCCGGAGATTCCCCATCCGCCGGCCGTTTCGTTTTCACAACTTTGATCTGCCGCAGCTCATTCAGATCCTGGAAAAGAAGATGCTGGAGCAGGACATCGAGGCGACGCCGGAGGCCATGGAAGCGGCTCGCGACGTCTTGGAGCGGGCGCTCATGCGTCCCAATTTCCCCAATGCTGGTGAGATTGACAGCCTCCTCGACGCTGCCAAGAAGAGTTTCGAGACGAGACAGGCCAGCAAGCCCGTCTGCGACCGTCTATTCCACAGCAAACTCGAGCCCGAGGACTTTGACAAGGATTTTGCCAGGGGCACTACCCGCCTTGCCTCCAGCAGCTGCGAAGAGCTCACCGGGTTGGTGCACCCGAAAATCATTGAGAAGCTGAAGAGCTACTCGGATCGGTGCATCGGCGCCAGGAGACACGGCTTGAGACCGAGAGACCAGGTCCCCACTAATTTTGTCTTTAAGGGGTTGAAAGGCGAGTTTATCCTTCTAGTACAACTGTCTCTAGTGACCGATTTGCTAACATTTCTCATAAAAAGGCACCGGCAAGACCATCACTGCGCAGCATATGGGCAAGATATTCTACGACATGGGATTCCTCGCCACAGCTGATGTGATTGAATGCGGCGCGACCGATCTCATCGGTCAGTATGTCGGTCAGACATGCCCGAAAACGCAGAAGATGCTCAAGAAAGGCCTTGGCAAAGTTCTGTTCATTGACGAGGCCTACCGTCTAATCTTCGGGGAGTTTGCAGCCCAAGCCGTTGACGAAATCGTGCAATTCCTTTCGGACCCTGCACACATGGGGAAGATGGTTGTGATCTTTGCCGGGTACACCGCCGACATCAACTTCCTCATGACCCGCTACCCGGCTATCTCAGGGCTCTTCACAGAGGAGATCGTGTTCGAAAATCTCACTCCTGATGAGTGCATCGGCCTGCTCCTCCGTGAGCTCGGACACAGCGGGATTGTTACGCAGGGCGACTTCCTTCTCGATCCTCAGGACAAGAAATACTTGTGGACTGCGCGGCTCTTCAAGGCGCTGCAGGTAATCCCCGGATGGGGTAACGCGCGTGACGTCAAGCTTCTTGCAAAGCAGATCCTCGGCAAGTTTTTGGAGTCCTCCATGTCCGGCCCCGAACGGCAAGGGGTGCGGGCTGTCACAGCAGATCAGGTCCTCGCTACTCTGCTGGAGCTGGTGACCCAGAGGAGAAATCGTTCCCTCGATTTGAGTCAGAACGGGAACTCTACCTTGCCGGCGCTGCCGCCTGTCGGATCTGGAGTTGCTCCACCGCAGCTCGCAACCGCGCCCGCACCCCCGCCGGTGGGGAGCTCTGTTGACATCGCAACGGCGACAAGCACCCAGACTCAGCTTCCGAGTTCCAGTACAAGCCGTCTCCAGAGTGACGGTGGAGTGCGAGAGCGCAACGCGGACAGTGATGATGACACACATTCTGCTCGCAACAGTTCTCCTTCATCTCCTGCGAGCAGAGACGCAGGCGTTACCGATGCAGAGTGGGCTGAGCTCGAAGAAGAGAAGAAGAGCCAAACGGCGCGATTGAAGCAAGCCGACAATCTCCAACGCGAGCTCGACGCCAAGCAGACAGCTCTTGCGCAGGCCACGGCAGATGGAGGTCAAGGCGGTAACTGCGATGGCCTTAGCGGCCATTGTGACTTACTTAGCAACGAACTGAGCAAACTGCAAAAAATGATGCAGAAGGAGCAAAAGGTGCAGAAGAAGCTGATGGATCGTTGTGATAACGGGTACATGTGGTATCACGTAGCGGGGGGTTGGAGGTGCGAAGGTGGTATGCACTACGTGGCGGATCAGGATATAATGGGAGAAGTGTGACTTGGACGACGCCAGGCTGATAGATAATTGTAGCTCACGTTGGAAATCTTGGTTTTTATTTATTTTTTTAGTTTGGCTTGGAACGTTCAAACCCTTCTCTCAGTGATAAACTCAGCACCTGACTTTGGAACACATGATCCGACCAAGAAGTAATGTCCGTCTACTCCTCGAACGCCTCGGCACCGATTCTTGTAATTATTCGGCCAGGGATGCGAGGACAGCTAATCTGGAGGTGCTCAGTCTGCCCAGTCGCCAAGACCACTGAGCACACTGAGCACACAAGATATGAAAACTGCTCAGTCAACTTCGTTGCCAAGACTACTGAGCACACTGAGCAAGGTACAGAGATACTTGGGAAAATATGTAAATAGCTTCACTGTAAATAGGGGAAGTGCAGGGCACTTCCCATCCTGAGGAGTCTGATTCCTTTACGTCAGTGATATCACGTTTATTTGTTTACAATCTATTTTTAGTAGCTCTTCATTAGAACAACCTGTTGCTGACGGTGAACCCCTTGTCTGAGGAGCGTCCCACAAACTTCGATTATCCTGTCATCTTACCCCTGGCGTACTGCTTTGCAGTCTGTGTCTATGTCCGGTACAGGTTATAATAGCGCTATATCGAGGTAAAAAAAAAAAAAAGGGACTGTCAGTGAGACTAATCTTGGCCACCAGACTGTATATACGCTGGGCGGTGAAGCGGGTTGCGTTGGGGTTCGATAGCAACGCAGGTCGTAAGGTGTGAAGGATTTCAAGGACCGGCTGTGAGGATTGCGGGGTATCTCTATGCAACAGTATTGATTGTTGGAATAAGTGGCATGGGCTAAATTAGTATGGGAGCGTAGGTACCGTAAAACACTGCTTTTTATTGGATATATCCCCGGATAATGTCGGTGTATTCTGTCGGTGCGATAGTTTTGTCCGCTGTTCCGTGTGTCTCACTTAGACCGCGAGTCTTTGACGAAAAAGGGAACGAAAAGACTCAATTCGGATAGAGCTCCCGTCATATCTCCACAGCGCGAGGGTGGCAGTTTCCGTGATGAAGTAGATCGTCGTAAGCCGATCAAAGGCTTAACCAATCGCGTATTCTTTTCCGCTCTGGTCATACCGCAAGTTCCTTGCACTAAAGCAAGACCCGGAGCCCCGGGTCGCTAACGCTAGCAACAGCGACGTGTTTGTATTAGCGTCCCCTTTAGCGTTCCAAACACGTGGCCTTTGAAATAGCCTGGGACACTTCGCTTAACAGGCCACAATTGTCAGTGCCCCAGGTTATTTCCATACCCAGGTCACTCTCCCGTCTCTTGGCGATTGCACGACCAGACTCCATTCATCCAAGAACAAAACCACTTCTTATTCAGGGAGATAGTTGCTCTCCAAATGCTCTAAATAAGATATCGTGATCAGCAAACCAATATCCATTCGCAAATGCCTCCTCCTGAACCAGAAAGAGAGTCTACTTATTCTTAAATACCTTACCCCGGCTCGGGCGATAACGCCACTAATAACGGCTGAATATCGGTCTGAGCCAACACGATCCACGAGTTTCTGATCAGCCCTCTCTGACACATCGTTGCCATGACCCCCTTGATTATGGGCTCGAAAGGGTTTAAAACCATGTTTTCCAACATGCTTTCCTCTTTTTGCTCGACGTCACCTTTAACAGTCGGGATGAACTTAGATTTTACTTCACGTCGATACTGAGCGAAACAACCAAGATGGATTTCTCGTCATCAGAAAACGCATCCGCCAAGTCCACCGCTTCGATCGGCATCGGCGGGACGGGCCCGAACCAGGTCGCCGCCGCCTTTTCTACCTGGACGATTGCATGTGCATGCGTATGTCTAAGGGTGTGGACCCGAGCGAAGATTGCTGGTATATTTACGATATCGGATTGGGCTATCGTTCTTTCTCTGGTATCGTCTACCCCTCCGCTTCATCTGGCCCCATGAAAGACCGTGCTGATAATATCAGGTTGCCGCCTTAGGACAATGCATCAGCAAGCTTGAAGAGTGCCTGCACGGGATGGGCAGACATATCCAAGATATTGATTTTGCTGTCGAGTCGTTTGGTTTGCTTCAGGTACGTTTGTTTCCTCCCGTCACTAACAATAATAATTCATCGGCGTCTAATTACGGAGTACATGTAGGCATGGTGGTTTTCGCTCCTCATGTATAACCTCACGCTAGCCCTCACCAAGATTTCCATTTGCCTTTTATATCTTAATATCTTTACCTTGCCCCGAGCGCGGTGCGCCTGTTGGATTCTTCTGGGCGTTGTTCTCCTCTCCAGCCTCTGGTCAATCATTGCCGTAGCGACGGCCGCAATCCCACTCCGCGCATTTTGGGATATAAAAATGAAGCCGACTTTTGTGCAGAGTTATACGACTTGGTGGTCATTGGCTGGGTATGTACATCTAACCTTTCTTTGCCAACATAATCATCTAACGTGTTAGGCTGGCTATCGTGACCGACATTCTCATCTTTACCTTTCCTATTCCCATGATTGCCCCGCTCAACCTTCGCCGTCGACAAAAGATTTTCGTGGTAGGAACATTTGCAATTGGATTCTTGTATGTCACCCCCCCCCCCCCCCCCCCCCCCCCAACTTTATGATGAGCCAATGCTTATTCCGTGCTAGTGTCTGTGTCGTCTCCTTTATCCGGCTCCCCATCCTCATCCGATCCACACGAACCACCGATCCAGATCCGGATTTTACATATAACGGTGCCACGATAACATACTGGAATATGATTGAGGTCCACACGGGGATAGTGGTTGCGTGTCTGATGACGCTAAAGCCGTTTGTGGCCCGTTTCTTTCCGAATCTGTTAGATCCGAAGCCTGCGTCCAATGCTATGGGGGAGATTGACTGGGAAAATCCATTGACGATTGGCTCAAAGCCAACAGGCGCGGTCTTGGCAGAGATTCTGGGAGGTCGAAGGACGGAGCAGGGAGACGAGATCGTGATGCAGGATTTTGAGAGTCAGAATGATAGCACGATAGGTTTGAACGGGGGGAGTCGGCCAAAGTAATATATCATCATTCGAGCCAGTGTGCGGAATGTCATGCACTAGATAGAATTGCTGGACATTTGGCTATCGATGCAATTCGGGATTACTTTATGTTTTTTGCGGCCATCGAATGATATAGATAGCTGAAGGCTCGCAGTTCGTACAGCGGGCGTGTTCAACCTCGGTCCCGTAATCTGATGGCCGATATGCACCTGCTGGCTTTCAACCCGGTAATTGATTCAAGAACTTTATCTCACCGATGAACAATTCAGCAAAAAATCTGGTAGAGGCCCCGGTTCACTTTTCTCTTCCACATTTAGATGATCACGCTTTTGGGGAAAAATAAAAGCCAGCACGCGCGTGATCTTGCACGAGATCATGCCACACACCCACCATATTGCGGGCCACCAGACGCCCACCGCTATTTTTATTATATCTGATTTGAAACCCCCCTTATTTGATCGGCAGAGCCCGCGGGTCAAATCAATCAATATTAGCGAATGGCTTTTTTTCTGCGCTTTATTTCCGCGCTTTATTTCCAACCCATGCTGATACGTATGTAACTCCTTTCTGGAGACCCGCTCTCTTGCCAGCAGGCAGCCCCTTCAATTCCTTAGCACACTCTGCCAGGGCAAGTCACCCAAAAGAGGTACTCGTCAGCAAAAAGAAATTTAAACACCTGATAGAAGAAGCCGTTGTCGGTTGTTAGTAGCGACTTTACTACTTGGACATTGATTCTGCAAGAATTTGATGGCTGGGAGCCCCAAATCCAGCAGTTCTGGTCCCCTCAAACAGGCCCAACGGCTAGACTAGACGTTTCTTGGTTCCCATGTGTGTCGTCGAATTTTCCACGTTTTAGGAGATTTACCGCTGCTCGAAGTACAATAGGTAATAATTGGGCGATCGGCAGCAAATACAGCTTTTTCTTTTTCGTGTCCCGTTTATGTGGATCATAGTCGCAGCCCAGGGACTGGAACTCAACGTCCTCACTGTGCAGATAGCACCTATTTGGCGCGAGCTTTCAACTACAGCGGCGCCTGACTCCAAGTTGGGCGACGGTGGCGGGAAGAGCTACAGCGGCGATGGGGTAGAGAAGAGAGAGTTGAAGAAAATGATGAGCTTCATTCTTTCTGGTGATGTTTTGGTCACGGATGGCTGAGAATTAAAAGGTAGCCGATTGAGGAGGTTAGAGATGATAGGGACTAAGGACGAAGCTATGTAAGCTTGATAGACCCACGTCAGTGCTGCTGAGGGGATATTTAAGACTTTT
This sequence comes from Cladorrhinum sp. PSN259, assembly GCA_033725935.1. Classification (NCBI taxonomy): domain Eukaryota; kingdom Fungi; phylum Ascomycota; class Sordariomycetes; order Sordariales; family Podosporaceae; genus Cladorrhinum; species Cladorrhinum sp. PSN259. Next base: position 15,556 of record MU867090.1, on the reverse strand, counting down.
TTTTTTTTTTCCCACTGAAAGTAAATGGCGAAATACTTATGTTGATAGCGGGTTTTGCCTTGGTGTTCAACAGCTACGACAAAAAACTGCAGTAGGATGAAAAACCCGGTTTGCGTAAGATGATGGTTTGGCGTATGTACATAGACTGAACTCTCCTACCCTTTTCTGAACTGATAAATGTTTTTGTCTTGGTAGAGTCGATTTGCCCACGGCTCAGTCGACAGGGTTCTTGACAAACCAAAAAAACACAATACCTTACTTAAAGTATGCACGTTAATAAGTATTGGGTATTTGGCTCCATTCTCGGCGACTATAACTCGCTACGCTCGCCGCGGCGCCTCAATCTCGCCCGACTTCCCACTTTGGCTTGTAAAGTTTGGTCCCAGGGAAATTTCTTCCCGATTTGGAACCGCGCTGTGGGTGTGGTAATAAAGCCGACCCCTATCAACACCCACTGGCCCCACTTTTACGTGCGGCTATACCGGCGATGGTTATTGTTTAAGAATAAAACAACCTTGAAATAAACCCTGCATTGGGAATATAGACTTGATTTAGCTAAGCACAACCCAGCCAGCATCCACAAAACTCCCGTCCATAGGAACCTCGCTAAGCACAGCACATTAGAAAGGCGTTTTATCCTTAGGCACTAGCCTTTTTACTCCATGGGCACTAAGTTGGATCCTCGGGCACTACCCCTTTTACTCCATGGGCACTAGCCCCTATAAAGCCTTATAAGCACCCCCTTTTCAATCATCCTGAACATCGTCAACACTGTAAACAACCTCAAAGACAACCATGCCCACGAAAAAAAGCCAAGTACATATAAAACAATAAGTTTACTATAGGAAAAGTGATCTATTTAATGCTATGAATATAACGCAGTCTTCCTATGTCCTCTAATCCGGCCACGCACTGCATTCGCAGGTGCTTAAAATCAACAACGAATTACAAACACCTTGGAAACAGCGTTTTCAGCGCTCAAAGGCCGCGACTACGGCCACGGCTACACCCACTGCCACGCCCACTGCCCTGCAACTTCTTGGCAGTGGGCACTAGGATCCGGCCGCTTCTGGGGATTGTAGGCTGTGCCGTTGAAGCCATCGCCATAGTCGACTACGGTGTATTTTGCTTAGCCGTGCTGGTTGATGGGAGGTCTGGTGGATGGTGGGGGAATTGATGGAATGTAAGATGATCAATTGCAGCACCTTTGGTTAGGTACCAAAGCCAAAGGTGGCCAATATGGGGGCTAGTGCCCATGGAGTAAAAGGGGCAGTGCCCGAGGATCCAACTTAGTGCCCATGGAGTAAAAAGGCTAGTGCCCAAGGATAAAACGCCATTAGAAAAGGCAAACAGCACCGTGGCTAGGGCCACGCAAGTATAATAATATGCTACATTCCACAAGAGATTCTCATTGAGGTCGCATCAAACCTCAGCAGCAATAACCTTCCAATGTTTCGACTTATGTGCCGTAATTAGGCCTGCGCCGGATATCCCATACTCGCACTCCATCTCTCGGCTTTATCTCTCTACATCGCTGTTGTATTGTGCCAATAATTCGTCCAAGCAAGTGAGCAAGCCATACCATAAAAAGAAGAGCCAACTACCAAGCATTTATATTAACTAGCATTTCGACCAATATCCCGAAAATAATGATCCTAATTCTATTTGATTTTTTTTTTTGTCCAAGGTCAATAAAACTGTTAACTTGTGGTTATATAAGGTGCAAGGCACAGGTAGCACCTGGTGCCAGGCAAGTCTTTTCCAATTGCCCAGACCTCCACGGGCAAAGCAAGTCTCGTCAATCAACCCGAATCCCACAGTGGAAGCTCGGCTTACGGGCTTCCCCGGCACCGTGGTTCGGCACCGTGGTTCGGCTTACGGGCTTGCTTACTGGCTTGCGCAACCAAAAGCTTACTGAGGAACAACAACCATTGGAATCCCCTCACGGAATCCAAAAGGCTAATATGGAAGGTTTACAGGAAACCAAGGATTGACTGAGATAAGGAGATCCTTATCACCGATAAGGTATCTACTGATTCAACTGACGCGCCCCTATCAGTGAATCCAGAACACCCCGTCAGGGTATAAGTAGAACTAAATTCCAAAGGCGGATGCTTTCCTGTGTTCTGGGTTTTTCTACGATAGGTTTGATGATGTGTTAGTTGCGCCAAGTCATTATCAGAAAACTGTTGGAAATAAAAATCGCATACCGGATAAGAAGAGTATTTCCATCATCGCCAAAGTGCTCGACGAACTTTGATTTGCGGTCCTTCTTGGGGGTGGTGGAAGGGTTCGAGCCACTGGAGTTCTTCTCTTTCTTTTTCTTGCGGATAAAGATATCCTTGAGCTTCTCGGCTTTGATGGAAGCCTTCTTGCTGAAGTTTTGACCCATCTTTTCTTCTTGCGATTTTTTAGAGGGGGCACAAATATGGGAGTGTGTTGAGAGATAGGTTCTGAGATGATTAAGGTAAGGTAGGTTCCTTACTGAAAATGCTGGATGTCTTTGTCGGGAGTTGGGGGCAGCTATCAGAGCGCCTTGATACTTTGGGAGAAAGGTAAGTTAAAAGAAGAAAAGAAGAAGGGAAGAATTAAAGGGTTAGTTTGAAGGTTCCGGGACACTTCCCACGAGACCCGCTCGCAGTTCAAAGGCGAATGCGGCCGGGGTCGGTCCATAAGACTCGTTTCTCATCGTCGAGGAGGGCGACTGCGATGATGATGTTGGAGGAGGTCTATCCGAGTGCTTTTTCCCCGTCGTGATGGTCGTCGAAACAGGGAGTAGTGTTGATGTTTGAGTTTTAGGCTTGCAAGTACTGCACGAGGATGATCGAGTATCCGACCACGTACTCACCCCTTCAGGATCGTAGCTTGTATCGAGACGAGAGAAAGGAGTCACTGTCTGGGTCTGGGCTTGTCATGGACGTGTGGAAAGAGACAAGTAATCAGGGTGTAGAGTTCATGTTCAATGATAATTCACCACTTCCAGGCAGTGTTCTTTGTTGTTTCAAGAATTTTTTCTTGACATCTGGACATAGGACACCTTCTATATCCTAAGTCTACGAACAAGCATGTATATTTTTTCGTTCTTTAAATCTATAGCTTTCGACTTTGTTAGGTCCTGAGCAATAGCACCAATTTGCACAATTGAACTCGATCGCCCTGTAGGGTTTAATGTCTCTGTGTAGCAACAGCCTTCGCCACTGCCTTGGACGAGATGAGATCCCTGGAAATGTCCGTGATCTGAGTCCACTTCTGCTTCGCGTCACCCTTCTCGTAGACGGCGTTGAGAACCTTTCCTGGCCCGTCAAAAAAGCTCTCAACCTCAATGCGACGGTCCTTATCCTTGTCCCCCGAGCTGCTGATCTTGAGAAATGCTTCGCGCATTGCGGCAAACTGCTTAATCGCAACAACAGAACTCTTGTTCACCACGGTGGAATCGTTGCCCTTTCCATTGTAAAAGTTGTAGATGGCGCCCAGACGCACGCAGTGAATGATCAGAGCCGCTAAGCCTGCTGCCAGCGCCGTGGCGACTGATGAACCCGTCTTGGGAATATCATCGTGCTCGTGGATTTTGTCTTCTTCTCGAATCTCGACATTATGTCCGGGAAGGATGAAGTCTACGCTGCTTGGAGCGCCGACCCAGCTGTGCATGCTGCCGTCAGCCTTGGCAGCTCCAATCTTGAAGATGCTGTCTGACACCCCAGGGCAGGAAAACGGATAGTATGTGTCAAGCACTTCACGATTGGTGCTACCAATGTCTGGTGCCGAACAGAAAACCAACCTTTTCTGATCCACTGCGCTCTTGATCGCTGTTTCCAGGCGTTTGATGTCTTCGGTGTTGTCGTTTTCTTCATCGTTGCTTTTCTGGACGGTCCAGGACATGGAGATAATGTCAAACCCACGTTTGACGGCAAATTCTACGGCCTGTTTCTTCTTGATCAGCCTCCACCCATTGAACTTCCTGTCTCGTAGGCACTTACATCAGCTGCGCTTTTTGCTGTGAAGCTTGCTTTTGGACCATCACGTACGACATCCAGTTTGCAGACAAAGATCTTAACTTTGGGACAGACTCGGCCGATCATGTAAGCCATGAGCGTTCCGTGACCCGTAGTAGAACCATGGAAGGGGCCAGGGCCCCCAATGCCATCAAAATCTTCAAATCCGCTGTCAAAACTACGCCCGTTATCCAGGATGTTCTTGATGGCCCGGTGCATAAAGTCGGCTCCATCATCAATGAGAGCCACCCGCACCTCTTTGCTCAACTCGGGCGGCAAAGAGTCATGCGTGAGATAACCATCGGGAAATCCGCTCGGGGCCTTGAGCATCTGGATTCCTTGAGCAAACGTGTCCATGACCGAGAGCCTAACGCCAAAAAATCCTTTTTGTCAACAACCATTTTCAGCTTCCTTTCTTCCTGCAAAACTGTGACGTACCAGCGATGTGTGTCTATCCCGCTTCGGCCGTCGGTCTTTAGGTTGTACGTCAAACCTTTGGGTCGTTTTTTCGCCTCATCTGCTGATTTCTCATGCTCAACCTGAATTGGCGGGAAAGACAAGGCGTTACGATTGATTTGGAGCCGTGTTTTGAACTCCTCGACGTCTTTTCTGATCCGCTCGGGTGATTCAAGGCCTCGCTGCGTAGGTAAATGCTTAGCCATAATGATCCGATGTACCTAGGTACCTTACCTGGTTCCTATTAATCAGATGAAACCTACCTGGGTCTGGTGCAGAAAAATGTGCTTGAGATTTCTTAGTTTTGGTAGACCATCCAGCTCACTCCAACTCCGCAGCAACGCATTATTCCCACTCCACCCTGTAAACATGTCAGCTGCTTATATCGTTGAAGGAAAGAGTAAACGAGCAACTGCAGTTCTTACAAAGATGAAGCTCGCGGAGATTGGACCTGTTCCCTCTTGTAGCTTCCCAAATTGTTCTAGGGTCAATATCAACCTTGCGCCAGTCTAAGATCTCGACATCAAACTCCTTCAGGGCTGTCTCGATGGCCTGGTCACTGTGCGCAGTGCTGCCCTTCCTGTCTTCAACAATTACCTTGATGATATTGGTTACATTTTTGTCTCTTAGCCATTTGAAGAACGTCTCCATATCTCTTCTGCCAGCTCCCATGTCGACATACTTGTTTTGCCGTCGTGGGTTGACAGCTGTATTCAACTCGACGTGACGGAACTCGACTGCCAAAAGAACTTGGTCAAAAACAAGCCGGTCGTAGCTCGACTTGAAATCATCAAAGTCAATTTTTTGAGTGCTGGTTGAAACAGTTGGAGGGAAAACGAAGTAGATGTGCTTGTCTGAGGTTTGCGTCAGTCTAAACTTGAAATGCTGCTCAGGCCAAAAAGAACATCTCTGCAGGGACACATAGATACCTTCCTTGTTATCTCCGTACAGAAATCTGATGGCCGAATCACGGGTACGTATAATAGGGGCTGGGACGACTTGTTGGGTTGATTGAGGGGTGAAGATTGATCGTAGATAATGTAGTTTTAGCTCCTTAGCAATGCGTTCGGCAATTTCTGGCGACGGTTTTTCGCGGGTGCTCGATGACTTTGAGACTTTTGACTGTTTTGAGCGTCTAGGCTTTGGCCTTGTCTCAACAGGTTTGCCATCGACGCTCAGAGATCCTGGTGTGCTTGGACGTTCTTTAATCCCCGGAAATGCGATTGCACGGGCGTCTTTGGGACCAAGTGGGCTTGGAAGGTGATCCTTCTGGCCTTGGCTGAACGCGCCGGCAGGTGGGATAACCGCGAATGAAGTCGTAAAGTTTGCAAAGTTTGCCGTGGGAGCCCGTTTCGGTGGCGGGGGCATAAAATCCTCGGCGTTTCTTTTGACTCGTTCCCAATCATCCTCTTGGACGGCCTTCCCCAACGAGCTCGCCGTAGTACCCTGTGAAGAAGCGCTTGGAAAGGCCTTGGGCTGCCTCGAAGAGCTTGCTCCAGATTCCTTGATAACCTTGGCTTTGGACTCTGAGGTAGGTTGTTTGATTGCGTTAGATTTTGCACTTCCGCCGCCGGACTCGAGAGCCTTCTTGGCTTTCTCCTCTTGTGCCCTCTCGTACTTGCGCTTAGTATCAAGGTGATAAAGATACGCCGAAAATCTATCGGGTTTGTCAGTCTCTGTGTCAAACGCTCCGTCGCCACATCTGATTAAAGCAGCGACGACCTCGAACCGAGACTTGGTGCATCGTGCGTAGTCAACTGCCAGATGCAGAGGTGTCAGTTTCTTTTGGTCCTGCGCTGCTAGAGTTTGTGGCGAAGATTTCTCAATGAGACTGATGGTAATGGCTGGGTCCAGGTTGTTGGATATAGCCTGATGAATGCAGTTCTCTCTGTTCCAGCTGGGCTTTTTCAGCGTCTTTTCCAGGAGGGCGTCGTCCAGATTGCTGTCCAAGACGGCTCTAACAAATTCGGTTTGCCTCCTGTTGATAGCCAGCAATAGAGAGCTTCGACCATCTCCGTCTTGCTCTTCAAGAAACGCCGGGAATTGTTTGACAAGGCGCTTGACAAGCCAGGGTACGTCAGGACCGTCTTGCGCAAGCTTGTACAGAAAATTCCACTGGTCAATGACAAAGTCCTTGGTTTCCGGCTGAGGCTGCAGCCATTTTCTGAACCTGGCAACGAAGTCGTCTCGATCAGAGGGGCTTGGGTCAGGTCCAAGGTTGCGGAGCTGCTCCTGCATAGCGCGGAACTTTTCTTGATACACGGGAAGCGTAAGGTCATCATCATCTTGGTCCGATGGAGGCTCCTCATCTTCGTGTCCGCTTTCTGAAGTCGACTGGTCGTCGTCGTCGTCGAAGAGACCATCATCGCCATTGGCGCTAGGGGGTCGCTGCCATTCTGGTGAAGCCATGCTTGTGCGCGGCTGATGTTATAGTAGCTCGGGGAAGTTGGTGTCAAGGGAAAGAAACACGAGCCTAGCCCAGATTCTCGTTGGGGACAGATGCCAAAACGGAGGGGGCAGTCAGGGGGTGTCAGCAATTCATACATGGGGGTTGTGCCGTCATGTGGGGCAAAGGATGGAATGTCAAAGTGCTTACAGTCAGACCTGCACATAACGATATTAGCCATAACGATAACCTGGCCATACCGATCAAAATCCCGAATCCCACTTTTTTATTGCGGTAAATAACGATAAACCTGATTACTAGGATTATCGTTATTTTAGGCTGCTAAGTCACCATATATATCCTTATAGTCAGGGTTTTTTTTCAGTACCTTTGCCATTAAACCTCCCTACAATATCCAAAAATCCCCACCAAAAAAAGCTAAAAAATTGCGATGCTTCAGTTTGGCCTGGTTGTGTGTGCCAAGATCTATTTGTAAGCAATGCCAAGAAAACTGCTTATACCGATAACCTGGGAATACCGATCAAAATCATGAACCCCGACCTGATCGTTATGTGCAGGTCTGACTGTATTATGAAGGGTGACCCAGGCCCCATCTTTCCATGTTTCGGGTTCCTCGCTCTGATTAGTATAGGTAGGCAAGACTTTGAAGATGGCCGACCCAGAGCTAGAGACAACAAATGATGATGAGTTGACCTCTGCAGAGGATCTCATCCCGAATGACTACTCGTTATTCCCGCAGGGCGACAAAGCCGGCTTTCACACTCAAAACGACCCCAACGACATCTATCAGCGGGAGACCATCATCGAGCGCAAGGGCCGCATCCATGTCCGTTGCGAGCACAGAGACATTGCCCATGGCTATTACTCAAACGATGACGATACCCCTTGCAGTCTGATAATAATTGGGTTTAGATTTGACCCCAGTGGTGTCGCAAGGCGCATCAAAGAAGCGCACATCAAGATCAGATTCTCAGCCATCGAAAAAGGAGCTACCGACCCCGAGGTGGTCAAAATTTACCCCGAAGGCAGCTTCGTGGTTGAGCCGACAACGCAGCATGAGACGACTGTGAAGGGCGGGGGTCTCAACTTGGGCAGCGCTTTTGCGGGGGTGGAAGCGGGCGCCGAGTTGAAGTTCGAAGGCACAGTTGAGAGGGACACCTGGGACGCGACCCGCATTCGCGGATCTAGGGACATTGACGGCAGGAATTGGGGGGCAAAGAATAGCGTCTCGTGGGACCTGTGGGAGAACGGCACAGCCAAGACCGGTGTCGTATCCACCATGCAGTCATGCATTTTCCTCAAGCGGCAAAACTTGAGCAAATTCAGAGCCACCGTCACCATCACCGTAGGCGCCGACACCGTTACCCAGATGGGCTCCTTGTTCAAAAGCAATCCCAAAGACGACGACGTATTTTACAACCCAGCACGGCAGCCGCCGAGCACCGATCGATTGCAAAAGTACGACGTGGATAATCTAAGCCTGCTGGATCTCACATCGCTCGGTCAAGTCACCTTTCGCACCTTCCTCTCAGATGTGACGAAGGAGGGGTAATTTATTATTTAGCCAAGTGGGTACCTAGCGTACCTTTTATTTAGCTTTGAGATAGTGTACATAGTTGATCCCTGGAGGGGTTGATTATGTTGCATTAGGCAACTCTGCCTAATTCAATCACCTGCAGCTGCATGCCTGGGTCCATCTTCTCTCTTGTTGTGCTCAGTAAGCAGATTATTATCATCGCGACATTGTATCTGAGTGTGGCTAGGACTATTGAGTCCTGATTCATTGTTGCTTGCTGGCCTTCGACTTCAACCACAGGTCTTCCTGCAGCGGCTGGAGATGACTGAATCTGGGTTTGGTCTCCAGACCTTGCTGGGACCCGGCGTCGTCGACGAGAACGTGGATGTCATCGACTTCGTTGCTGTCCACGGCCTCAACAACACCGCCGCGAGCACATGGATGCCTGACCCCGACGCGGCCACAAACCTTGTCTCTAGAATGTTTGGTGACCGTTCTGCTCATGTCCGCTTCTCAATTTTTAGCTACAACCTAAACGTCAGCCCAGTCGATGCGTTTGTATTCAATGATATTAAGGCATGGGCCATCAAACTCCTGGAGGCCCTCATCAGTCTCCGACAGGCTGACCACCGGAGATACCCTATCGTATTCATGGGCCACGATCTGGGAGTGACACTGGCAAAAGAGGTAAGTCAGAGGTCATGACTCGTACGGTGTTATCACTACTTATGCTAATTTTCTTCATTCAGGCGCTCAGTTTATCGCTATTCTACAAGCCTGAATTTAGGGATATTCCTTCCTCGAGCAGAGTTATTGTGAGCTTCTTATCCCCCGGACCCCACCCTTTAGCTCAACATACTAACGTCCAAACAGCTCTCCCTGGGGAGCTCCGACCGTATACGTTCTGACAGTACCGGAAGAGATACCTATGTCAGGCTTCTAGAGCAAGGAATACGCAGCGAGGGCAAAGATGCACAGCAGCTTCAAAGCTTGGGATTGGCACTTTGCCGCGTGGTTACCCGTGTCAACTTTCGCTTTTGGCAGGCATATCAACATATGGACATATATCACATCGGGATATGGTCAGGTGCTGAGGATGTGAAGGAGCAGGTAATAACCCCCGTCCTTCTGCGCCTTATGTTGATTTATGTTTGGCTAACCCAGTGGTTTGTACCTAGGTTTTCCAACGCGACGTTACCATTCCGTCGTGGTTTTTCACGTCATCCTTTTCACACTCCACGCTTCCTTTTGACAAAGATCAGCTAGAAGGAGCCGGAAGTCGTATCCTGCAGCACGTACTTCCCGTCACAAAGGTTTCTCCTATTTTTCGCGCAATTTCTAATGTTGCACGGCCATCCCCCCCTGATCTGCCGTCCGGAATAACGATAAACTTTAATAGTGACGCTCATTCTGACATGTACAAAAATTGGACGTCTCCTTCCCTTCAGAATCTAGTCCATACCATTGTCCATACTGAGTGGGATGCTGAGCAAGTGTCTCAGTTCATTCGCGCCACGCTCCCGGCAAACGCATACAAATTCATCTTTTGGTTTCGGAAGTGGGACAACCGGCGAAACACCATCGAGTCGTGCCTCGCACACTTCCTGTGCTGGGCAGAAAAACTCCTGCTGTACAAAGACCCGGCTCCGTTAGCCGCCGAATCCGTTGACGAAACGTCGCTCTGGACTCCAGAATCTCTTTTTCTACGGGTTTATGAAGTGCTCTTACAAGTCTCACGCAGAGGAGATGTCATGTTCTGGGCTCTGGCCAACTTGACCGACAACATCAAGTCCTATCAGTGGTTATTGGCCAAACTCGACATACTGAAAGCCGATACCGATATAAGCCTCCACGTAATGGTTATCAACACAGACCCGCCCCCGACCTTCTCGTCATCATCGTCTTACACAGTTCTCGAGGTTGCCGAAGAATGGTCCAGGCCAATCGATAATGGGCCAGCATTACATGATAACTCGGACCTTGAACCATCGAATGGCAGCTTGAGTCAGTTCAAGACACCGACACTCGGGTCTGCTGCTCCGTCGGCTGTCCAACAAGAAGTGATGGACATCCTCATCGAAATGCCGGCTCTCCTCCCGGTGATCGATGTCTTGATCCGGTTGTTCGACGGGTACAAAACCGACGGCACAATCTGCGCTATCTTGTCACGATGGATTCTCGCCAAAGCAGCCAACACTACCAATGAGGAACTTGAACAGACAGTTTTGCGTCTGCTTCCACCCTCCATCGACCTTGTGTTCAAGGAAGTCCTCTCACCGATAGTCTGGGGCCCTGATAGCGACAAGCAAGCAGTGTGGGCCATAGAGCTGCTGCTATTCAGCTTCAGACCATTGACAATCCACGACATCGAAAACCTGCACGCCATCGAATTCCCCAAGTCGTTTCCCAAGCTGGCAATTTCCAGAAGCAGCCCTCTGATCCCTAAAATTTATGGTCTTATTGATGTGGTTGACCAAGAGGTTGTGTTTGGTCATAAGCATCTTCGACGCTTCCTGATGCGACAGGGGGACGGCGACGGTGTGACATTCGGAAGTAAGGAGCGAGCCTCCTCCGCTCATCATAGGATCGCAAAGGCATGCTTGGAATACTTGCTTTCACGCATACCAAAGGCGTCGAATTTGGTGGTCAACAGAGATCCCGTCACCGACCCAGTTTTCGAGTCTTCTCTTGACTTCTTTTCCTATGCAGTCAAGCATTGGCCTGACCATGCTTTATTGGCAGGCGAGAGTCTTGCAAATAATGACGCGGAACTTTTACGACACTTCGTTCAAGAAACAAGCACAATCAATGCTTGGGCCAAATCGTACTGGAGCCTCGACAACCCAGTAATCCGCCCAGCAGCTCCAACCCTGTCACCAGCCCTGCTCCTGACGGCTTTTGGATTAGACTTTATTTTTGAAGCCCCTGTTTCTGCCCAACATCTCACGCCTGTGGAACTGCTTGCGTATTTGGAGCTTGCAGTGAGGGCCGGAAACCATGCACTGTCGCGGAGGCTGATGTCTCAACCGACCCCTACCGAGTCGTTCTTTGCTGATAGGGCCATACTGGCTTCTATTAATTCCAAGGATGAGGATTTCGTGCTGGAAGTTGTTGATTGGACGCTGAAAACGACAGCCGCTAGCATTGATGTGCCAATGATCCTACAACGGGCCGCCTTTTTTGGCATGACAAGGGTCATGAAAATTCTCTTCACTCAGAAAGCTGAAAAGGACTGGAGTCTGCTGCTTGCCTCTACCTCCGTTGGGGGTCATTTTGGCGCTATTGATCTCGTTTTTAGCACAATGCTAGAAGCCAAGCAGCCAATCATCATCTCTAGCGATGGTAGCGAACCTTCGGGGTCCTCTATGCCGGCTCTTGAAACAGCTTGCAAATATGGCCAGTCTCAGGTTGTCGAATTCTTCGTCGAAAGACATTTTGAATATCTGTTCAGCGGGAGTCCGGGGGTCATCTTATTTAACAAACTCCTCAAGGTCGCCACCGAGTCAGCTCAGGCTAGGTGTTTACAAATATTGTTGTCAGGGGCAAAGCGACTTGAGTATGAGGGGTACTCTGAAACACTCCTTGAATGTCTCGAGGATTCCACCTCTCGCTCCATGTTGAGATGCACTAGGGTTATTTTTGACCACCTGGCCACGGTTGTTGGTCCACAGGAACGAGAGAGTTTGGCGCACTCACTCTTGATAACAGCAATCAACACAGGCACTCCGGCAGTTGTTCGCTTCCTACTGTCGATAGTCAGCGAGAAACTGCTAGACATAGGGACTGTCAACGAAATGTTTGGTTCTGCCGTCGAATTCCGTGATACCAGACAGGGGCTGGAACTGATCAGCCTCGTGACGAGTGAGTGTCTGAAGGTGTGGACTGACGATGAGCGTGAAACGAAACTGGGATTGGAGGCACGCATCGCCGCCTCCAATGGCCATGTCGAGATGCTAAAGTTCTTACTAAATCTCGGCGTTGACATGGACAAGAGTCTCGAGGGGAACTGCACGCCGATGTACTACGCTGCCGCGCAGGGACATCTCGACTGCGTACAGTTTCTTATCGACGCCAAGTTCGATGTTAGCGCTGTTAGTACAATCGACGACACGATCACTTACATTCCGCTCATCCATGCTTATAATAACGTCAGAGTGGTCGAGGCCTTGCTCAAAGCCGGTGCTGATGTCAACTGGAAAAGCTCACGGGGTGTGACGGCTTTGCATGTTGCAATGCAGGAGTCTTGCTGGGATTGCGCACGGGAGATTTTAAAGTATAGTCCCGAGGTTGACATCTGCGTTGAGCGAGTTACAGAGCTTTCCTGTGCAGTCATGGCAGGGCGGTCAGATATGGTAAGGATGTTACTTGACGCCGGAGCAGACCCTCTGCGGTATGCCGCGAAGGACCTGGAATGGGGCTTACTCCATCGATGCGTTTGGCGACCTTGGCCGGCGGTAATGAGGACGCTGCTTGTCTATAATATGCCCCTCGACGAGGTGGATTCCGATGGCGACATGCCTCTCCACTGCATCTCTGAAGATACCACGGTCGAAGTCGTTAGACTTCTCGTAAATCGAAAAGCGGACATTGAGGCCGTGGACAGTTCAAAGCAGACTCCGCTCCACCGCGCCGTATTCTCGAACAACCTTGAAGTTGCAAGATACCTCATCAAAACTGCTGGAGCAAATGCAGACGGAAGCGGCATAGGCGAGTCGCCGTTAACCAGGGCCTGTAACAAGGTATCGCTGGACATGGTGAAGCTCCTCGTCGAGCATGGAGCTGACATCAACACTTCATCTTCGACCAGCATCCATGGAACTCCGTTTCAGACTATATGTCGAGCCACTGGAGATAAGCCGGACAAGCTGTCGATAGCTCGCTACCTCCTCCAGCATGCCACTTTCGACGCCAATGCAGAAAGTTCCTGGTGGGGTGCAAACCTCAACGTTGCGTGCCTAACGATGGATTTGGATATCATCAGTGAACTCATTGCCCGGGGAGCACGAGTGGATAATCAAGAGCGGGCAGGGAGACAGGCTATTCATTTTGCAGCCTTTCGCTCTGTGCCACATCTTGTGCGTCTTGTTGAGGCGGGAGCAAGCCTGGATGCGACCGACCGCATGCAAAGAACAGTGCTGCACGTTGGCGTACTGAGTGGCCAGCTAGATGTCGTCCGGTACATCATTCGGCACCGCCCCGACTTTGTCAACAGAGCCGACATTGACGGATGGACGCCTCTCTTGTGGACATTGCTTGACGGTGGGAGATGGAATGGCGGTTCAGGAGAGCAAGCCAGTATCATTCGGGAGCTCCTCAACTGCGGTGCCAGCATCCTGGTACAAGGCGAAGGGCTCGGTCGAACCTGGACAGCATACAAGCTATCACAGTATCATGGACTATGTGACGAGATTGTAAAGCTCGTCACGCCAACCAATGAACAGCTGAACTCGCTTGAAGAGAGCCAGCAAGGTGAATGGAGATACAACTTACGGAGCGAGAAGGAGAAGAGAAGGGCGCAGAAGCGAGAGGGAGCATACTGTGACGTTTGCCTGACGGTAGGTTCTTTCTTCCCCATGTTTGTAAACGGCCTCCCGAGAACGCATCAGCTCACTGACGAGTTTGCAACAGAATATCTATGGCATATATCACAAGTGTGAAGTTGAATACAACTTTGTTCTCTGTTTCAAGTGTTACCGGTCCAGAAATCTCATTCACTCGGACCACGATTTCACTGAGGCAAACCAACGAAACGAATACGAGGGCGAAGCCCCCGAGGATGCCGAGCAAAGCCCGCAGGCACAAGAGCCGGACAATCATAGCAGCGATTCTGGGCACCACAGCTCTGAGAGTGAACCTGAGGACGGCGTGGATGGGGATGAAAACGAAGATGGTGACGATGATGGCGAGTCAGAGCACTCGGGAGCTTGAGACAAATCATCGTACCGAATCAAATTCTTGTTCGTTAAACACCAGTAATGTCCAAGGCTATTTGCAACCTCTCATTCCTCCCCTGAGGGCTCAGCATACCTGGGCGAGTTAGGGCTGAAAAGTCTCAAGCCATGTTCCTCTTTCCTATCAAAAATGACAAACACCATGAGCCCGCTAAAGTCATCCATGACTTGCCACCCTTGAACGCCAAAGACACTCATAAGTCCCCCTCAAGAAACACGAGGAGAGAACGGGGGCATCTTTCAAATGACAGAAGGACAACGCCCAAAAAAGAAAAAGAGGGTACCATGCGTCGGTGGGGGTGAACCGTTCCAAGTCCAAACCACCTGTCGCCGTGTCTCCCGTTGCACACATTGGGCCCTCATTTGATAGCCGACCACTTGTCTCAATCTCTCAGCAGCCTTGAGCAGTTTGATTTCTCCCAAACCAAGTCCCATGCTATGCAGAGATTTCTCAGAATCTCCGATTCCAGCCATGCTCGTGAGCCTCTGGCCCATTTCCGGAACAAGTCCCCCTTTGCCTTATCCACCATTTCTTGCAATCGGATATCACAAGCTGCGTACCTAAACCTTCTCACATGTCGATCGGCATCCGAATCTTTGCGTTTGTCGTCCACGATCTTCTCCTGCTGTGCACCAGCGGCAGGGTGCGCTGAATCATCTTTTTGACGGAGCGGGAGAGACTCCTTCGTAATGGTGTGGCGGCGGCGAACGACATTGTGACTGACATTCTGGGATAGAATGAAGAAAGTTTGGAGTGTGGGTGTGTGTGTGTGTGTGGGGGGGGGGGGGGGGGGGGGGGATAAAAAAAACTCACCCGGGGCACGTGTTTGGGGAAAAATACAGAAAAAAAAAAAAAAAAAACGCCAAAACATGAGCACCACGGGCGTGCCCACAAAAAAAAACCACCACGCGAGGCACTTTTGGGGGAAAAAAGAAAGAACAAAAAAAAAAAAAAAGAGCAATCTATGGCAGCACCTGCTGGACCACCAGACAAAAGATGGCGATTCCCTCGAGCAGGGGGTTCGATAAGGTTAAGAAGAAGAACCGTTGCTGTGCCGTCTTCCTTTGACAAACTTACCTATCCGGAAGGAATGAACAAAAATGCTCAAACTGTTGAGAACACGATAACTTTTTGTGTTTTTTTTTTTTTTTTTTTTTTTTTTTGGTAAAAAAAAAAAAAAAAAGGGCTGCAATAACCTTGTATAAAACATTTAAAAAAGTTTGGGGATATAAA